>JARBWK010000003.1:43752926-44077103 GCA_030556195.1 Anolis apletophallus | reverse complement strand
GGGTCTCTTTCTTCTGCTTTGATCCTGCACTCCCCATCTCTCTGCTTCTGATTGAAACCCGCTTCAGTGCTCTCCCAACCCCAATGTGTTCCCTCAGTGTTAAGTGCTTGAAAGAAGCTATACTTAAGCGATTCCTGAAGACCCGGGACTCGCGTCTCGCCCCCCGCGTCACCACTGATTTGCGTCGGCTCTGGCGATCGGACCTGACGTCGCCTCCGACTCTCTGCGCGCTTGTGCTGGTTTGCTAGCCCACGACGGCTGGGCACCTAGTTACGGTCCCCCGGACTTTACACTTGCCGGCACTCAAGGGGCTGCTTCCAAGCTGCCCCTCCCGGACTCCCTTCTGGCTTTGAGTTCACCTACAACTTTAGTTGCAGTCTCTCCCGTGTCCACAGGCGTTTGTGGGGCGAATCAGGCAGCCGGTCAATGAAAAAAATCTGGAAAGGTGGGGCCCCCTAGCGCAGCCCTCCTGAATCGCCTCACCTTACTTGCCTTGGAGCGGGGGCTGTCCACAACGGGGACCGTGTTTGTTTTTCCTCACCACAGACCCGTCTAAATACCTTTTAGATGACGTCGGTCACCAAATGAAGCAGCCAAATCAGGAGTTATGGAACTCCAGTACCAAGTTAACTTTAGCAAGCTACCTGAACGTGCGGGCGCAAGGATGAGGAGAACACACGACAACTGTGAAGTAGGTGAAAAATCAAACAGGTTTATTCTGGCACCAGCTGGAGGGCTTCTGCCAGCAGAACACGCTGCTATCAGGGGCAAAAGACCCCGTCACTTTCAATACAAAGACTTTTATACCCCAATGGAGGCATTTCAGTTAAGCCCTCCCCTTCTTCATGGATAAAAACAATCATAATTGGCTGGTGATTACTGTTGTTTACATGACATCTCATTAATCCAATAAACCTTTCATTTCCATTTGCATCACATCTCAAAGTTACACCTCTAAATAAGAACAATAGTCATTTATTCTGTTAGTCTTTCTCACAGTACAGTATCAGTGCTAAGTCTTCTGATGTTCCCAAGCTGAAACATTGACTTCCAGGCTCCGTGCCAGCAACGGAGGGGGTCAGACTCTCTGTCATGCGCAGTGCTTTCTATATTCGCATTAAGTTCTCCCATAGCACAATCTGTACTGTTTCACCCATCTAGCCTATGTTATCTCAAGTTAGGCACAGGGTGTTTTTAGAGAGCATCAATCACAGTGTTATTTTCACATTGCAAGTGCCTGTCTGATTTTTGGCACAAGAACCCACTTTTCTAAGCTAAACACGTGTGCAGCATCACTCTCTGACTGTACTTTTTGCATGAAAAGTACCAAAACCCGCTTTAGTATGTTGCATATCTTTTGCTTTATGTGACTTTTCTCCCAGTCTGCAGACCATGAAAAGTGGGTAGTATGATTAAGGGGAGTTTTGTAATAGGATCAAAATGATTAAATGGAATAAGATCAAGAGAGCAAGACAGATAATTCTGTGTGCCTTTGATTTCTTTAAGTTTTTTATATACATTTGAAAAAAAGAAAATTATTTGTATTTGCTGAATGAACTTTTCCCAGATATTTCAGATATAAAGAGAATTAAGAGTAGAATTGTATTTGGGATGAGGGTTTGCAGTAATTACTGAAAAACTGAAGCGGCAAATTCGGAGTCCCAAAAACTCCTTAGGCAATAACTTTTACCTCAGGCGACGTCTCCGCGCGAGCACAGGGGCGGATGGATAACGCAACAACCGTTACTATGGTACAATGAAGCCAAACTTTATTTGCAGGACATCAGCTGATGGGTTCGGCCCGCAGAACTTGCTGCTAAGGGGCAAGAGCCCCGAACAATCTCCACACGTTGATTTTATACAAACAATGGCGACAAACCCCTTTGTCCCGCCCTCCTTCATGCCCCGCAACTGGCTGGCATTCATGACCTCATTTCATTATCCAATTAAACAAAGCATTATTCTAGCATCTTACTCCTATTTGTTAAAATGCATGGCGTATGTATTAATTCTCTTTCCCAGGCTATATTATCTGCTCTAATGCAGCGTGTTCCCAAAAATGTTACAAAGTTATGCCACTTCCCCCGGGAAATCTGCCAAGGGGAAGCTTTCATTTGCCATGCGCATTATCTTAACCATTCAAGAACATTGTAAACAAAAGCACGTTGCTAGCATTCGGCCTATCAGGGCCGCTCTTATCTAGAAGGCACATGATGTTCCCTGGCAAATCACTGCTTGTGCCTTTGTACCAATCAGAGTAGCTTATTCTCGTCATTATTATTTGGCAAGCTACCCCGGTATTCTGAAGCCTATACTGAGCAGCACTCCCTCCTGACATTATTTCTACTAAAAGCATCAATTTCCCCTTTAAAACTATTTGGTGTTGCAATGTCTGTAGCATTTCCCCCATAATTCTTTCTGTCTACCAATTGTACTTTCCCCCAATTTCAGTTTATAAACAGTTTTTATAGGCATGCTATAAAAGGTATAATACACAATCCAA
The DNA here is from genome assembly GCA_030556195.1 of Anolis apletophallus. Taxonomy (NCBI): domain Eukaryota; kingdom Metazoa; phylum Chordata; class Lepidosauria; order Squamata; family Anolidae; genus Anolis; species Anolis apletophallus. The sequence goes on along the minus strand of JARBWK010000003.1, from coordinate 44,074,600 downwards.
TGCAAGGCATTAGGTTGCAACAGAATATTTTGTGAAAATTATTTGAATACAGAAGCCAAGTATAAATTCAATTGAAGGAAGCTTTAAACAGTAAGATCTTCAGTTCTTACTTGAACACCTGCATCAAAGGGATCAAAGTGACGGGCAACCTTTTGAGCATGGTGTGTCAAAATGAGCCAAAAAACCGAGCGTAATTCAGGTGGTGTGTCACTTTGAGAAAAAAAAACCATAATTTCGCAATATTTAGTTTAAATAACAAAAAATATATAATTGTAATATATTTAATAAACCAAAAACTAATTATATAAAAAAACAAAAACTGCTTAGTGACTTCTTCGTTCATCTGTCAGTTGGTTTCTTTTGTTGGTCTTGATATTATTTAATTTGTGTGGGGTGCCGTGAACTAAGATAACTAAGGGGAGGGGGAATTCTTTAACTAACCTTCCTATTACGTAGTAACTTTTTGTTGCTGAATTTCATTGGCTAAATCTTCAATTACTAACTTAATCTGTTAGTCGTTTTCTTTTGTTGGTTTTGATATTATAAGAAGGCAGAAAACCCCACATTATCTGCTTTGAAATGGGTTATCAGATAATGTGGGATTTTCTGTTCTGGGATATAGGGCTGTGTAGAAGGGTCCCGAGTCCACACTGCCATATATTCCAGCAGATAATGTGGGATTTTCTTCCTTGATGTTCCGGGATATAGGGCTGTGTAGAAGGGTCCTGAGACAACAACAAAAAAACTTTATTACGGTCACTGACCAGCACAAAGCGGGCACAAGCGCCCTAAGAAGAGAAGGACAGCTCCCCAGTAAACAGTTATTTAAAATTAGATTACAAATCAGTATAAAATATACTGAGTCCACACTGCCATATATTCCAGTTCAAAGCAGATAATGTGGGATTTTCTGCCTTGATATTCTCGGATATAGGGCTGTGAGATTTTATTCAGCTGTGTGGAAGGGGCCCTAGACAAAAATAAACACAGAGCTGCTGGATTTGGTCTCTTGTCCACAGAACAGTTACTGCATTGTCAGCAGACCGAGTATGAACTCCAACAGAAATCTTTGGGAGGCAATGTGATGCTTGCAACTGAGTTTGGAATCCTGTTTTCAAACAGCAAAACTATGGGTCAAAGTTAACAGAAGAGATGGCTTTTTAAAACATCTGGGGTTCACAGCATGGCCTAACCCAGGCATGTGCAAACTTGAGCCCTCCAGGTGTTTTGGATTTCAACTCCCACAATTCCTCGCAACTTCAGGTCCTTTCCTTTTCCCTCTCAGTTGCTAAGTGGCTGAGGGGGAAAAGGAAGGGGTCTGAGGCTGCGAGGAATTGTGGGAGTTGAAGTCCAAAACACCTGGAAAGCCAAAGTTTACATATGCCTCTTCTATATTATAGAATTAATGCATTAGCCCCACTTTACTGCCATGTCTCAATGCTATGGATTCATGGGAGTTGTAGTTTGGTGAGGGCCAGACCTCTCCAATGGCCTTGCCAAGTTCCACCTCCAAGGCCTCACCTGGAGGGCAGTGGGGGGGGGGAGGGGCTGCCAGTGGGTCTTGCTGACTTTCTGGGAGACGTAGCGGGCCAAAACCTCCTCATGCTTCGCCGCAGAGAGAGGCCTTTTCCTTTCTTCCTTCCCGCCGCAGCCAAGGCCCTCCCCCAGGCATGCATGTGCCCTCTTCCCATTGGATGGCAAGCACCACATGAGATGGCATCCCACAAAGAACAACACTCTTTACTACTGGGAAGGCTGCTGGAATGGACTCTGTTTGCTGTGTTGTCGAAGGCTTTCCTGGCCGGAATCATTAGGTTGCTGTGAGGTTAGGGCGGCTCCTCTTCGCTCCACTCCTTTCCTCTTCACCGGCAGCAGGGCAGAGGTGTCCCCTCGTGTCAGTAGAAATGGCTACGCACGTCACTCCTGACACGCGTGTCATTGGTTCGCCATCAAGAGACTAAGATGTCCATCAGAAGTAAGGAGTTTTTACGGTGTCTCTTGTACATATTAGTAACTTGCCATTAATTATCTAATTACCTACATAAAGAAGATACTGATATAGATTTGGCACCATAAATTGCACACTGATCCTGATTTTCTTAAAGTTAAATTAGATAACTTGCATTATAGAGGTACAGCATGAGCCAAGTTGCAGATTTCATTGGTCAAGATTGATTTATGATTTACAAGGTAGTTTGCCAACCATCCTATTTAAATTTTGAAAGTTAGATTAGAAGTGGTCTGTGGAAATGTGCCCTCTGAATAGCAACGTCTATTATTTCTTTTTTTCCTAATTGGTAGTAACTATATATAAATCTCCAAATGAATAATAATTTTCTAATACCTTTATGGAATTGTTTGTAATAGTAATACGGTATTTCTGATAGCAGACATTATAGCTACTACGTATTTAATAGCACATTCCTTGATAATAATAGTGGTATGAAAGAACTTTGATTCTAATCACATATCAGATGTTACGGGTTGATTGCAGACTCTTCTGTGTAATGCTGCAGCATGAAAGGACTGGCTTTAAAATAAATAATTTTAAATTTAGTTTGAACTTTGAGAAAATCTAAAAGTCATTAAATATTGTGATCGTATCTATATACTAAGGCATATAGTATGCTTATAGGTCACAATAGAGTACCAGAAGAATTGTGCTGCTCTTTAACTTAAGAGATTTTTGTGACCCGTATTTTTTAAATTTGAAATTTGCTTGAATCTAAATAGCCCAAAGGCACCAGATCCTGTTTGTTTTTGGAAGCTAAGGAGGATGAGCTCGAGTTATTACTTAGATAGGAGCGCACCAAGGAATATCAGGTGTTACGGGCTATATTTTGGAGAATACAGTACCCAGGCCCGGATTAACACCTTTTTGCACCCTAGGCCACACTTTGGAATTACACCCCCTTTAAGCCAACCTCTACTGCTGCTTTTTTCTTCGGTTACTTTCTCTGAGTTTTTTTTTAATAAAAAAAACATAAACTGATTGCTGAAACAGCTTCCTGGAAGGAAGTCCCATTAAAATCAATGATCATCAATAAGAAAATATCTCTGAGATGCTTTCCACAGAGTGAGCTAGCTAGAATTTCTGGGAGCTGAAATCCAAAACATCTGGAGGTCCAAAGTTTGTCCATGCCTGTTTTAGAGGAAGGAACTGGCAAAACTACCTCTGAGTATTCCTTGCCTAAGACAATCATGGGGTCAGCTAAGTCAGTGGTTCTCAACCTGTAGGTCCCTAGGTGTTTTGGCCTACAACTCCCAGAAATCCCAGGTGGCTTGAAGGCACATACATACATGCACACTTCCCTACAGAGGCAGGACAATCAATAATGCAATTATTTCTGGGGAAAACACTGACCCAAAGGGCATATGTCTCTTTGATGTTACTGAGCTCCCTAAGTGCAAAAACACTTAAGTATACTGGTACTTTGGCCATTATGAAGGGCCGAATACCTCCTGTAACTGCAGAAGGTGGAGACTGCATACATAAGCATTTACCCTTTTAAAATAGAATCTGAAGAAGAAAGAAAATATAGTTGATTGGTTAGTGAGATGTGGGCAAATTATGTAGGTTGCCAGCATAAGGATATTGTAAAGGCAAATTCAGAGAGCTGTATGGCAGGTAGGCTGTGGAAGTAACCTGATTTCAAAAGCAGCATGCAAAGGATGAACAGTGGAGGACTAACAGATCTATTATGATACTGTACTCATGAACCTGCAACTTGCTACCATGAGTTGTATTGTAAGGACTGCATTTTGGGTTTGCCCTGGTCTGGTAATGTCTTTGTCTTGTAATAATCTTGCACAGGGCCTCCATATACAACCTTGCAGTCATAAGGCCGATAGCAGAACTCAGGTTGCTTTCTATCACACTTTTCCTTCAAGGAGCTCAAAGCAATATATGTAGAGCCCTCTTCTCACTGTTCCCTCACTTCAAAAATAGTACGCAGGGTCTTTCTAGCAATAAATACTCACAAAGGACGCTGACTGAAAATGAAGTAATTACTGATAGACTAAGGTGTTGTTTTCAGTCATGGGAGTTACTCAGAAAATCTTGGAGTAGCATTTGGCAGCTTAATATACCATAGTGTAACTTTTCTGTGTTGTAGTGCATCTGAGAGAAATTAACTGGAGAAAATACACCCTGCAATGTGAAAACCCCTGCAATGCTATTCTGCGAAAATGTGAAAACCCCTGCTACTCCATATAGAATGTGATTTATCTGCAATGCTTGCCCTTTATCAGCAATGCTTGCTTGTTCATAGACACCTCCAAGATCATGTGGCCGCAGTGACTGCATGGAGCGCTGTTACCTTCCCGCTGGTACCTATTAATCTACTCACATTTGCGTGTTTTGAAACTGCTAGGTTGGCAGAAACTAGGGGAACAGTGGAAACTCACACCACTCCCAGAATTCGAACCTGCAACCTTTCGGTCAACAAGTTCAGCAGAGTGGGGTTAGAAACATCTTAATTAAATAAATAATAACTCTGGGCGTACCACAAACACTTCATAGTAACAGACCCGAAGTATCTGATGAAGAAGCAGAAAGAGACAAGCCCTCTGCTTAGAATAATATCCAGCAGCTCCGAAACTTCACCTGGTCCAGCACTCTTTCCAAACAAGGATCAGTGAAATTATGAGAAGTGTATAAGCAGAGCATGAGACAAACACCATTTCCCATTTGTCCTAAGCCTACCATGGAGGGCCTATCTTGTCATTATGGCTAGAAGTCACCTCTTTGCCTTTGCAGCCATCTTCTCTCCAAGGACAAGGACATGCAATTAAAAAAATGTTGAGAACCACATTTCAGGAGTAATGTTGTAGTGGGGGAATCCTACAAGTGTGTGATCCCAAAGCTAGTCATAGTTGAGGACAGAGCCAAGGGCAGCACCCTTTCTTCTCCCTGCAGTTTCTCTCTTTCGTGTCTCTGGCATTTCTATGTCTCTTTCATCACCTAGCAGGCCATTGTGGAAGGGACAGCTCACTCTTGATCAGAGGCCCAGGGCTTCTGAACTTAGCTTGAAGGGCCTCAGGTGGACAATCCTCACCCAAGGAGCTAATGGAGCTGCACATGGCTTTTCCCCTACACACAGTGTCATGATTGTGACAATGGTTTTGAGGTCTGTTAAATGAAGAGGGAAAGGCTGGCTAAAAAATACTTTGTGAGTTTTAGACTGATGAGAGAGATGAAGCTGGTGTTAGCCCGACACTATCATATTCTGTGGAGCTCCTGGCAGGGCAGTGGGTTAAACTGCTGAGCTGCTGAACTTGATGACCAAAAGGTTGACAATTCGAATCTGGGAAGTGGGGTGAGATTTTAGTCCGAGGCTTCTAAAAGTCTTTGACTTATTAGATGCTTGACAACCTCCCAAACTAGAGGTGCTTGATCGTCTGTCATTTCAAGAACTTTAATTTATTCCTCATCTCCAGAGAACAAACTTGACTTTAGTCCATGAATCCATCCTGATGACATGGACAGTTAACAAAGATCTAGCAACGTATTATATATGGAAATTGACCCCTAACTTGTTGACCTGAGAGCACTTTATTGAAAAAGAAATTTAAACAGCTCTATAAAAATAATGTCAGCCCTAGCACTCCTGTTCTATGGGGCATCTTAAAGGCAGTTCTGATGGGGAAATGCATGCAAGAATGATTTGTTTTAGTGGAGGCCAGAAGGACAACGTTCCTCAGAAAGACCTAAGGTACATATTTATTACATTTGCTTATAGCGAATTTCAGAAAAGAAAAAAACCCCATGTAATGAGCTAAAAGAAGACAGGGGAGGGCAGTTTACTGTTTTGAATACTTAGTGGTGGTATCTTTTTTTCAGAATGTATGTAATCACATGATACTGATTGACATTGTTCCAAACTATATCTGTTTTAGCTGTTTCAAAATGGTATTTCCCATGGAGTATAAAAGGTTAGGATCTAGGATTATTGATACCCAGAGATCTTTTTAGTTCACAGGAAGTGTAGAAAAGGGAAAATTACTTCGTGGCTGAGCATGCCTGAATTTGCTCAATGTATAATATTACTGATAGTTTAGTAAGAAAATAACTATAATTATCTTAATGTACTTCATACATAGATGGCCTGGCCATAGGAATACATTTTCCTGTATCACCTTCAATTACAGTCAATCTAAATATAGCTGTACACAAGAGTCTACTGTGAGCCAGTAACATGGTTAGAAATTGCTGGTTCTCTAACATTATTTAGAGAAATTCTATAATAAACATAGAAAAATATATTAGTAGGAATGTTAGTGGTCAGTTGTTTTCAGTGACATAACATGAGTAATGGAAGTCCTAAAATGAGAGAGAGAGAGAGATTAGGAAATGCACTTCTTTGTTGTGTCCTCTGTGAAATGCACACTGGTGGGTTTTACACCACGCATGCGCAGCAGGACAAAACATTCTAGAATTTATCTAATAGATTTTTAGTAAGGCGGAAGCCCCGCCCATCCTCCCAAAGGATATCGGCCAGTAGGTGGCACCTCCATTCAGTTCCTTTTCCTGCACTAACCAAAGCAGCAGCATTGACGGACTTCTCTTAAAAAATATAAAATTGCTCGGCCTTCGGCGCTAATTTACCTGAGGCCGATAGGCACTCTTAAGTGCCTCCTTTGTTTGGGCGAGTCTCACAATTCTCAAACATGTGAAATTTGTCTTGTTTCACTTCCAGGGCTCGAAAGGGCAGGGACGCCCACTTTAAGGCACTCCTATACGAGCTTGCCTTGGCTCCCCAGCCCAACCCCATCCCCGCCCACCAATCCTCTCACGCCCATGATCCTCAGCCTCCCTCCCCATGTGTTGGGGATAGGCAAGAACCTGGCTCGGCGAATGCCCCTCTCGCGGAGCGCACCAGAAAGAGGGCAAAGAGTGCAAAACAGCCTCTAAAAACCTCAAAATCTAAAGTTAAACAAAACAAACAGAAAAAGGGATGGCAACTGACTGGCACACAGTCCTTGAGTCCTCCTATTCTGGAACCGATAATCCCTTCCAGTTCCAACTTTGGGATACAAGAGCCTCTCCCTTCGTTACTCCTTATGGAAGACCCATCCCACCTTCCCCCACTGGACCTTCTGCTCCCCCATTCCGAGGCCAAAGACTTACCACCATCTGAGCCCTTGACCTCTCCTCCACCACTCCCTTTAGCCCAGCCCTGTCCTCCCCCTCCCAACAATGACAATGCCTCCCCGGTATCGTGGGAGGCCTCCCGCCCAAACTCCTCCCTGCCAAATCGCTCCTCCTGGTACCGCCACCACTCTCCTTCTCAGAGTGCTCTCCCAGTCCTCCACAACCTTTCTCTAACTGCCATCAATCTTTTTCCCCAGACTACCACCAGGGCTATCCATACCAGGATTACCCTTATCCCCTCTACCCCCACCTCCTTATCCTATCTACCCCTGCTTCTCCCCCCCCCAACTGAACAGACTAAGGGCATTCACCCTTGCCCTCCTTATCCCAGCTATCCTCAACCACCACACCCACCACCCACAGCAACACTCTCTCACCGTCCAACTCAACCTGCCATGGCTGAACATGAGCCATCTCCTCCCCTCCCTCCTCAACTAGACACTGAAACTATCTAGAACTGTTACCACTTTCTGACCAACCATTGGCTAAGGCCTTTAAGCAAGAGGCCCTCCTCCTCTCTGGCCTCTAAAAAGATCTGGCAAAGCATACAGCTGATGCCTCTGGCAAACTAATTGCGGCGGCAGTCGTCCTTCACCGCCATGCCTGGCTCAGAGCGGCACTCTCTCTCTCTCTCAATCCTCCTGCACTCTCATAGAAGGTCTTCCTCTAGACGAAGCAGGACTTTTTAATCCAGAGACTGACTCACAATTAGAACACTCACACAAGATGAAGCAGTCTACAAATATGACCAATACCCCTACCAACGCTAACTTTGGGGACCCTACTACCACCACCCCCAATACTACGGCAGACCTTACAACGCTTCTTTGTACAGAGGACGGCAGCACCCATACTCATCTTCCACAGCTCCTAGGAGATCTTCTCTCCCTTCCAGGGGTCAGTACCGCAACACCAGATCCCCCAACAACGCTAAACGACGTTTTTAGTGTAACACCCCCCCCATCAACCCCTCGCCCCAACATGACCTACAACCACTTACATACCTTGACAGGCTCCATCCTTCCTTCCTGTCTGGGAGTACATCACTGCAGATGCCTGGATCCTTGACATTGTTAACAGAGGCTATGCCATAGAATTTCACACCTACCCTCCTCTGGGACACATTCTTTCCACTCAAGCGTCCTCAAGATCCATTCCTTACTGTACAAAGGGGCCATCTCACCTATCCCCTCTCACGAAGCCACCTCATTCTTCTTTTCCCGCTATTTCCTAGTAGATAAGAAAGATGGTGGCCTACGCCCCATCCTCGACCTCCACAGAATCAACACATTCATTACACTGCAGAAGTTCTGCATGGTCACCCTTCCCACTATCCTTCCCTTTCTCCCCCAGGACTCGTAGCTAGCCAAGGTTGACTTCTGGGACACATATTTTCATGTGTCCATTAGATACTCCTACCGCAAATACCTTTGCTTTGCAGTACAACACAATCACTTCTCATTCAATGTACTTACTTTTGTATTGTCCACAGCCCCCAGAGTATTTACAAAATGAATGTCAGTCATAGCACCTCACCTTTGCCAACGAAGCATCACGGTTTTTCCGTACCTCAATGATTGACAACTATGTGCATCCTCCCGTTCACAACTATCTACTGACATTCAATACACCTTGTCTATTTTACAGGATCTTGGCCTGGTCATAAACCAAGAAAAATCCCATTTCACCCCGACACAGCAGATCCAATTCATAGGAGTCATCATAGACACTACTCTATAAAAAGCCTTCCTCCCAGAGGACCGCTTCACCAATTTCCAACAATCTATCACCGACCTCTACTCCCACCAGTCTGCTTCTTCCTGGACTATCCAATCTATAGTAGGCCACATGTCCTCTACCACAAATGTTACCCCATTCGCACGTCTCCGAATGAGATCCCTTCAAAACTGGTTCCTCCATGCATTCAACCTTCTGCACAATCCACAGTCACTAACCCTCTACCCACCACCCTCTGTCCTCTATTCCCTCTTATGGTGGACGAAGGAATCCAATGTTCGCTCGGGGATGCCTTTCCACCAACCCTGCCCCTCCATGTCCCTTACAACCAACGCCTTCAACTCCGGTTGGGGAACACACCTCAAACACACCAAAATCAGTGGCCACTGGTTCCCCCAGGACACCAAGCACTACATCAGTGCACTCGAACTCATGGCAGTGGAACATGCTCACAGACCCTACTCTTCATAGCGACACGCATATGGGAGTGGTGCTTCCAAAAGAATGTCCTTCTCACAGCAATTCACCTACCAGGCCAGGACAACACTCTAGCAGATTCTTTGAGCAGAACCTCAAAGAACAACCACGAATGGCACATTCATCACAGAGCCTTCAATACCATCACATGCAAATGGGGCATGCCCAGAATAGATCTCTTCGCATCACCAGCGAACACTCATTGTCCCCTGTTCTGTGCGAGGCCCCGCCTTCATGCATCCCCAGGCTGTCTCGGAGTCGTCTTCCTCTTCTGATGGACCCCAGGCCTTCTCTACCTCTTCCCTCCTCTTCCCCATCTATCCTCAGTGATAGCCAAAATACGTCAGGACAACTCAGACTGCATACTAATCACCCCTTGGTGGCCCTGGCAACACTGGTTTTCCTCAGTTCTCCAGATGTCTCATGGAGACTTCCTCCGTCTCAAACTCACTCCAGACCTCCTCTCAATAGAGAACGGTCTACTTCTTCACCCAGACTTACAATCCCTCTGCCTCACAGCATGGAGGATCAGACCCCATTAATAATAATAATAATAATACTTTATTACTTGTGAGTCGCCCTCCACCAATGGTGCTCCGGGCGACTTACATCCTTTCCTTTAAAACAGCAGATATGAGCCGTAAAAGGCTCTGCCATCCATCCAGTTCAGTCCCGAAAGCCTGGCGGAAGAGCCAGGACTTCAGGCCAGCCAGAAATCTGGCCGGGGCCAGTGTGGCCCTGAGCGCAGGCGGGAGCGAGTTCCAGATCGTAGGGGCCGCCACCGAGAAGGCTCTTCTACGGGTCTCTGTCAGCCGGGCCTCTCTCACCCCAGGGACAGCTAACCGGACGCCGTTTATTATGCGTGCGGGTCTTTCGCAGCGTTGGTCCGTCAGCTGATCGCCCAGGTAGGCTGGTCCCATTTTTGCCGAGCTTTGAAGGTTATCACCATGAGTTTGTAGATCGCTCTAAGCTCAATGGGTAACCAGTGAAGATCTTTTAAAATTGGTGAAATATGGCTCCTGGCCGATACCCGGAGATGAGTCTGGCCGCTGCATTCTGGATGAGTCTCAACCTCCCAGTCGTGGCCAACGGTAGGCCCACATACAAGGCGTTGCAGTAGTCAAGACGGGAGACCACAGTGGCGTGAATCACCGTCCTCAGCGCCTCTGGTGGTAGATAGGGGGCCAACCGTCGGGCCCTACGGAGGTGGAAGAAGGCACCCTTAGCAGCGGCCTGGATCTGAGCCTCCATCGTCAGTTTCTCGTCCAAGAGTACTCCTAAGCTCTTTACCGCCGGGGCTACGGACAAGGGCTCGCCCTCAAAGGGTGGTAGTGGAGAGTGGGGGTCGGGTCGGCCGGGCCAGAGGATCTCCGTTTTTCGCTGGGTTGATCTTTAGCCTGTGTGCTCTGAGCCAGCTTGTGACCGCCTTCAGCCCCGGCTAAAGCTTTGGTACCGACAGCACCCCTGGGTCGAGCTTCCGCTGCCGCCGCGTGTCATCGGCATATGGATAACAGTTGAAACCGTAGCTACTAGCGAGACCGGCCAGGGGCTGGACGTAGATGTTACAAAGGGTGGGGACAGGATGGCACCCTGCGGAACCCCACACTCCAGCCCACATTTCCTGGAGACCTGGCCCTGCCACTCGACCCGCTGCGGCGACCCCGCAGAAACGATCCTAGCCAGGTCAGGGCCTTGTCTTGGATCCCAGAGGCCGCCAAGCGGCGAAGTAGCAAATCATGATCAACGGTGTCGAAGGCGCGGTTAGGTCAAGGAGGACTAGGACTGCCGAGCCCCCTCCGTCCAACTGGCGGCGGATGTCATCTGTGATTGCTACTAGGGACGGATTCGACGCCGTGGCCCGCTCGGAAGCCTGACTGAAACGGGTCTAGGCCCCAGATCGGTCCAAGAAGTCCCGCAGCTGGTTTTCCACTGCTCGCTCAATAGCTTCCCCAGAAAGGGCAGATTAGTGACAGGGCGGTAGTTCGCGGATCATTGGGGTCGAGGTTCGCCTTTTTCAGAAGAGGGCTAACTCTAGCCTCCTTCAGGGACTCGGGGAAGGAGCCTGTGTCCAATGAGAGGTTCACCAGGTCCACCAGGGCGTCCAGTATGGTGTCTATGCAAGACTTGACTAAGTGCGAAGGACACGGGTCCATGGGGCAGGTCGTAGCCCTTGCCCCGGCCACCAGCTTTTTCACCTCTTCCGATGTTAGGGGTTTGAATTCGGTGAAGTAGAGCCCGTTTGTCTGGGTTGGATGTCGAGTCCACTCATTTCCTTCCTCTGGAATGGGCGGCAGGTCGCGCCGAAGTGCCGTGATTTTCCCGATGAAGTGCTCTTGGAGATCCTCTGCCGTCACCGTAGAGCTGTTGGAATCACTCTGTGGAGACCCCAGAAGGCTCCGGACCACTTTAAAGATCTGGGCTGTGCGGGAGCCGGCGGCTGTAATCTGGGCGGCATTATAGGATTTCTTAGCCTCCTTGATCTCACGTTCGTACAGCCTATGCAGTTCTCTGTAGGTTAACCATATCTGAGGAAGCCTCTCGCATAATCCTAGCAGCCAAGTGCCACCTCTGTGTTGATGGAGGCAGGCAGGATTTCCCCGGGTACTGGTTGTGGGGGGTCGGGAGCAGGTGAGGGTTTTGCCCTCCTTTCTGCTAGAGATCCCTGTGTACAACTAGTGGGCCACTGTGTGACACAGAATGCTGGACTAGATGGGCTGAGGCCCGATTCAGCATGGCTCTTCTTATGTTCTTATGTTCTTAGCAGCCCATAAGCCAGCCACTGTCGTATAACTACAAATGATCCCTATTCAAATCCTTCTCACAATTGGCTGGTCATAACCCCATCTCAGCACCTATCTCTCTAATATTAGATTTCTTAGTACACCTCTCCACTAAGGGCTCATCCCTTTCCTCTATAAAATGCTACCTAGCCATCCTTTCCTCATTTCGAAGAAAAGCTGGCTTGCCATCCCTTTTTCAACACCATATAATTCAATTATTTCTTGAGGGCTACAAAAATGTACATCCTCCTAAATCTCCTCCCTCTCTGGAGTTTAGAGCTGGTACTCTCCCAACTCTCAAAACTCCCCTTTGAACCCAATTGCCTCTAGCCATATTTCCCACTTACCATGGAAAACAGCATTCCTCGTGGCCATCACCTCCGCGAGATGAGCCATCGAGTTTACCGCTCTCCGTTCAGATCCCCATATATTCGCTTTCACACCAACAAAGTCGTTCTTCGAACCGATGTCACTTTCCTCCCTAAAGTAGTCTCCTATTTTCATATGTCGCAAGACATCACCCTACCAGCTTTCTTCCCTAATCCTTCATCTCCCCTAGAATTGAAGCTTCATTCCCTTGACATTAAGAGGGGGCTATACTTTTACCTACATAGGACAGCACCTACAGAAAATCCCCCAAACTATTTCTAAAATACAGGAAAGATGCCCTAGGCCATCCTGTTACCTCCCTGGGGTTTGCTTCCTGGATCATATCAGCAATCTGCCTAGCCTACCAACTAGAAGGCAAACAACCACCAACTCATCTCATGGGTCACTCAACATGAGCTGTCTCCACCTCTCAAGCATTCCTGCAGGGAGTCGCACTTGAACAAATCTGTAAGGCGGCCACATGGTCCACACCTTCAATGTTTGCAGCTCACTACAAGTTGGACATCCTGGAGAAAAGTGACGCCGCTTTTCGTAGAGCTGTACTCCTCTTCTCTGTGGCATGACCCACCTCCAGGTTAGTAGCTTGCTATTCACCCACCAGTACGCATTTCACAGAGGACACAACGAAGAAGTTTAGGTTACTTACCTGCAACCGTATTTCTTTGAGTGTCCATCTGTGAAATTTGCACAACCCATCCGCCCTCCCCTCTATGTCATGCCTCTTAACCTGGCTGCTTCTTAGCACTAAGGAACTGAATGGAGGCGCCGCCTACAGGCCTATATCCCTTTGGGAGAATGGGCGGGGCTTCCGCCTTACTAAAAATCTATTACATAAACTCTAGAATGTTCCGTCCTGCTGCTCATGCACGGGGTAAAACCCAGTAGTGCGAATTTCACAGATGGACACTCAAAGAAATATGGTTACAGGTAAGCAACCTATACTTCTGAGACGATTGCTCTTTGCCTTTGTAATTGGCTAGCAATGCCCCGTACTATATGGGGGGGGGGGGGGGACGACGACTCACCTTCTACATTTGATTTATGGATACATTCATTTATAATCATAAAGTGTGATCTATATTCTGGATATTATAGAATAATCCCCCTCTTTTCTGTCCCTATGCTTCCTGTGGCATGATGTATATAATAGAGTTAATATTTTACCGTAGACTTATTTGAACATAGTTCCTTCACAATCTTTTGAACAGTATGAACTGCCTTGTGAAATTAGTGAAATATATTTCTGAACAAGCATCTGTAAGACTAAATTGTAAGGGAGTCTATTGATTACTGATTACCAGGAACGTTACATACAGAGAGCAGGGATATGCATTGCCAATGAGGCAGAATCACACATGTTGAGAGTCTCTCTGTGGGGAACCTTGCCCAATGTACCTACACTGACGTTATGGGAGCAGGGCTCACAAGGCCAGAGCCGGCACTCATGGGCCTGTTCTCATTCGACATCAAGCAATTAAGGTAGAAACCACTATATGGGATTTTAGCCTCCAGTTACTTTGACATGTGTAAATCACATGAATTTACATAGGTTCCTTCTGATGCAACAAAAGTGCCTTTACTTTTTGAAGCATTACTTAAATCCATATTGAAATCTTAAGTAGGCCACGCTGATTAATCCAGTCTTAGGTGAACATAATTTGGCATTCCTCCACTTTAGTATGTGCAAAAGACCATGGTGCTTAGAGTATGAATTAAGAGAGGTAAGCATAGATTATGATTTTTTTAAAACCTATAGAATAGCTGTGCATGACCCACCTCTTTTGTTCACTTGCTAAATTGTTTTTACATTTCTGACATAGATTAATTTCATATACCTAGCCATTCTTAAAAACCGCTCTACAACAGATACTGCTGTAGTGGATACTTTTTATTTTTGTCTACTGTATGTTGTAGCATAACAACATCTTTTTGTAATAGTGAAGTACCTTTGTCTTAATGTGTGTTTTGCTTTATAGAACTAGGCTTCTCTTGATGAAAATTAAGCACTCAAACGGGTGAATGGTTTAAGATCACCTGTTTTAGAAAGTTAGATATCACCCAGTTTGGGATACAGTTGGAATTAAACTTGGTGGGTGGTTTGCCATAAGCGTATGCATGAGAAACAAGAGGGAGGAAATGTGCTTTCATAGTAGATTGAACTATAAAGATACCCTTGCTTTTAGCCATGTTTTACTTACAAGATCTGAATAAATCAGAATAATTTTCATCAAGGAAAGCCTTTACATTCTTTTGCATTTTGAACTTTTCTCTAACAAGATGTTTTATGTAACAGGTGGGAGATTCAAGAAAGAGATAGTAGTTGATGGACAGAGTTATCTGCTGCTTATTAGAGATGAAGGAGGTCCTCCAGAGGCCCAGGTGAGCATTGCATGTTGTGTTTTTAATAAATTCAGTGGGCTAGATCAAAACTTTACTTTTTTGACAGAAGAAAATTCCATTATTTTCAGAGATTTTTTTCCTTCAAATACAATGCATTTACACAAAAACTGTGAGGACATGTTACACCCCTCTGAACATTTTGTGAAAAAAATCCTGGTGATGATGATGCTCATAATAATATGAAGATAACAATAACAACTACTATAGAAAGATTATTGTCCATTTAAAATATGAAAATATAATTTGAAACTTAGTTTCCAGCAAAGTAGCAAAACAGCATAGAGCCATGTGGAGTTGAGAAGTTATGAAAATAAGAAAGGAAATGAGCCATCTCAGTTGCAAAAGCAGAAGAGTTAGTGAATACAAAATGGAAGGTAATATCTTGATATAGTCCTGCCTTCTTCTCCATTTCTATTGGATATAGTCATCAGTGATAAGTAGTAATGGGTTTAACCAAGCAGGAAGATACACACCTACTGTTCACACACTATTTACTTTTCTCTAACCTTGGCTCTCACAGAAAGTAAGATAAACACCACCTGCTTTCTGGTGAGAACGGAAACTTAGCTCATTGTTTATATGACTACTTATCTACTCAAAACACAGTTCTTTCCAGTCAACATTAAGAAATTATATTCTACTATGTGGCACATTGAGAATACTGTTTGACTCTAAAAGATGGTAGACAGAATGTAACGTAAGAGAATCCATATTGAAATATACTTTGCTGCTCTTTGGTGCAGTAGTATTCTTACTACTATTAATAGTTGTTGAAAATATAATGTGAAATAGTATACACAAAATGTAATGTGTTATTATTTTGAAGACTTCTAGCATTTGTTTTCCCTTCGAAAAAAATCAATTTAAATTTCTTTGCTGCACCAAAGAGCAGCAGTGAAACAGTAACAATGCACTTTCTTTTTTAAACCTCCGGAACTACAGATTTCATTTTTTCTGGTTACTATTGTTCACCCTGTGTAGAAGTGCCTCACAACCTCTGAGGATGCTTGTCATAGATGCAGGCGAAATGTCAGGAGAGAATGCTTCTAGAACATGGTCATATAGCCCTAAAAACCTACCCAGTGCCACAAAACTCTGAAAGTGTTGACTTTGGTAAAGACAGGCTGATGATTCCATTTGATTTACATTGCATTTGAATTACAGTAGCTTATATGATCCATCTTGTTTTAACTTTCCATTTTGGGGTTTTAAAAAAATATGATTTATTGTATACCAATTATTCTCTTTTACCCTGCTCCTGGTATCCATAATGATAAAGGGGTAAACAATATTTTAAATAAGCAATATTTTATGCGCTGTTTGAATATAGAACAGCTTTCCAAACAATGTCTCTGATGTGGTTAACTATCACTTTGTAAATATTTGTTTTGCAGTGAAGTAATATGTGCTGCAATCAAAGAATAACTAGCTACTGTAAACAACTATCAAAAAGGTGTTTTGTGTTGACACATCTAGAAATTCAGTTTAACAACTGCTATTGTCTTACACTAATATTCATATAATTTTTATATAGTAACAAATTTACTCCAAATGTCCCATTTATAACCTATTGCCAGTTTAGGCCTTAGTTCCAATGATTTGATGGTTGCTGCTTGCTCTCAAGAGTATTTTATTTATTTATTTATTTATTATTGCGGCTTTTATGCCGCCGACTCCCAGGGGCTCGCGGCGGCTCACAGCAAAGGTTAAAAACATCAGTATCAGCATACATTTAAAACATTTAAAACAGCAGCAGTAGCATTAAAATACAACATTAACAATTAGCCATAAGCAACATCACACCAGAACAAGACATAGCAGCGTGTCGTAGGGGAGCACGTATCCGTTCTGTAAAAGTCTCACTGAGTGTTTATCTCCTTTCTGCCCTGCAGTTTGCCATGTGGGTGGATGCTGTTATATTTGTCTTCAGTCTCGAGGATGAAATTAGCTTCCAGACTGTTTACCACTACTATAGCCGTATGGCAAACTATCGTAACACTAATGAAATCCCAATGGTACTAGTGGGAACTCAGGGTAAGTGAAGTCTCCTGTGCTTATTTCTTGGAAATTACTTAATTTAGTTGGGAAGTTTGCTTGGGATATTCTAGTAATAGGTGGTGCCATGGACAGAATGGGCAAAGCCAGGTATAATTCTTACCAGTTTTGACATATTTTCGCCAATGTTGAAAAGTGGACTATCTCAAAATAGCACGTGGTTTTTTCCTGCCTCAACAGAGTGCTTGGTTACTTTTCAGTAAGGCTAGTTAAAAGTTAGACCAAAGTACCATGAGGGCACCAGACATTGTCTGATACTGAAAGCTAAGCAGGGTGGGACTTCCAAGAGAAGATCATGGGATATTACTTGCCTTAAAAAAACTTTATATGACTGGCAGCTTGAAGACACATGCACACACATTTACATGTTAACCCTGTAGCTTTAAATTTCATTTTATCGCTAATGAGAGATAACAGGTTTAAAAGATACAGGCTGGATTGACAAACTTCATGGACCTTAGTTTGGAGTTTTCCTTCACCTGGAAGATTTATTTTCCTTATTAATATGTTTTTAATTGAATATTTTTTCACAGAAAAGAGGAAAATTGAGCAGTTGGTTAAAAAGGAAGAAGAGGGAGAGTGGGGATAGTTACCATTAATAAATTAACTCTTAAAAATTAAAAACAAATTCCAAGAAGGTATCTTTTTTAAAACTCTAGAATTTAATATCATTTTAATAATATTTTTTGAATTTTAATATTAACGTTTTACTGACGTTATTTTATTAACGTTTGTTTTTGCTTTTTATTGGTATTGATTTTAATCTTTGTAAGTTGCCTTGAATCCCACTTTTGGGAGAGAAGTAGAATAAAAAAGAAATAAGAGTGACTATGACAACAACAACAATAGCTGTTGTAGGCTGGATACAATTCTGTGCCATTCTTATATATTTTATATTTCCTTTCTACATTGTGTTGAAATCAAGGTGGGATATTGCAATAAAACAAGAAAGCTGCTTCACTAATATGGAAATTAAGACAGAATATTCTTGTTGCAGGCTTCTTTGACTGCCCTAAATAGCGGGTTTGATGTATGAATAAAGTCTGGCAGAGGGATTATCTGAGGAAGCAGAAGCATTCCAGGTGATAAACATGCACTCTGTGACACTGACAGATGTGCTTCTGTTTTGGAATGTGCCACCCGAGATAATCTTACTCTCCAAAGGACTTAGGTTCAAACTTAAGAGGTAGAAAGGAGCATTCTGTGAAACCTAAATTGAACTCAGTTTCCTGGTTGAATTGGAAGGTCTGCGTGTAGGATAAGATCATGCAAACCCATGCAAAATGTATTCTTTCATTTGAAAAAAGCTGTGATTGCATTTTATAATTGTACTTTGTTAAGAACCTGTTAGCATATAGTAGTAGTAGTAATAATAATAATAGCAATAATAAAAACAGTAAATTGCATTTGGATAAGTAGGGTAAAAAAAAATAGCTCCTTCCCATGCATTTAACCATGATTTTACACTAAATAGTTTTTGTTTTAAGTTATGATGAAGTATTAAAATAATTTCGTAGCTCAGAAGAGGTCAAGGCTAATTGAAGAGGTTGTCAAGGTCTTACATTGATCCACTTTATTAAGCCCTTCACTGATTACTTTCTTGCTTTTTTTAAAGGACCGAAGAGGTACGGTGGTACTCCCATCCTCAGAATGTAACATGGGCAGCTTTTTTACGGGACAAAAATGTTTTTTGGGGGGGGGGGGGTAGCTGTGACTGTTTAGGGTGTGCTAATTTAAAAGAGGAGGAGCCAGAAAGTGTGGCAGATGATAATACACTTTGAAGGTTTCCTCCTTTTTCTTTACTACTTCATAACATTCATTTTATTGGGCCACTAGTCTTCCTCTTCTCTTCTAATTCAATAGTGATAACATGGCCCAGACCCCTATACCTCTTGCCACATTGTAGGTACTGCTGGTCACATCATTAGTAGGCAGAATAGTGTATGGACATAAGACATACGTCATCGTGCTTTTTCCAGAGGAACTCTTGCCTCTGCATTCAGAAATCCTCAATTATACTGCTATCTAAGAGAAAGATGTAATGTAGACTGTTAAACTGCTGAATTGTTTTATTGACCTCTGTAAACCGCTCGGAGCCCCTGGGAGTGGGCGGTCTATAAATCGAATAAATAAATAAAGAGCAATATCTGCCATCTGGGAATGGCACAGAAAGGATGGCCATTGGGGCTATAGGGAAAAAAAACAAAGGAGAATAGTCAAAGTTCATGGATGTGATGGGAGGATACCAAGGCAGAAGGAAGTGAACGGTTGCAACTGCTGCAATTTTGGTGAGAGGAGTGGAAAACATACTGGTATTAGTGACAATGGGGGAAATGGGAAAGTTCAGCCAGTAGTCAAGAATGCTAGAAAGCATGTCTAAAAATCCTGTCCCAGCAACATCTTGTTCTTGTTTACAATTACGGTCTGCCCATTGCCAGCTTCATGTATAAATCTTGCCTTTGTTGCTATCATTCCCATCACCTGTAATTATCTAACTAGCTCTTTTTCAATTTACAGTGGTTATTTCTTATTTTAATGTACCTGTTGCATAGAACTTTAAATTTTTATATGCAGTGCCACATTTTATGCTAAGATATTTTGACCCCTTTATGGATTTCCATTTTTATTGTGTGTCTTCTAGCACTTTTTGCTATTTGCTATTGGTTTTGTCGGCTGCTTCTAGTGTTGTTGGAGATGGTGAAACACACAGAAGTCACCAAGGACTAAGTGTAGGTCATGTGCTGTCTTTTGCCCAATATGGACTAAAGTGTTAAATGCTCAAAATTATAAGTGAAATGCTTAATAAAAGCTTTTTTTTAATCCTACATATTTGCATATTTTAAGCACCATATCTTGACCTTATATTGCACTTGTAAAGCCTCATGGAAGAGACCTGCAGTTAGTGTGATCTTAGTTAAAAGAGTGTGGATTTTCTAGGATTACCTGAAATCTCGATCTGTTAAGTTTGGTGGATATCATACCACTTTTTATGCTGTGGAGAATTATTGTGGGGTTTTTTTTAACTATCCTAATGACTTTATCGGCAAACATGATTGCACTCTTTAGATACAAGAAGAGCTCAGAGTTTCTTCCACAATACCAGGCATTTAAGGAATGGTGTTGCTGAAGACACTTTTGGAAAACATAGCAGCAAGAGCTTGCTTTATATGACTCTGTTTGATATAGCTTCTCTGTTTCCCTGGGTTAGAACCCAAGTGTCTCTTTGCAGGATGCGCAACTCGGTCTGCTCAGAGGGCCGTCTCTTTGAGAGGCTCTCCTTTGAATTTTCCAAATATGTGTACTACAAAGTGAGAGTGCCCTTTCTTATTATCTCTGTCTCATATAGATCTCTTTTTTTGGTAGGAATTTGGATTGCCAAGTTTCATTGGCAAGCAAATAAAATATTATCTGCTTCATGGGTTTGACTTGATTACATGCCACTGTTTAATCAAAATGGCCCAAGAAACATAAAAAGAATAGTAAGCAGTCTTGCATTTAAACATTTTCTGGAAAAAAATCTTTTTTTTCTGAATAGATGCTATAAGTTCCAGTAATCCTCGTGTAATCGATGACGGTAGAGCACGAAAGTTGTCAAATGATTTGAAAAGATGCACCTACTATGAAACCTGTGCTACCTATGGACTGAATGTGGAGAGAGTCTTTCAGGATGGTAAAGTAACCTTTTCCTGCTCAGTGTCATAATTATTTGTGCCAGTTATGAAATCGATTAATCATTCTTGTAACATCCACTTGAGTCATACACTACAGTAAATTTGTGTTTGCTTTTGTCATTGATCTTCTTGTATTCTATGTGGGAAACCGGCTTACTTCTATGTAACTTAGCATAGAAATTTCTTAGGAGGAAAATGGGGCTTTACTTTTCCCTTAAACATTACCTTTCCCCCAATCTCATCCTTATTTTTTGTAGCAATCTTGAAGCACACTGTTGTTCATAAGCAGCATGAACATCCACGTAATATTCAGTAACTACTGGACAGGAAAGGCACTGAAGAGTATTTGCTTTGTATGACTAAGCACCTACAACTTGCATATTTTAGGGGAAGCACCACATCACTTTAAGAAGAAGGGACTTACTCCATGGAAGAGTCATTCTGGAGTGCAGGAAAGTTATGCTAGTGGAAGATTGTATCATTAGAAACATCAAGAGCTAGATTTCGGTGGGTATATAGATTACAATAGAAACTGTCTACCTGCAACAGTTGTAGATTTAACACATCATTTTGAAAGCCTACATGGCTGGGCTTAGCAAAGACGTACCATGTAGATGTGTCAGTTATTAGGATTTCTTTTGGAGTAGAGCTGCCTAATATTTGCATAATTCGCCTTTTAAAACCAACCCATTATTTTTATTCTAGCGGTCTGAAACTGTTACTGCAGGTAAATACAGTAGAGTCTCACTTATCCAACATAAACGGGCCAGCAGAACGTTGGATAATTGAAAACGTTGGATAATAAGCAGGGATTAAGGAAAAGCCTATTAAACATCAAATTACATTATGGTTTTACAAATTAAGCACCAAAACATCATGCTTTACAACAAATCGACAGAAAAAGCAGTTCAATACATGGTAGTGCTATGTAGTAATTACTGTATTTATAAATGTGTGTTATTGTTGGGTGTGTTGCTGTTTTTCTGGACAGCAACATGCTGTTTGATTTTCTAGGCTGCAATGCGCACACCTGGCGCCCACTGGGAAGGCTAAACACAGCAGGTGTGGGCTGGACGCTGTGTCCAATGTGCCAGCCATGCCTTGCCCCTGTTTCTCTGGTTCTCAGAGGCAGAGGCAGCCTGGGTGCTTGCCGGAGGGAAAAGCCTGAGCCAAAGCTGGCTTTTCACTCCTCCCTCTTGGCAAGCACCTGGGGCTTGGAGCACATTGCTGAGAAGCAGCTGTTTCTCAGAGGCAGAGGTAGCCTCTCCAAGCCCCGGGTGCTTGCCGGGAGGGAGGAGGGAAATAAGCCTGCTTTAGTTCAGGCTTTTCCCTCCTGGCAAGCATCCGGGGCTAGGAGGGGCTGGCTGAACGTTGCTGAGAAACAGCTATTTTTTAGAGGCTCCCGGTCCCGGCACATAGCTGTGCCAGCCTGTCGGATAATGGAGTGTCGGATAAGAGGAGGTCGGTTAAGCGGAACACTACTGTATAGATACTTGTACATCATTTTATTATGTTTCTGTTCCATTTTTAATGTGATATAAACAAAATTTTAAAACTTTGCAAATTGAATGGTTTTTTTAAAAGGCAGAAGTCTAAAAGAAGTCTGTTTGATTCAGTGGATCTACTCTAGTTGGAACTTAGGCCCCTTCTACACTGCAATAGAAAATCCAGATTATCCGATTTGCTGGATTATAAAACAGTGTGGACTCATAATCCAGTTCAAAGTAAATAATGTGGATTATCTGATTTGATAATCTGGATTTTGTGGCAGTGTAGAAGAGGCCTAAGAGTGGGGGTCATGCCTGTACATCCAGCTGGAAATCAATTTTTTGGGGATTTTAATACATCCAGCTGGAAGAAAGAGATCTGTAAACAAATCTTATACAGCCCATTTTGTAAACATACATCCTGATAAAGGTATTATCTTACTGCCTTTATTTGTGCGTTCCTATCAGTTCCATTGTCTTACATATTTCATTTTTATATAGTCATCTTTTTTCTACTCATAATTCTAAGAGTTCACAGCAGCAATAAACAGGGAAAATCTGGGTTGATTATTTACTAAGGAGGTAGATGATAATTGTTACTTGTCCAAAATGTTAGATAATGTAGATGCAGTTATTTTATATTTATTTATTTATTTATTTCAATTTGATAACTTGCCCTTCCCGAGGCTCAGGGCGGTTTACATATAAAAACAGCATATAACAACATGGGAACAGCGTATAAACGATTAAAACACATAAAAACTCGATATTAAAACAGTCACATAGGATCTTAATCATGGCAAGATGGCAGGCATCAGTTAAGCGATGTTAGACTCCAAACGCCTGTCTAAACAGGCAGGTCTTGCAGGACCTGCGGAACGCCATCAGGTCCTGCAAGGCTCGTGTCTCCGGAGGCAGCGAATTCCATAGAGCCGGCGCCGCCACTGGGAACACTCTCTGCCTCGTGGCAGAGAGCTTGCAGAACTTCAAGCCCAGGACTTCAAGAAGGTTGAGCCCCTCTGAGCGCAGTGATCTTCTGGGTGCATATGGAGTAAGCCGCTCCTTCAGGTACACTGGCCGCAAACCATATAAGGACTTGAAAGTCAACACTAACACCTTGAAAGAGACCCGGAATTCAATGGGCAGCCAGTGCAGTTCGCGCAGGAGTGGCGTTATATGTGCCGTTCGTGGGGCTCCTAGCAGCAAACGAGCTGCCGCGTTCTGCACTAGTTTAAGTTTCCGGATCGCCGACAAAGGTAGGCCAATGTACAGCGCTTTACAGTAATCGAGCCTCGAGATGACCGTGGCTTGGATCACCGTGGCCAGGTCGCGACGGGAGAGATAGAGAGCCAGACGTTTCACCTGCCGCAGATGGTAAAAGGCTGTCTTGCAGGCACAAGCAATCTGCGCCTCCATAGACAGCTGTGGGTCCAGTCGGACCCCCAAGCTCTTTACTGAGGACTGCGGGCATAGTGCCACACCGTCAAACATCGGCAGCTGGATCTCTCCCCCCCCCCCCCGGGCGGCCCAGCCACAAGATCTCCGTCTTCGCCGGCTTCACCTTCAACTTACTGGCTCGCAGCCATCCAGTTACGGCTTCTAGGCAGAGTTGGAAATTATCGGGTACAGATTCCGCCCCGGGGTCCATCCTCAGAACGAGCTGGGTGTCATCAGCGTACTGATGACATTCCAGCCCGAAACTCCGCACCAATTGGGTGAGTGGTCGCATGTAGATGTTAAATAACAGTGGGGAGAGAATGGCCCCCTGAGGGACCTCGCAGTGTAAGGCGGAGCCCTCAGACACCATCCCTCCGCACTTCACTCGCTGCAGGCGGTTTTGGAGGAAGGAGGACAGCCAGTTGAAAGCTGTCTCCCTCACCCCCGCCACCGCCAGGCGGTGTGTCAAAAGTTGGTAGCCGACAGTATCAAACACTGCCGTGAGGTCCAATAACACAAGCAGCGTCGATCCGCCTCGATCCAAGTGGCAGCGGAGTAGGTCTGTGATGGAGACCAGGACGGTCTCTGTCCCATGGCCCGAACGGAAGCCGGACTGGAAGGGGTCTAGCCAGGTTGCATCATCCAAGAAAGCCTGCAGCTGCTCCATTTCTGCCCTCTCAATTACCTTGCCCAGGTACGGCAAATTGGACACTGGGCGGTAATTGGAGGGAGCCGCGGGATCTAACCCTGGCTTCTTCAGCAATGGAGTTACCACCGCCTCTTTTAACTCCTCTGGAAAAGCTCCTTGCTCAAGGGAGCAGTTGACTATATTCAACAGAGGGCCACGTAACCCCTCCACGCAAGCTCGAATCAGCGTGGAGGGGCACGGGTCGAGGGAGCAGGTGGTAGGTCGAAGAGCTGCGACTATCTTGTCAACATCCTCTGCGGCCAGTGGTCGAAACCGGTCGAAGGTGGATCTGGCGGAGGGCCACGGAGTCTCAAGCTCCTGTACTGTATAAACTGTGGCGGGCAGGTCCCGGCGGAGCGTCGCAATCTTGTCTGCAAAGTGACTTTGGAAAGCCTCGGCAGTAAGGGCCCGGTCATCATTATTTGGGATGGTAGGGACCATCATGAGTTGCCGAATTATCTTAAACAATTGAGCCGGGCGTGAGTCTGCAGACACTATCAGGGAAGCATAATGGGAATTTTTCGCCTCCCTGGTAGCATGCTCATAAGCCTCCATAAAGAGCTTATAAGCTGATTCCGAAGGTCCGTCACGGAACTTCCTCCACCGTCTCTTCTCCCGCTTCATGGATCTAAGGTCCTCTGTGAACCACGGGGAGCGGTCCTTGCGGGGTAGCAGAGGGTGTTTAGGGGCAATCTCGTCGAGAGTAGTGGATAGCTTACAGTTCCAGGTGGTGACTAGCTCCTCGTGCGAGACGCTGACAGGCTCCAAGTCCCTCAGAGCATTCAGGAACCTAGTTGGTTCCATAAGTCCCTTTGGGCGAACCCAAATCGGTTCGGCACCCTTGCCGGGAGGTGGTGGCAACTCAACCCGGACTCTTAGAGCACAGTGATCCGACCATGGCACCTCGATTACGGAGGTGACGGACACTTGGACACCTGCAGAGAAAATCAGATAGAGGGTGTGACCAGCCCGATGTGTGGGGCCCGAATTTATAAGGGAGAGGCCCAGTGCCGCCATGGTCGATTCTCGTGCAGATGGAAGGGAGGCTGTGTCAGTGTGGACATTGAAGTCCCCCAGCACCACAAGTCTAGGGAACCTCAATGCCCACTCAGCCACAGTCTCCAGCAGCAGGGAGAGACTCCTCGCTGGTGGGCTAGGTGCTCGGTACACCAGCAAGAAGGCTACACTCTTCGGGGCACCCCACATCAGGCCGACACTTTCAATCCCATCTGTTTCCAGTGCGGGGACTGCTCTAAGATGTAACATGTCATGGGAGAGAATGGCCACTCCCCCCCCCCCGCCTCACGTGCCTGTTCTGGTGAGTAACGACATAATCAGGAGATGCTAACTCGTGCAGGCAGGTTTCATCGCCATCGTTGATCCAGGTTTCGGTTATGCAGCAAAGATCGACTCGCTGTTCCAGAAAGAAATCCTTAAGAGTTGCAGTCTTGTTCCTAACTGAGCGCGCGTTCACTAACACCAGAGAGGAAGGGGAGGAAATTGGAAGCCTGTCACCAGTGTACTTCGGGATAAGACGCAGGTCAGAGGTACTGTATGCCGAGTCTCGCCTGTGCCTAATGCTGTACTTCCCCATCCCAGAGATCACTGCGATAGGGGCTTCTACCGAACCCATGGTCGATCTTGTGGGCTTAGTTTGCGGCACCCCGAAAAGGGGAGTCGGAGGGGGCCGATAGACCATTGGGGCTTGGCGCACCTGGTTGGATTGCTGCCTTGGTGCTACATCTGGTGGAAAAGCCCGCCCCCCAAAAGGTCCTGGACTTGTAGCCCCGTTTCCGCCAACGAGGACCTTGCTAGCCCCTTTTTGAAGGCTTGGTGCTCATTGTCTTAGCAATATTTGCTGATGGTGGGTTTGCCAAGCAACCATCAGGGGCTCTCATGGGCGCTGGACAATCCAGCGGGGGAAGTTCAGACATTAGTTCTGGCCCCAATAGGTCCTCGTTGAGGTGGGCTGAGGTGGCCGTCCCTCTGTTCTCCTCAACCCCCTCCACTGGGGGGGGGGGGGAAGGTTGGATGCCTTCAGAGCCAGATCTAGCTCCAAATCCTGAGGATCGCCTGCCCGATGGATTGAGGCTGGCAACAAAGGCATCCCAGGTTTTAAAGCCTGGGGGTCGCTAGTAAGGTAGATTGAAGCTGGGGGTGGGAGCAGTCTGAGTTCTGGGGGGGGGCCATCACAGACTGAACATCCAGAAGGCATTCAGCGGGGGGCATATTACTCACAGCAGCCTGACTGCCCATCGTGTCCTCAGCAGGGGGTGGGGCCGCTGACTCACAACGGGAGATGGCAGGGTCGTTGCTGGTCGATGTAGCTGGTATCTGCTGGGGGATAGCCACCGGAGGAGGGGCTGGATGGAGTAGAAGCTTCCTCCGGGCATGCCTCTGGCTCCGCCTCCAGCCACGCCTTCTTTTACTCTGGCCCTCCGCTCCATGCTGTGGGGCCAGGGGGAGAGACAGGGGAATGCGGAGGATTTCTGCCGCCGGCTCAGCTTCCGCACATGCCGGTGCATCTGGCTGGCTTGGCCCATTAGCAGCCACAGGGGGAGGAGCTGGAGCTGGATGGCTTGTCACAGTAGCAGCTGCAGGAGGAGGAGCTGGAGCTGGATGGCTTGTCACATTAGCAGCCGCAGGGGGAGGAGCTGGAGCTGGATGGGGCGGAGGCCTCTGAGCACGCCTCCGGCCACGCCTCTGTTTGTTCCGACTCCCAGTCTCCTGTATGGCGGCCGGGGAAGAAGGCCGAAGAAGGTTCCCCGCCATTACGGCGTCCTGGGTCATGGGCGCCATCTTGGCCATGCCCGCCGCTGCCCCTCGGGCCAGCAGCAGACATGCCCGGCGTCGAGGCCGGCCATTTACAATATTTCTATCTCGCCTTTCTTCAGAGGTGACTCAAGGTGACTTACAACCAGGCAGCAATTCGACGCCTAACCATATTCAGTTAACAGAATTAAAAATACATTCATTAAAACCTTGGAAAACCTATAAAACCAATGCCTTCCTTGTTAGTCTCATTGTCCAGCCGCGCCTGCAAAGAATATATTGTAGATAGAATGTTTGGGGTGGAGCAGGTGAATCTATAGTTATCCGGATAATGACGGAAGAAGGGTTTATTTCCAAGCATGTACAGAAAAAAATAAAATTTATAAGATGCTGAAATGGTATTTGCTTTGTGTGTAAACAAATACAGCACCATCCAGGTAGAATTGGGGGAAGTAAGAAAGAGCAATACTATACCTTGGAGGTTATATTTTATGATTGAGAAAAAAGATCAGTATACACGTGAAGTTGATTAGGCAGTTCATTGAATTTGGAATAATGCTCTTACAGTTAAGCATAGAAAGTCCTGCAGAAATTTTGTGAATGAATCATAGAATCATAGAGTTGGAAGAGACCTCATGGGGCATCCAGTCCAATCCCCTGCCAAGAAGCAGGGAAATCTCATTCAAAGCACCCCTTTGAATGGACAAGTTTAGCTTTAAAAAACATTACTTTGCTTGAAATGGGTGTTTTGGCTCCCTCTTGTGGAAGTTCTGCTCCAGCACAACTTCCATCTGTTAACTGTTTCTTCATTCTGAAATGAGTGACTACTTTTGGGTAGGGTTGCCACTTTTTGATACAAAAAATAAGGGACATTTACCTAAAAATATGGGATTTTTCACAAAAATAAGGGACACTTCATAAAAACTTGAAAAATCAAACGTTAGGAAACCCTTTTGATGCAGTCTTGGCTTTTTCAGCTGCGGCATCACACTGTTGACTGATCTTTAGACTGAGGTCTAACAGAAGCCTCCTTTCGCATGCATTCAGGGCAATATCATCTACTTGGGCCATTCTGCGAGAAGGCACAACACAAGCCCTCCCAATAGATGCCCGTCCGGCTCAAAAGCCCTCCAGAGACCCCCACCCGGCCCTCAGCCCCGGTGTGGCTGTGATTTGTGTGCCTGGCAGGGGGTCACCTTCCTTGCCCTCCCAGCGGTCAACAGTGAAGGTGGCCCCACGGTCAAGGTGGGCGAGGGCACGGCAGACCTGGCTCTGGGTCTCCATGATCACCAGATCCATGTGGGCCTGCATCTCCCCATGCCGTGCTTGCAGCTCCGTCTTGGGAAATGGAGTCTCACCCAAAAGGGCCATGCGCGCCTCTCAATCAAGAGGAGGCAGCCTTGGACTACAATTCCCGGCCGCGCGCGGGGAGGCGAGAGGAAATGGGAGCAGCCAAAAGGGAGGAGGAGGAAGAAGGAAGTATGTGTGTATATGTACCGGCCCAACCTCGACTCCTGCTGCCACCTGTCCTGTCAATACAGAAGCTGAAAATAAGGGACCAGAGCTGAAAATAAGGGACACGAAATTTGGGACCAAAATAAGGGACGTCCCTTAGAATAAGGGACAGTTGGCAACCCTACTTTTGGGGAACAATTTTGGTTGTTTCTTCAATGCTTAACTTTGCAACAACATTTAGTAAAGATGTTTATTCCCATCGGAGTGCTAGCATTTTGGCTTGCATCACCTTGGTTAACATTTCTTAAATGAAACATGTCATCGGTGCAATAGGTTATTAAAAGTGCTTTCTCCATTTTGGCTTGGAGCCATCTGCAAATCTCCACAAGTGAATTGTGCCAAGATCCTAACATATACTAAACTAGCATGTACTGATTCATCTTGGAGAAATCACCCTTTCTTATGCTGTGCAGCTTTTATTCTGAATATGTTTTCCTATGAATGGGCTTTTCAAATCATAGTATTAAAAATAAAAAGAGAAAAACAAGGTACAGTATTGTAACTACTTATGCCTTCATTAGTTTGAAAGTTTAAATAACCATTAACTCATAATAACGTTTATTATTCCTGCAAAATATTGACCTTTGCTCAGAAGCTTCTTGTCTCCTTGTTGCACCTTGTGCATCAAGTAAAATTAAAAAATGGGTGCTAGAAAATATACATATTCCATCTCTTGAAATACTTTGATATGTGAAAGAAATTGCATGAAGTTTAAAATGAGGATTCCTAATTCGTTTTCTGTAGTTACTTTAGTTTATCAGTAACTAATAAACTAAATGTGAGTTTTTGCAAATGTTTATATAAGTACTTGGGTTCTTAACGGTAAAAAGCACTTCCAGAACAATTAAACTACAATGTTATATTGACTTAAGAATTTAATTTGTTCCATGACAAATCAGAACAGGATTTCCCCGGGTACTGGTTGTGGGGGGTCGGGAGCAGGTGAGGGTTCTGCCCTCCTTTCTGCTAGAGATCCCTGTGTACAACTAGTGGGCCACTGTGTGACACAGAATGCTGGACTAGATGGGCTGAGGCCCGATTCAGCATGGCTCTTCTTATGTTCTTATGTTCTTAACACACTTATCTCAAAGCAAACTTTCCCATTGAAATGCATTGAAATATTATTAATCCCTTCTTGCACCCCCTCAATTATTTTTGTTACATGTTTTTAAATAAGAAAATGTACTTTATAAATAATAAATAATGTATAAATGCACATTCACATGGAACAACAACAGCAATAACAGCTTTCTTTTTATACCCTGCCATCATCTCCCCGAAGGGACTCGGGGTGGCTTAAATGCAGGATAAATGTGGGACAGATTTCCGTAAAATATATATATATATATAAACAAAACAGTCTATAAATTAAAACATTTAAAAAGAAATATCAACTTTAAAATGGCAGAAGCACAAAGTTGTGGCAAGGAAGCACAAAGTTAAAATGAAGAAGCATCATTTTCTTCATACTATGCTCATTTTAGCCTCCTCCTCCCTTTTGCTCTCTCTCCCTCCCTGTCACTTCATGAAGCCAAACATACCAGGAATAAAACCCCCACAAAGTTCCTCAAAGCAGACAACAATCTCCCAAAGTGGGCAACAGCATAAGGCACGAGGCATGGAGGCTGCTCCCTAAAGCCCTGTAGTCTCCCGCCAGTGCTTCCTCTAGTGCTAGACCTCCCTCTGGTATTAGCTCTTAAATTATTCATTCATTTATTTATTTATTATTTGGTTTTATATTCCGCCCCTCCCTGCAGGCTCGGGGCGGGTTACAACATATAAAACGGGCAGCATGGAACAGCCATGCGGCCCTACAATAAAACATTAAAACATTTAAAACTACATGTCACAACACCATATAGAGGAAATACAGAAAGTGCCTTAGGTCTTTTAAGGCGTTTAAGAGGTGACTTGATCGAAGTGTATAAAATCATGCATGGGATAGATAAGGTGAATAAAGAAAAATTATTTTCTTTGTCACAAAACACTAGGACTAGAGGGCACTCCCTGACGCTCCAAGGAAGGAAAATTAGGACTAATAAAGGGAAATATTTCTTCACCCAGAGGGTCATTGGGTTATGGAACTCACTTCCAGAAGAGGTTGTGACAGCTGTCAGACTGAACAACTTCAAGGCAGGATTAGACAGATTCATGGATACCAAGTGTATCAGTAGTTACTGAAAAGGACATTCAAGTGCCACCTCGGAGTTGGTTGAGGTAGGCACGATTTCCCTGGGTACTGGTTGTGGGGGTCGGGAGCAGGTCAGGGTTTTGCCCTCCCCTTCTGCTCGAGATCCCTGTGTACAACTGGTGGGCCACTGTGTGATACATAATGCTGGACTAGATGAGCTGAGGTCCGATTCAGCATGGCTCTTCTTATGTTCTTATGTTCTTAGGTCCGGGACCCCAGTAGGCAAGGTAATTATGTCAGGAACAGCCGGCCGAGGGGCCTAGTCAAAGGCTGATCTAAATAGGGCAGTTTTACAAGCCCTCCGGAAGGGAATCAGTGCTGAGATGGTTCGAGTTTCCTCTGGGAGAGAGTTCCAGAGGACTGGGGCTACCACCGAAAAGGCTCTTTGCCTAGTTGAAGACAGATGGCAGGAGCGGATTGATGGTATCAGAAGCAGATTTTGTTCTTCTGAACGGAGTGGTCTCGGTGGAATATACGGGGCAAGGCGGTCCCTCAGATACGCAGGCCCTAGGCCGTGCAAGGCCTTAAAGGTCAACACCAACACCTTGAAAGCGATCCGGTACTCAATGGGGAGCCAGTGCAGTTGCCGAAGGATGGGAGTAATGTGCTCCCTTACTGGCGTTCCCGCCAGCAAGCGAGCAGCAGCATTCTGCACTAGCTTGAGTTTCCGGATCGTCACCAAGGGAAGGCCAACGTAGAGGGCGTTACAGTAGTCCAGCCTCGAGATGACCGTCGCTTGGATCACCGTGGCCAGGTCGTCCCTGGACAGGTAGGGGGCCAGTCGCCTAGCCTGTCGTAGGTGGAAGAACGCCACCCTGCTGACCGAGGAGACCTGAGCCTCCATGGTCAGCAGGGGGTCGAGCTGAACACCTAGGCTCTTAACAATGGATGACGGGCTTAGTCGCTCGCCATCCAGGGTAGGCAACCGGCACTCATCCAGCCCAGGTCGACCAGGCCACAAGATCTCTGTCTTCGACGGATTCACCTTCAGCCGGCTGGCGTGCAGCCAGCCAGTCACGGCTTCCAGGCATTGATGGAAACAATTGGGTACGGTGTCCGGCCTGCCGTCCATTCTCAGCAGAAGCTGGGTGTCATCCGCGTACTGATAACACTCCAGACCAAGGTCGCGAACCAGCTGGGCCAGGGGGCGCATGTAAACGTTGAATAATAAGGGAGAGAGGATGGCCCCCTGGGGGACCCCACAATTAAGTGGGAGCCTCCCGGAGACCTCCCCGCCCCCCTCCACACGTTGTCCCCGGTCCTGGAGGAAGGAGGCCACCCATTTAAGGGCAGTCCCCCTAACCCCAGACACGGCTAAACGGTGGGTCAACAGTGTGTGATCTACGGTGTCAAACGCTGCTGTCAGATCTAACAAGACAAGCAGGGCCGACCCGCCCTGGTCCAGCTGGCGGCGAAGTTGGTCTGTAATGGCGACAAGTACGGTCTCCGTCCCATGCCCAATACGGAAGCCGGACTGGAAGGGATCAAGTCCAGCTGTGTCTTCTAAGAACTGCTGCAGCTGATCCGCTGCTGCCCTCTCAATTACCTTGCCTAAAAAAGGCAAGTTGGAAACAGGCCTGTAATTGGAAGGAGCCGAAAGATCTAAATTCGGCTTCTTCAGCAGCGGTCTTACCATTGCCTCTTTTAATTCCCCTGGGAAGACTCCTTGCTCAAGGGAGCTATTTATGATCGTGCCCAGGGGGCCTCGTAGCCCCTCCCGGCAAGATCTAACCAGCCAGGAGGGACACGGATCGAGGGAGCAAGTAGTTGGTCTAGCTGCAGCGAGTAACTTATCGACAGCTGCTGCGATAAAGTGCTCTTAAGTTGGGATGCTCTTAAGTAGAGTTTTTACTGTAATCCCTTTTAAAAAGTAGTAGCATAAACCTCATCAAGTTTGCTGTGTATACTCATTGAAAGGTTTTTTAAAAAATCAACACACACAAACTGGCTTGCCTTATTCAGACAGAGTTCAGTGTTAGAAATTCTCTGTGCTCCCTGCCATTTTGGGTACTCTTCTTATTGTCACTGCCATCACACTGCATCTATAATTGATGCAGTTTCCCCTTGCTGGTCTACCCCTCTTTTTTCAACCCACATTCTCAATCCTTTCACCTCACTTATATTCGTTTCCGTGTCTTTCTATAGATGCAATGCAATTTATACCTACCCAGTTATAATCCTCAAATAAAAAGGCTTTTGTCTTATCTTTAGCTCTTCCTAAAGGTATGTCTCCTCTATGCATGTTTAAAAGGAGAGGGAAATATTGTATTGTTACATGCCTTAAGTTCAACTTATCCCTTAGCGAGATACCCGAGCCCCCCCTTAATTTGTACATGAAGTCAACTTATTCAAGAGTATATATGGCAAAGAAGCAGAGGTTTAACAGTATTGCACAAAACCTCATCTGGATACGAGGGCGGGTCAATAAGTCTGTGACTTTTTGAATAAAACACAGGTTTTTGGACAAAAAATCATTTTATTTTTCAACGTAGTCTCCTTTGAGCTTTATACACTTTGTCCAACGTTTCTCCAATTTTTTTATTCCTTCCAAAAAATAAGATTTGTCGAGGCCATCAAAATAGGTATTTGTTTGTGAGATGATTTCATTGTTGGAGTCAAATCTCTTTCCGCCGAGCCATTTCTTCAGGTTTGGAAACAAGAAATAGTCACTCGGGGCTAAATCTGGAGAATAGGGCGGATGAGGGAGCAATTCGTATCCCAATTCATGGATTGTTGCCATGGCAATGGCACATCTGTGCACCCTTGCGTTGTCCTGGTGCAAAAGAACTTTTTTCTTGGCCAAATGCATTCGTTATTTTTTTAAATCCTCATTAAATGGACCCAATAAGTTGGCATAATATTCGCCATTGATTGTTTTACCCTTTGAAGGTAGTCTATGTGGATTATACCACATGCATCCCAAAAAACGGTCACCATGACTTTATTGGCTGACAAACCCACCTTGGCCTTCTTTGGCGCCGATTCACCCCGAGAAACCTACTGTTTTGACTGCTGTTTGGTCTCTGTGGTGGATCCATGTTTCGTCCACGGTTACGAAACGGCGCAAAAACTCATCCCTATTGCGGTTGAACAAAGCCAAATACTCCTGCGAAATTGTCACTCGATTGCGTTTGTGGTCGATTGTGAGCACACGCGGCATCCATCATGCAGAAAGCTTTCTCATGCTCAAGTGATCATTTAAAATTGAAACCACTGAGCCATGTGAGATGCCTATGGTTTCCACAATCTCTCTCACTTTCAATCTGATCGGCCAACACCATATCGTTAATTTTTTCAATTGTTTCGGGTGTAGAGACCTCAACTGGGCATCCAGAACATTCGGCATCTTCCGTGCTTGTACGGCGACAACGAAATTCAGTAAACCACTTTTTTACCATTGAAATTGATGGTGCAGAGTCCCTATAGCATTTATCAAGCTTAGCCTTGGTTTGAGTGATGTTTTTTTCCACAAAAAATAATGCTTAATGAGCACACGAAACTCACTTTTTTCCATTTTCTCCTCAAATCACGCAGTAGTCTTCTATCAATGGCTGTCAAACACAAACTAAATGATGCAGCTTGTTCAAATTTTGACAGGAGTCAACTGACAGATGCCTGTTGACAGGAGCAGTGTTGCCCTTTCAGTTAAGAGGTGGGAAATTCAAAAAGTCACAGACTTATTGACCCACCCTCGTACCTTTAAGTCTGGAAAGGAGCTAAAATGAATACATAAGTTATTTAGTGGTGTCATAGTATAGTAAAACAATATGCATATAAAAGAAGAAAAACTGCATATTCAAATGTTCAATTCAGAGACAATGAACTCAGATTTAGCTGATGTTTTAGTTCAGTTTTAACGAAACTACAATCTCGAAAGTACATATTGAGTTGAGCTCACAGTGACTCAGCCCTTTGCATTCCCAGAGAGGCTCTAACTGTATCATCTCCTTGGTTTCTTTCCTGTTGTCCATTCTCCAACCAAAATCATCTCCATTCCCTGGGGACTGAAGTGACCTACATTCCTCTTCACTGGAATCTAATGCAGCACTAAGTAAGCAAGGATTTCTAACTGAATTGATTCTAAAGGCACTTAGGGAAAGCTATCTGGGGCTGTTTTTAATACAGGACATGGTTGTGAGGGAAACCAACTCTCTGAGAGGGAGGATTAGCCCCATGGACAAAGTATCTAAGGAGGGGGGAAAGGATTACATATCCATATGAATTAAACAACAAGGCAAGGAAGCCAGGACAGTCAATTTCCCCTCTTAGTCAATAATAGTATGTAACAGAATTTGGAAGATTTTCTGTTCCTGGTTTGAAAGTGTAACTTCCTGTTTAATTCTGCAGTTCTTTCTTTGAAAGTAGTCATTATACTCCAGAAACTTAATTATTGTGGCTATGTTGGTTGAGACTCTATGAGATAGTCACTGAAAAACTATAGCAAAATGTGCTGCAGGATGTCCCGCAAAAACAGTTTTTGCAGTTTAATACATCTTTTCCATGTTTTATGATATAAACAATTAGGAAATGACATTTATGACCCAGAAACAAAAATTGTGTTACATAGTGTAATAAATAACCCAGCATTTCAGGTGAACAAGCCAAAAAGTAATAAACATCCATGGCAAAAGAAAGTTAGCTGGACTATGGGGGGCTATTCCATATTTTACACTGAGTTTTATACGCATAGAATCATAGAATTGGAAGAAACCTCATGGGCCATCCAGTCCAACCCCATTCTGCCAAGAAGCAGGAAAATTGCATTCAAAGCACCCCTGACAGATGGCCATCCATGCTCTGTTTAAAAGCCTCCAAAGAAGGAGCCTCTACCATACTCCGGGGCAGAAAGTTCCACTGCTGAACAGCTCTCACAGTCAGGAAGTTCTTCCTCATGTTCAGGTGGAATCTCCTTTCCTGTAGTTTGAATCTATTGTTCTGCGTCCTAGTCTCCAGGGCAGCAGAAAACAAGCTTGCTCTCTCCTCCCTATGACTTCCTCTCACATATTTATACATGGCCTTCATCATGTCTCCTCTCAGTATTCTCTTCTTTAGGCTGAACATGCCCAGCTCTTTAAGCCACTTCTCATAAGGCTTGTTCTCCAGACCCTTGATTATTTTAGTCGCCCTCCTCTGGACACATTCCAGCTTGTCGACATCTCCCTTCAATTATGATGCCCAGAATTGGACACAGCATTCCAGGTGTGGTCTAACCAAGACAGAAGGGGGGGGGGGGGCATGACTTCCCTGGATCTTATGCAGGCTAAAGTCCCATTGGCTTTTTTGCCTCCGCGTCACATTGTTGGCTCATGTTTAACTTGTCCACGAGGACTCCAAGATCTGCTCTCGAGCCATGCATCCCCCATTCTGTATCTTTGCATTTCATTTTTTTCTGCCTAAATGGAGTACATTTGTCACTGTAGAACTTCATTTTGTTAGTTTTGGACCATCTTTCTAACCTGTTCAGAATTCTGCTCCTGTCTTTTTGGGGTATTGGCTATTCCTTCCAGTTTGGTGTCGTCTGCAAACTTGAAGATCATGTTTTCTAACCCTTCATCTAAGTCAGTGGTTCTCAACCTTTCTAACCTAAATATGACCCCTAAATATGGTTCTTCATGTTGTGGTGACCCCCAACCATACAATTATTTTTGTTGAACCTTTATAACTGTAAGTTTGCTACTGTTACGAATCGTAATGTATATGTCTGACATCCATTGTTACAAATTCAACATAATTAAAGCATCATGATTAATCAGAAAAAAATCTGGGGAGTATGGAAAACAGATTATGGGATTTGCAGTACCTTCAACAGATTCAGTTCTGACTTCAACAGACCACTGAGACCTCCACACAGAACTCCCATGTCAAACAAAAAATACTGGAGGGGTTTGGGAGGAATTGACAGTGATTTAAGGGAGATGTAGTTCACCTACATCTGGAGAGCATTGTGAACCCAAAACAACTATGGATCTGGACAAAACGTGGCATGAACACTCAATATGCCCAAATTTGAACACTGGTGGAATTTGGGGAAAATAGACCCTGACATTTGGGAGTTGCAGTTGCTTGGATGTATAGTTCACATGCCATCAAAGAGCATTCTGAACTTCTCCAACAATTGGATTGAACTAAATTTGGCATACATCATCATTAATTTATTATTTCATTAGTTTCCCTCCATCCGAAGTGCTCTGGGCGAATTACATAAAACAGAGTAAAACAGAGTAGACTTACATAAACAAGTAAAACAATTTAAAATTTAGATTACAACTCAAATGCTATGCCAAAGAGCCAAGTCTTAAGCACTTGAGTGAAGGATCGCAGGTCTCGGATGGCTCTTATATAAGATGGCAACGAGTTCCATAGAACTGGGGCAGAGACTGAAATGCCCTGCGCCTTGTAGTTTCCAGGCGAATTTCCCTTGGTAGGGAGAAAGGCGGTCTCTGAGATACATCGGTCCCTGGCTGTACAAGGCCTTAAAGGACTCCCATAGCCAACAGAAAATACTGGAGACATATGGGGAAAATAGACCATGACATTTGGGAGTTGTAGTTGTTTGGATGTATAGTTCCCATGCCATTAAAGAGCATTCTGAACTCCCAACAACCATGGAATTGAATCAAACTTGGCATACAGAAGTCCCATGACCAAAAGAAAATACTTGAGAAGTTTGGGAAAAATATACATACCTTGACATTAGGGAGTTGCTGTTGCTTGGTACATTCTGGAGGAGTCTGTGCCCACATCCGACAGGGAGGCTCGTGCCTCTGACAAGCCCAGCAGGCGGTGAGAGCCGGGCGCAGGAGGATCCACCACGCTGTCTGGCCTTATATGGAGCCTCTTGCCTGGCTCACATCCCTGCTGGCTGGCAAGTGGCGAGAGGCAGGCGAGGGCCAGGCCTCGTGCTTAGGAGCCCTCAGCTGGCTCGCGGCCTTGCCGGCCAGCAAGAACACAAGACAGCGAGAGAGCCTTCGTGCGAGGCCAGGCCTCACGCTTAGGCTCGCGGCCTTGGGGGCAGGGCCTAAGGAGGCGGCCTCGCAACCCCGCGAAATGGCAAAACGACCCTCCTGGGGGTCGCAACCCCCAAGTTGAGAGCCTCTGATCTAAGTCATTAATGTTGAACAGGACCAGATCCAGGACTGAACCCTGCTTGTGGCACTCCACTTGTCACTTCTTTCCAGGATGATGAAGAAGCATCAGTGAGCACTCTGGGTTCGTCCGCTTAACCAATTACAGATCCATCTAACCTTAGTTTTGCCTAGCCCACATTTGATTAGTTTTTTGCCAGAAGGTCATG
Organism: Anolis apletophallus; assembly: GCA_030556195.1. Lineage (NCBI taxonomy): Eukaryota > Metazoa > Chordata > Lepidosauria > Squamata > Anolidae > Anolis > Anolis apletophallus. The sequence goes on along the minus strand of JARBWK010000003.1, from coordinate 44,036,553 downwards.
GGGTACCTTATCAAAGGCCTTACTGAAGTGCTATATCCACGGCATTCCCTGCATCTACCCAGCTTGTAACTCTATCGAAAAAAGAGATCAGCCTAGTCTGGCATGACATGTTTTTGATAAATCCGTGTTGACTATTAGCGATGACCGCATTTGTATCTAGGTTTTTGCAGACCACTTCCTTAACAATATTTTCCAGAATCTTGCCTGGTATCAATGTGAGGCTGACCGGATGGTAATTGTTTGGGTCATTCTTTTTTCCTTTCTTAAAGATTGAGACCACATTTGCCCTCCTCCAATCTGCTGGGACTTCTCTCATTCTCCAAGAATTCTCAAAGATGATTGCCAATGGTTCCAAGATGACTTCCGCTAGTTCCTTCAATACTCTTGGGTGTAGTTGATCTGGCCCTGGGAACTTGAACCCGTTTAGAGCAGCCAGGTATTCCTGGGTGACTTGTTTCCCAATTTGGGGTTGGATGTCCTCTAATCCCTCATCCACTCCATCTTGCTGAGGTTGAAGATGACTTTCTTTTTGTGAGAAGACCGAGGCAGTAGTTCTGCCTTTTCCCTGTCAGCATTACCCCCATCTTCTCCTCGCAGAGGCCCTATTGCCTCCTTGTTCTTCCTTTTTCTACTGACATAAGAAAAGAAGCCCTTTTTATTGTTCTTAATGTCCCTGGCAAGCCTGAGCTCGTTTTGTGGTTTAGCCTTGCAAACCTTTTCCCTACATAAGTTGGCAGTTTGTTTGAATTCTTCTTTGGTGATTTCTCCCTTTTTCCACTTCTTGTGCATGTCTCCTTTGAGTCTTAGCCCAGTTAGAAGTTCTTTGGACATCCATTCTGGCTTCTTTGCACTTGTCCTATTTTTTTCTCTTTGTTGTTTTTTTTATTAAGAATTTTTAATACATTTTCTTAAGTACATTGATTCTCTTAAGTTGCATATATACATCAATACATTCCATACTTTTGTATTTCCCACTTAAGAACATAAGAACATAAGAACATAAGAAGAGCCATGCTGAATCGGACCTCAGCCCATCTAGTCCAGCATTCTGTGTCACACAGTGGCCCACTAATTGTACACAGGGATCTCTAGCAGAAAGGAGGGCAAAACCCTCACCTGCTCCCGACCCCCCACAACCAGTACCCGGGGAAAATCCTGCCTGCCTCCATCAACACAGAGGTGGCACTTGGATGTCCATTTCAGTAACTACTGATTCCCTTGGTATCCATGAATCTGTCTAATCCTGCCTTGAAGCTGTCCAGGCTGACAGCTGTCACAACCTCCTCTGGAAGTGAGTTCCATAACCCAATGACCCTCTGGGTGAAGAAATATTTCCCTTTATTAGTCCTAACTTTCCTACCTTGGAGCTTTAGGGAGTGCCCCCTAGTCCTAGTGTTGTGTGACAGAGAAAATATTTTTCTTTATTCACCTTTTCTATCCCATGCATGATTTTATACACTTCGATCAAGTCACCTCTTAGACGCCGTCTTTCAAGGCTGAAAAGACCAAGGCGTTGCAACCTGATTTCATAAGGGAGCTGCTCCATCCCTTGGATCATTTGTGTTGCCCTTCTTTGTACCTTTTCCAGTTCCGTTATATCCTTCTTGAGGTGCGGTGACCAGAATTGTACACAGTACTCCAGATGTGACCTCACCATAGATTTGTAGAGAGGCAATACAACATTTGCCGGCCTATTTTCGATTCCCTTCCTGATCATGCCTAGCATAGAATTTGCTTTTTTCACTGCTGCAGCGCACTGGATTGACATCTTCATTGAGCTGTCCACCAAAACCCCAAGATCCCTTTCCTGGTTTGTCTCAGAAAGCTTTGATCCCATCAGTTGATAAGTGTATTTGGGGTTCTTTGCCCCGATGTGCATGACTTTACACTTGTTTAGGTTAAAATGCATTTGCCACTTTGTTGCCCATTCACTCAATTTCGAGAGATCTTTCTGGAGCTCTTTACAGTCAGTTTCATTTTTAACTACCCTGAACAGTTTAGTGTCGTCTGCAAACTTTGCTACCTCAGAATTCACTCCTACATCCAGGTCATTAATGAATAAATTAAAAAGTAACGGATCCAAAACTGAACCTTGGGGTACGCCACTTCTCACCTCTTTCCATCCAGAGAAGTGTCCATTTATTACCACCCTTTGTTTCCTACAGTTTAGCCAGGTTCCAATCCAGGACAAAACCTGTCCCCTGATTCCATGGCTGAAGAGCTTATTTAGGAGCCTTTGGTGAGGGACTTTGTCAAAAGCCTTTTGAAAGTCAAGGTAAACAATATCGACTGGGTCCTCTTTATCTATGTGTTTATTTGATCAAAGATGACGGGCTCAGCTGCTCGCCATCCAGGGTAGGCAACCGGCACTCATCCAGTCCAGGGCATTCTCCTTCCAAAATCTCATTTCTTCTTGTGGAGGTAACTTCCCATCTACTTCTTTTAAACCATAAACCATTCTCGATAAATTTACCCCAGACTTCATTTACCTTCCATACCCCCTTTCTAACTTTTAACCTACATGTCAATTTATCATTTATTGCTAATTTCAATAGTTTCTTATACCATTCTTCAATTTGTATATTTATCTTGTGTTTCCAGTTCTTTGCTATCAACAACCTTTTCTCTTTGTTGGCACTGTTTGCAAATGTGCCTTGAGTATTTCACTCTTGAAAAACTGCCATCTATCCGTAACTCCCTTGTCTTTTAGTATCTGTGTCCACGGAATGCTGCTCATTATTTCCTTCATTTTTCAGAAGTCAGCTCTCCTAAAGTCCAGAATACGGGTTTGACTTGTCTTAGTTTCAGCCTTCCTTTTTATCTCAAACTGCAGGAGAGCATGGTCACTAGCCCCTAAGGATCTGACCACTTCGACTGCATTGATCAGGTCCTCCACATTTGTTAGGATGAGATTGAGAGTAGCTGATCCCCTTGTTTCCTCTTCTACCTTCTGGATCATAAAATTGTCTGCAAGGCAAGCGAGGAATTTGTTGGACTTTGTACTCTTGGCCGAGTTTGTTTTCCAGCAAATATCAGGATAGCTGTAATCACCCATGACTACTATATCTCTTCTTTGTGCCTGTTTGGTCAACTGTTGGCAGAAGGCTTCATCAAGTTCTTCATCCTGGCTTGGAGGTCTGTAGTAGATGCCTTGATTCTTATCCAGATGTTTTCAAGCTGGTTTCCCAGATTGCAGTCTTGCATCTCTTCTGCAGCATAATAGTTTTTAACATATAAGGCTGCCCCACCTCCTCTCCCCTTTGTTCTGTTTCTGGGAAAGAGGTTATAGCCCTTGATGTCTACATTCCAGCTATATAGGAGTCATCCCACCAGGTTTCAGTGATGCCTATAACATCATAATTGTGTCTTGTTTGACTTTGTGCATTCTGTGTGCATGTTGTAGTTGCAAGTAAGTCCCGGGGAGCACGTTATTTCACTTTAAGCAAAAGAAGCTGAGAAAAACAAAGAGATGAATGTATTCTGAATGATGTGGTGACCCAATCCCTGGGTGATGCCACCTCTGCAGTCACTGGGCTCCAAATCTTCGTGGATAAATACATACTTTTATATGCTGATCACCTGCCCCCAGTGCACATAAAATCTTCTGACAGATATTGCCAGGATGGAGTTGGTAGTTATGGTGATACTGACATCAGTGTGGTGGGGAAAATGTGGACAGGGACCATTGAAGTTATTTAGGCTGCCATGAAGATGGCTTAAAGTCCAAACCGCCAAGTACCTTTATCTGAAATACTTAGATGATATAATAAGTAGGGGTTTTTTAAATCAGGTGCTACAGAGTGTTTTGGGACATAATGGGCCTGTACAAAAGGAAATGTACTTTATTTAAACCAGAATGGAACCAGACCTCTGGTGCTTAATATTGAAATGACACAGGACAGCTTTTAAATTGCATCCTCGAGGGAAGTCTGTAGGAACTGGGATTATTTGGTTAGGGTACAATGAAAATGTTCTAAAACATTTAACCAGTTAAATCAGCAAAAAACCATGGGAAAACATGCATGAAGGAGAGATGCATGTCAGAGAGATGCATGTTTTTTTCAGTATTGTAGCTGCTGTTAACATATTTTGGGGTGCTGAATTAGACAATAAAAACCCCAATAAAAATGTCGTACCACACACAGTTATTTCACAAATTCAATATTTTAATCAATTCAGTTTTAATTGCATGTGGAATCTGATGTTCCGATGTGGTTTTAGTGCTTTTGAATGAATTTTGTTTTTTATATCAGTGAATTAAATCTTTCTATTAAAAGGCTTTAACCCCTTTTTCTGTTTATTCTTTACTTAGTCACATATTACAAGATAAAAACATCACAGTAAATTGGGGGGATATATGTGATAGAGCAAAGTTAAGATAATTTTTGGATGTAGAATGCAAGTTAAAACCAGTATAGATTTTATTTATTTATTTATTTATTTACTGCATTTTATCCTGTCCTTCTCAACCCCTGAAGGGGGGGCTCAGGGTGGCTTACAATTGAGCCCCATCAAGAGGCTACTTCAACAGTTACAATAAAATCACACCAAATAGACAACCCAATAACAAATAGACAACCCAATAAAACATTATAATTAAAATCAATACAGTCATCAGTTAAAAACATATACCAGCCTCATTCGTCTTCACATTAGTCCAGATTTATCCCTTTAGGGTGCTGTTACTTCTATTGACCAAATGTTTGGTCCCAGAGCCAAGCTTTCACTTTCTTGCGGAAAGTTAGGAGAGAAGAGATCGCTCTTATGTCTGTTGGGAGTGTGTTCCATAGACGGGGAACCACTGCTGAGAAGGCCCTGTCCCTCATCCCCGCCAGGCGCATTTCAGCTGTTGGCGGGAGCCTCCCCAGATGATCTTAAATTTCAAGGTGGGACGTAGGGGTGGATGCGTTCGGACAAGTAAGCTGGGCCAAAACCGTTTAGAGCTTTAAAGGTCAAAACCAGCACTTTGAATTGGGCTTGGAGATGAATCGGCAGCCAGTGGAGCTGGCATAACAGGGGGTGGTATGCTCCCTGTATGACGCCCCAGTTAGTAATCTGGCTGCTGACCATTGTACTAGTGGAAGTTTCCGAACTGTCTTCAAAGGCAGCCCCACGTAGAGCGCGTTGCAGTAATCTAATCGGGATGATTTTAAAAATGATTTTATGATCCTCAATTTTGAATACCTGTGATTGGTGAAGAATGCTGAGTATAGATTCTTCTATGCTATTGCTAGAAAATTCTGTGCCATGGCTGTGTATGTCTGTATGCACACATACATGGACATGATTTTATTGTAATCTTTTTGGTCTGTATGTCATTTATGGTACCTTCTGATGCTATGTTAAATTGTGGGCAATTATTATAAATGTTGGTGTCTGTCTATGGACCATCAGCTTTCGGGCCCTCAGCAGCTCCTGTTTTGCTGGAGAATACAGGTATATATTTAAGATAATCTGAAATCAGCAATTAGTATTTGTAAATATTATTTAAAAGTAGCCGATTTGAATTTGTAAATAAACTAAGAATGGAAGGTAAGGAAGTACTAGAATGTCTTCACTGATGGAAAAATGCTTCACCGATGCTATGGGGACCTTGTGTCATAAACATTTCTGCTTTTAAAATCAACATTCAATTTGAAAAACCTCTAAGCAGAAGAGAATTTGGCTGTGCTTAGTTTTAAAGAAAACATAGGTGCAGTGCACATAATGATAGTCAAGTGGACTGGGGAGGTCATAGGCATATGGTCATTTCACAGTAGATTTTGCAGGCCAGAGTTTTGCTCACATCTTGAGTGTGGACTGCTGATAGGCATCTGGCTGACAACCATGTTAACAGAATGGCAGCTGTGTTTTTTATAGGTTCCTATCATGTGCCAGAGCACCCATACTCCAAATGGCTGGAAGGAAAATGGAATGTGTGTTTGGTGTCTGCTACTGAGTAAAATATTGTATGCTTATCAAAATAGATACTCACATCATCATCCGAATAAAGCTAATTCCTTTTGATAAGGCAGTGGAGTAATTACTGTGTTCTACTCTTCATTTATGATCTCAGCCTCTTGGAATTAGTGTGACGTGTCATTAATCTGCAAGAGTAGTGTTTGCTTTTGTTCTCCTTGTATTCCATCAGTGTATTATTTTTTTCTTCTGTTCAGCATAGCCAGCATAATTCCCATCTTACATCACTGTCTCCATGTTTGTTGATGGTGAGTAACATTGTTATACTGCTTGCGCTGATCTTTTGCGCTGTGTTAAATCTAAATGGTCACTAAAGGGATATGTCTAAAAGAGTATTTAATATCAGCAGGCACATTTTAATGTCTTCATACTTTTGAATGGGGAAAAAAGCATAATTTGCTAATCCATATTGCTGTCATACCATATCCCCAGTTTGCCGTAATTTGATGTAATTTAATTAGTGAAATGACTAAAGATAGCATGTCTGTATAGCCATGTCACAGTAATGAGAGGTGAAACAATTATGCTTCTGAAACAGGACTTGGATTGGGTGCTGTGAAAAGCAGAGGCAGATGATTTAAAGGAGACGATGTGTAGTAACTCCTCTCAAATAAGATGGCGAAGATGTTTTGGATATTCAGGCCAGTTTTGACCACCAATGTCCATTAACTAACATGGCTCATTCCTTTAATTATGGTTTCATATTGTAATCAGTCATACCAGGATTGGTATGGCTACAATTCTGATTAAGCCAGCAAGAGCAGATTGTATGCGAGAGCCTGGGAGTGTGTGACCCCATGGTCTAGTCCTGATCATGGTGAAGAGACCAGGAGTGTGTCTCAGCACTATAGAAGGTAATTGAACGTATGGTCAAAACATGAATGAACGACAAGCTGATTTCCGAACTTGAGACAAAATAGTTATCTGTGCATCTTTGCCGTTCTGATTTCAGATGGTATATAAAAAAATACCCTAGATTTATAGGCTTCAAAATAGAGTTTTTCTTTGTGGTGTCTTTGAATACACACTTGTGGAGTGACTGTGCCTGCGCAGGCCCAACGTAAACTTTACTGGTTAAAATTTTCCAAGTTTTGGCGGTAACCCCGCCCAGCCTCCCAGAGGGCATGTAAGCTGCTCCGTGCGCGCCCTCTCCATTCCTTTGTTTTTCCGCTGCAAGGCTATGTTGTGTTGTGTTTCTGGCTACGTCCACATTGCGTTTCAAGCACTGAGTTACTTGAGCTTGGAAGATTCCAGACTGCGACAAAAACTCTGAGTGTCTCCGGTGTCTCAGCGAGGCCCATGTCGTGGCCTCGTGTTGACATTGTCAGGCATTGACGACACAGTCGAGAAAGAGTAGAGCTCAACTCCTTTGAGCTATCCTGTACAAGGAGGACCTCGCTCCTCCACTGATGGCGACGGCTGTCCCATCAACGTCGAAGAGAAGGATCTCAGCGGATGCTCTGGTCCCGTCCACCTCCATTGTCTCAGACCCAAGGTCGCACTCTCTCCCGGCCGGGAAGAGGCCTCTTTCCAAACCATGGTCCCCAGTGTCGATGGTCTCGAAGACTTCCAAAGGAAAGGAGAAGCGGGTGAAACAGCTCTGCATGGTGACGACGGAGACGGTGCGAACGGCACATGCTCGGCGTTCATCAATCGGTTCCGTGGCATCCGGTCACTCACGGAGGTCCACGTCATCGGCTGTGGCGACTTCATCACTACAGCGATGAAGATTGCCCTCAAGCGATCACACTAAGAGGCCCGTCGAGCTACGGCACCACAATCTACAGTGCTGCCGACTCCGGGTAAATCTCTGGAGGCCGCTGCCTCGAGATCCTCTCCGAGAGCCTCAGCTAAAAGGAGGAAGACAGTACCTCCATCGTCATTGACGTCGTCGAGGGCGGCCACTGCTGCGTCATCGGCTGAGTCCTCAGTGAGGTCCTCACCGATCCCTCCTGCTGAGCACTTGCCTGTCCGCCGACCTACGCCGGGGGAAGAGCAGGAGCAGGACCCCCTCCCGTCTCCAGAGGCTTCGGTGGAAACGGTTATTCTGGCACTCCCATCTCAGGTGCCGGTTTGACAGCTGTTCCTTACTTCCATGCCGGAGAAGGGACGACAGACGCCTCTAAGAGACCACCTCGAACCGAGTCTCTACCGGTATCGCAGCTTCAACCAGCCATGCAATTCGGAGGTTGAGGGCGAGGATGACGAGATCTCGCGGTCGGTGCTGTCGGGATCGGTGATCTCCCTAGGGCTCGAGAGGACACCATCCCATGACGACTGTGATGTTGACCTGCCCTCCCCGACCGATAACGTGAGAGCGTTTGGGGATCAAATGATGCGGATGGTGGATGTCCTGGGACTGCCAATAACGCAGGTCATCACATAATCCTCTTGTCCGGTATTCAAAAGAATCCAGCCGCAAAATTCACCGGCACCACACCTGCCCTTGCTGCCCCGTCTTCTCGAGGTCATCCAGGTCTCTTGAAAGACACCATCCTCCATTCCATCAACCTCGAAGAGGATTGAGGCCTGGTATCGCACAGGTGAAGAGGACCGCGAGTGGCTGAAACACCACCCAGCTCCAAACTCCATGGTGGTGAAGGCAGCACAGTCATCTGGTCGGGAGACGTCTATGCGGTTTGATGCCGTAGGCAGAAAGGTTTATTCAGGCGGCCTACTACTTACCAAGATGGCAAATTATGGTGCCTGTATGGTAGCCTACCAACAGGTATTATGGGGAAAGGCTACCCCCCTCTTCCAAAGACTTCCAGCGGAAGATTGAGCAGCGTTAACGACGCAGGTACAGGAGGCAACTTCCGTTGCCTACCACCAGATCCTGATAGCGAGACACACCGGTGATACGGCCGGGAAGATGATCGCTCTCACCATCCACCTGGCTTCGATCGTCTGGTCTATCATCTTCCTCTCGCCAGGTGATTGAAGGTCTCCCCTTTGATGCATTGGGCCTCTTCAATGCGGGAACCAACGAAAAACTAAAGACTAATCAGGACTATAAAATGTTAGCGGCAAAGCGTGGGCTAGAGGCTCCACGCTCTACCCAAAAGACTAGGTGGTACCAGCACTTCAGGTCCCAGTACACCCACCAAAGGCAGTATCCGTCCCGCCAGGCACCACGTCCTTTTGTCAGCGTGCCTCAGCAACAGCAGCCCCATCGGTCCCACCAACAACAACGATCTCGCCACGCGTCGGGGAATGGCCAATCATGTCGGTGAGTTTGATGGGTCGCCAAACGATACTATCTCGTCGCTCAGTACCGATGCCGTAGACATTCTGTATCCTTCCCTTCCTCTACCTCCCCGGCCTCCCCATCCACCGTTCGGGGACCGCCTGGCCTATTTCATCGATGCCTGGCAACCCATCACCTCAGATGTGTGGGTGCTCAATATTGTTGAGGAAGGCTATGCCTTAGAATTCGACGATCTTCCCCCAAAGGGCTTCATCATCGACACTGAGCCCTCCATACCAATCTTGAAGGAGGTCGACACTGTGCTTCAAAAAGGATCGCTGATCAGACCTACCGGTTCAACGTTCTCCCCTTCGGCCTCGTGATGCACTAAAGACATTCACGAAGTGCATGGCAGTCGTTGCGGCCTATTTCCGGAAACGGAAGATCCGGATTTTTCCATACCTCGACGACTGGCTCCTGGCTTCCCAGTCTCCCGAGACCCTGAAGGCACACGTCTGGTTTACATATTCTCTTATCAAATCCCTCGGTCTACAGTTGAATGCAGAGAAGTCTCATCTCTGCCCAGTGACCAACATAAAGTTCATCGGCGCAATGTTCCATTCAGAGACTCAAATTGCCTCTCTGCCAAGGGTCAGGTTTCAAGCCTTTCTTCAAGAGGTCCAATGCTGCAGGTTGGTGTGGACTGTCATGGCCAAACAGATTCAGGTGACTTTGGAACATATGGCCCCGATGGTATTGATAACCCCGTTTGCCAGGCTTCGATTTTGACCGCTTCAGATGTGGTTCCTCGACCACTTCAACTCGGTCCGGGAACACGGCTCCAAGGTCCTCTCGATATCGGTCAGTTCGGGGCTCCCTTCGCTGGTGGATGTCTCCACGTCACGTTGGCATTCCTTTCCAGCCACCACTGCCATCAATAACTCTGACGACCAATGCGTCGCTTTCAGCCTAGGGATGCCATACAGGAGATATGTCTATTTACGACCAGTGGTTGCCGCTAGAGAGGTTGCATCACATCAACTACCTCAATCTGCTGGCGATCTTCAATTCACTGTGAGCGTTTGCTCCTCTTGTGGCCGGCAAGTCGGTGCTGATCCGCACGGACAACATGGTGGCCATGTACTACGTCAACAATCAGGGAGGCACCGCTTCCAGAAAGCTCCTGGCACTCTCCCTAGCCCTGCAGGAGTGGTTCATCGCACACTCAACCTTGATCCGGGCGATCCATCTTTTGGGAAAACGGATCTCCATAGTCAAACTCCTCGATTGGACCGAGGGATTCCTTTATCTCTTCCCTCCGTTTCCCCTGCTCCTTCGAGTGATCTAGAGGATACAGTTATGCCTGACCAACTGCATCCTGATTGCTCCCTACTGGCCGAGGCAGGTGCCCTCCTCCACATCTTGAGAGGTCGATATCGACAGCTATCTCTCCAACCTGACCTGCTGACTAGGGAGCAAGCTCAAGTTTTACATCCCGTTCTCCTCTCCCTGCACCTCACGGCATGGAGGATCCAGTTCTAGAGGCCTTACACCCCGAGGTCCACTCCATTTTGTCGGCAGCCCACAAACCTGTAACAACCAAGGCCTATGCAGCTTGCTTCTCCCGCTTCCAGAAGTTCTTGCGGGATCGAGACGATTCCACCTTCCCTCCGCAGATACCGACTGTGCTGGAGGTTCTTCTTTCACTGGCACAGTGAAATTTGTCTTTTTCTTCACTGAAGACCTACCTGGCGGCCATCTCCTGACACACACAACAACGAGGTGGCCCTTCCTAGTTCCAGTGCACCTTGGTGAGGACCTTCTTCAAGGGCTACAACAATCTCCACTCCCCGGTTCACCCACCGACTCCGGGGTGGAGCCTCGACTTGGTCTTTTCTCGCCTAGTGTCTCCTCCCTTTGAGCCACTGGCCACCATTGATATCCGCCTTTTGTCCTGGAAGGTTTCCTTCTTAGTGGCAATTACTTCTGCTTGCCGCCCTTCGGAGTTGGCGGCGCTGCGGGTCGATGAGCCATATTTACTTTTCCTTTCAAATAGAGCGGTCCTTCGTATGGACATCTCCTTTTCCCCAAAAGTTATATCCACCTTCCACATTAACGAGGACATTGTTTTACCAGCTTTTTTCTAGTTGCCAGTCTCCTCGTCGAAAAAGAGACTTCACTGCCTGGATGTAAGGCGTGACTTATTGTTTTATCGAGACAGGACTGTTAGGGAAGCCACTAGATACCTCACTGCCCCCATGGCATACCTAACAGACCTGGAGGTGCCCAAACACTGAAGGGCTTTTACCCTGGCAAGATGCCATGCCCTCCCATCGGCTGTATTGGAGGGGAGGTATCAGAAGACCCCCTTCAAGCAGAGACTATGCCCCTGTGGGTCTGGTGATGTGGAAACAATTGAGCACGTGCTTCTTCAATGCATGTTCTACAGAGATCTTAGATCCAATCTCATTGGACCATGGCTTCTAAAGTACCCGGGGCGCAGTGAAAGATGTTATTCCACCCTGCTGCTTTCGGACTCTAGCACTGCAATGACTTACAGTGTTGCTAAGTTCTGTGCTGCTGCCCTTAATATCAGACGGGTGATGATTGACACTGTAAGGCAACAATATCCTGTCTTTTAAAATATATTTTTATACTGATTTCTAGTCTGATTTTAAATAACTGTTTACTGGGGAGTTGTCCTTCTCCTCTTAGGGCGCTTGTGCCCGCTTTGTGCTGGTCTGTGACCGTAATAAAGTTTTGATTGATTGATTGAGACAGGACTGTGGGGTCTCATAAAACTCCTAGACTTTTTGTTTCATATGCTGTGGATAAGCTGGGTCTCCCAGGCTCGTCCCATCGCATTTCGAACTGGGTTGCCTCTCTGATCGAACTCTGCTATGAACTGGCTCGGCAACCACCTCCTCCGAGGGTCAAAGGCCGATCGACTAGGGCGATGTCGGCCTCAACTGCTTTTCTGAAGGGCGTCCCCTTGGACTCAATCTGTAAGGCCTCCATTTGGCAAACCCGCATACTTTTGTGTCTCATTATCGGGTAGATACTAGGTATAGAAGGGACACGGCCTTCGGGTGATCAGTGTTATCTTGGCGCTCTATGTAACCTCCTCCTGCCTGATGTATGTCGGTTGCAATTTACTGTTTAGTTCTGCTGTTCTAATGTTAGTATGTGAGGTTGATACCATAGATTATTGATGTCGTGTCAATATATCTGCCTTTATGTATCGTTTTTTCTTCTTGCATTTGCTCTCTCTATGAGAGAAATCTTGTTGTTTCAGTAACATAATTGTGTCTTTGTTTTTCGGGGCACTGTAGTGTGTTCTTACTACCTCATTTAGTGCTCTTCCTCCCCTTTTTGGGAATGTAACTTTCACACACTTGTTGCTCAGTTATACTATGAGGTCTGCGTACCTCAAGGTTTTGTACTTTTATGGTGTCCTGTTATTTATTGTTTTTTGCACTGGTGGGAATTTTTCTCACATGTGATGTTCTTGGGCCTTGTCCAATTATTTATTGAATTGCTTGTTGCAATAAAGCTTTATTGTTTGGTCCTTACACAGTGGTTGATTTGTATTTCCCGTCTCCTGGACCTCAGCTTGCTAAGTCTCCACAAGTGTGTATTCACAGACACCATGAAGAAAAATGGTAGGTTACATACCTGTGACCATCTTTCTTCGAGTGGTGCTCTGTGAATTCACACTAACCCACCCAGCCTTCCCCTCTTACAAACCTCTCCCTTCTCTCGTTGCCTTTGCGGCAGAGGAATGGAGAGGGTGCGTGCTTATATGCCCTCTAGGAGACTGGGCGGGATTACCGCCAAAACTTGGAAAATTTTAAACTGGGAAAGTTTCCGTTGGGCCTGCGCAGGCGTAGTCACTCCACAAGTGTGAATTCACAGAGCACCACTCGAAGAAAGTTGGTCACAGGTATGTAACCTACCATTACAAGACATGGATTCTGACCAAGTGATGGACAAAGGCCATTGATAGTCATGCTTGAAAATGGACTTTGAAAAATTATACCACTACTACTACTACTACTAAAACTTTATAACCTGCTCTATCTCCCTGAGAGAACTCACACTTGTGTATAAGTCCACCTCATGTATAAGTCGAGGACATTTTTTGGGACCAAAATTATGGATTTAACTTTGACTTATGGGTAAGTTGAGCATAAAAGACTTTGGGCTATAGATTGTATTCCAGAGAGTTGACTCTTGAAGATGTATGTTCATCAAACCGCTCTGGGCACCAGAGAGAGCGGTATATTAAGTCGAACTTAATAAATAAATAATAAATAAAATTATAATCCACAGTGGAAGTACGTCTTCAAGAGTCAACTCTCTGGAATACAATACATCAGAACTAACATTTAAACCGGATTATTATCAGTTCAATTGATCCGGATCTGTCTTCGCATATTGGCGACGGACTATACAACAGCCACAAATCCATGGTCTTCAAATGATTCCTTCGCACAGATCTACAGCGTGTTCCAGTACTTATTCTACAGACTCTCAGCTTCAAATATCATCAATCATGATAAGTATCAATTATTTTGTGATACCCACAGTAGGACTCAGATTTATATTTATATGAATTTGACTGATCCATTATGTATGATACCAATAGTAACTGCTGCCGCTTTCCAATCAGATGTATATGTGTGTATATTTACAAGATAAATATTTATTGTTATCACAAATATATTGTACTTAATGTCAGAGTTCTACTTTTTTACCCGCATGTGGTTTAGTTGTAAGGCATTTAGTTGTAAAAAGTATTGGCCTTTTTAGTAATCAACACGCTTGTAAAAAGCGTGGGATGAGTCCTTCCTAAAGAATCTTCGTTCGTGAAGTAATGCTGAGATTACAGCTTAACCCTTTGTAGCCCAGTATAAGTCAACCCAGGCATTTGGTGTTATTCTTTTAAAAATGTCTTGACTTATACAAGAGTATGTACGATAATATTTCTATTCAGACTTGGATACTGACAATGTTCTTTCCATTCTGATTCCAAGTCTCATTTTTTACTACCACACCTATACTAATGTCACTAGGATAATTGCATGGCTTTAACTTTGACTGATTCTGTCACTGCTTTTCTGCTTCCCTGCAGTTATGATTGTTATTCTGAAGGTGACATTTTCCTATCCTTCAGTTTGGCCTGCTGATGTAGGTATTGTAGTTTCCCTAGATCTCCTGACAGGACATTGCTACAAGAAAACATATAGTACTCAAGTGTTTTTAGGAAGAGGAAGAGAGATCCCCTCTCTTTCTTACTTCAGAAAGTAACTTCAGAAAAAGTAGATTACCTGTGGATGGATAAAAGGCAAGGGTCTGAGGAGTTTTTCCCCCCTGAGCCTATGAAGAACTTGAAATTGTAATGACTTCTATGTAAGGAGGCCAACTTATAACCCTACAACACTGGGCACAGGCAGACACAATTGAGCACATGGAATTTGCAGCCATAAACAGGATATTTAAGATACCTAAGAACAAAATTTGAGTGCTTTTATTAGGTTTATTGATTCTTATCTTACTTACACTTCTTTTAAAATGATAAAAATCCATTTGTTTATAATGAACAAAGTATTTTAATGAAAAAGGACAATGAACTTTGTATTGTCTGATAGCTCTATCTCTTTTTATTGTGCAAATGAAAACCGCAAAGAAGTGCCAAATATAATTTCTTTCTTAACTTGTTGATATACTCGTATATTCCCTCCCACGATAATATCAAAATTAACACAGAATAATAATGCCTGGTGCAAATAAATGTGGCTGGGTATACAAGCTATGTATACAGATATCCTGTCTTGCTTTCTTCCGTGAATGATTGTAGTTTGAGGGTTTTATGTTGTATTTATTTTCTCTTTCTTCTTGAGCTTACGTCTAATGAAAATGGTAAATAAACATGAATCTCCCCAACTGTGCATTCATAGAAGTGCAGTCAAGTGCCTTGCCCTTACAAGGAGTAAGTCCTCTGGCATCTATAATTTGATTCAGTGATATGCAGCTGTGTCCTTTTCGGAACCATGCTTATGGCCATAACTGAAAATCCAAAGTGACATGCTGCCCAGATTGCTCATTAGTAGATCGTGTTCGCTTTTGACTAATTAGAGTGCAAGAGTCTTTGTAGTGTGGCAATAGTGAAAGGCACTGTTGCAGCCCTTGTTTGAAAACATTAGGTTGTATCCAGCATAATGCTAGTAGAAAAAGTACAAGAGGGGACATTGTTCTGCTACTTCTTTGATTTGCTAAACTAGCACAATATCCTAGCTTAACTGTAGCAATAAATTGTGAAGATTCCTATGTTTAAGCAGCTATGGCTTGTGTTTAAGTAGCATGGGGAATTATATACCATTGGGACTTATTCTCTTGTTCCACTATATTCATCCCGGCAGTGGTTGGCATTTATGCTCATGTTAAAAATGAAAAACAAGGAGGTGCTAGCAATGAATGCTCTTTCTTGCTTAATAAATGAAAATAGTTCTTGGGCAGATTATGCTGTTTTATGAGGATTACAGACTACCCTTGCAGCATTAGACACTTTCAGTGGTTTTAGGCACGTAGGACTGAAAAATTAAAGTCGCAGCGAAACTACATTTTTAAAAAGTATGTGTGCACTGAAATGGAGGGGAAGAGAAATTGTGCCCTGTGCCTAACACAATAATGGCAATAGCAAGAGGTAGAAGTTGGAAGTAGGCAGCTTAAAAAAGACAATACTGAGATAGACATGGCCCTCTCACATCCTCCTCCACCATTGTTGGTTGTGTCTGATAGGGCTTGGAGTCTGACAGCATCTAGGGAGCATCTAGGGAGCCACATTCTCCTATTAATGAAATGGGAGGGGGGGATTGTTTTACTTAACATGCCAGTGTAAATGAAAAACCTCAAAAGCAGGCATTCTGACCTATTTAGGATTGAGAGGAGGATAGAAGACGAAGTGGAACCTGGAGACGTGAATCTTATGAGCAGAATTCTGCCTGTGAAAAAAGAAGCTGATTTTTGCATATTGTTTTTTCAGGGTTTTTAAAATTAATAATTTTTAATACGTTTTCTTAAAGTACATTGATTCTCTTAAGTTACATACATACATCGATACCTTCCATACTTTTGTATTTCACACTTAATTCGTTACATCAACTACATATGCATCTTATATCTTATATTCACCTCTGTGCGCCCCTCCCCCCTTCCAAGCCACCTCAATTGCCGCCCATGTATTTTACTGTGATCCGCCCCGAGCCTGCTGGGAGGAGCGGAATATAAGAACAAACAATAAATAAATAAATAAATAAATAAATAAATAAAATTAGCATTCTCCTTCCAAACTCTCATTTCTTCTTGTGGAGGTAACTTCCCATCTACTTCTTTTAAACCATTCTCGATAAATTTACCCCAAACTTCATCAAAGTCGTTTACCTTCCGTACCCCCTTTCTAACTTTTAACCTACATGTCAATTTATCATTTATTGCTAATTTCCATAGTTCTTTATACCATTCTTCAATTTGTATATTTATCTTGTCTTTCCAGTTCCTTGCTATCAAGAACCTTGCTGCAGTTAACATATTATTTATTGTATCCTTCTCTGTTTTCCCTAAATTCTTAATATTATATAATGACAACAGTGCAATACTTGCACTTTTTTCCATCTTCATATCCATTATTACTTCTATTTCGCTAAATACCTTCCCCAGAATTCATTTACATATTTACATTCCCACCACATATGTATATATGTACCCACCTCTTGGCAACCTCTCCAACAGTTTTTTTAATAACATTTTTATTAATATTTGCTATTTTTACTGGTGTTATGTACCATTTCCATGCCAATTTATAATAATTTTCTTTAACCCTTATCGATAAATTCCTTAAATGTCTTTGATTCCATAACTGTATCCAATCCACTTCCCTTATCTTAATCCCTAAATCTTCTTCCGATGTTTCTCTTAATATTGCATTTTTTATTTTTCCTTCCTTAATCTCTATTATTATTTTATACATTTTACTAGTTATTTCTTTCATCTTATGGTATTCTCCTGTGGCTCCTTCCTTTTGTATCATTTGTTTGAATTGTGTAGGTTTGTCTCCTTCCCCATTTTTTTCTTATCCAGTTCTTAAACCATTGCTCTAACTTTAAGCAATGGAACCATGAGAGTTTAATATCGCTAAACTCTTTTTGTATATTTTCTTTCTTCATGTCTGTTTTTATCCAATTCCAATTTTATCTATATTCTTTTCTTTTAATTTCTTGTCCAATGTATTTTTAAAATTTTTTTGGAAATTTCTTATTCATTATTATTGGTGTTTGGTAGTAGTATAGTTTATTGCATTAGCCGCAAGGCCAATGCAACAAACCATGCAAAAGAACAAACCATGCAAAAGAAATACATGTATCAAGCGTTGAACAGTGGTTCCGTAATGTGCAACAGTACATTAAACAACCGCTCCATAATGAAATAACAAATCCTCTCCTGGCACCTCTGCCTTTCTGCTTCATTTTGGTCAAAATTCCTAGCCTATATACCCATCTATTTGTTCCTTATTGGTGTTAATGTTGAACTTTCTGACATTACTACTTTCCTGTATCTATTCCAAATTTCTAATACATTTCTTAACATTGGGTTTTTTACTTTAAAAATTTCTTTCCTTTTAAAATCCTTATTTATTATTTATTTATTTATTTATTTCATTCGGCTTCTATGCCGCCACTCCCGGTGGGCTCGGGGCGGCTCACAGCACTAAAAAAAAGATCAAAGGTAAAAGCAGTGATACAGAATAAAAACAGAGCATAAAACATCATTAAAATATCAAAATACAGTAATTAGAAATGACCTGGGTTAAGGATCGTTTCCAACAGGGGGTGCGTCCCGCTAAGACCTACACATGGAAGGCAAGCTGGAAGAGGTGGGTCTTGCACGCCCGCCTGAAGGGGAGCAGGTTGTGAATGGCCCGCGTGTCTGCCGGAAGGGCGTTCCAAAGTGTCGGTGCAATCACCGAGAAAGCCCTACGGCGAGTGGCTGTCAGTTTGGCCGCTTTTGCAGAGGGGACAGCCAGGAGGTTGGTATCCTCAGAGCGGAGAGATCTCATAGGGCAATATGGGGAGAGACGGTCCCTCAGATACGCTGGCCCCAGGCCGTGCAAGGCCTTAAAGGTAAGAACCAACACTTTGAAGGTGATCCAGTGCTCAATTGGCAGCCAGTGCAGATCCTGCAGGGTAGGTGTTATGTGGCAACCTGCTGGTGTGCCAGACAGGAGCCGGGCGGAATATATAAAAATATATTCCAAATTTTTCCTTCTGCTTCTTCCGAACTTTCCTCCAACCATTCCAAATCCTCCTTATTTGGCATCCCTTCTATAACTAGTCTCATCCTGTTTGCTTCGTAATATTTTTTGATGTTGGGAAGTGCTAGACCTCCTTCCTTCTGTGGTTTATACCAAAATTGTTTACTTAACCTATTGTTCTTGTTACCGTTGCAATATTTATTGATTATTTGTTGCCCTTTGTTTAATTCCTCTTCCGAAATATGTAGTGGTACCATTCTAAACATAAAATTTATCTTTGAAATGATTTTCATTTTAACGAATTGAATTCTTCCAAACCATGATAGTTTTATATTTTCATATTCCAATAATTTCTTTTGAGTTGCTTTCCTTAATGTTGTAACATTTGCTTCTTCCATTTCATGTAATTGCTTAGTTATAGTTACTCCTAAATATTTTATTTTATTCTTAACTTTTAACCCCATATCAGATTGTTTCATAAAATCTTCTTCCTTTTTTATATAATTGAGTAACATCATTTCCGATTTTTTCTAATTAATTTGTAAACCTGTTATTTTACCAAATATCTCTAAATGTGATTTTATTCTATCCATATTACCACACATTTTTAATTGTCAACAGCGTGTCGTCTGCAAATAAACTAACTTTTTGTTCTATTTTTATTCCAAAACCTTCTAGTTTTGTTACTGCATTGGCAAGTAGTTCTATCACTATGGCGAACAATATTGGCGACAAAGGGCAGCCCTGTCTTGTTACCCTCATTACCTTTATTTCACTTGTCACTCCATCATTTATTGTTACTATCGCTGTATCGTTTGAATAATATTGTTCTATCAATCCTTTCATTTTATTCCCCATTCCAAATTTAATCATGATTGTTTTTAATGTCTTCCATTCTACACAATGAAACACCTTAAATATATCCAGGGTTAATACCCCTGCCTTTGTTTTTTCCTGTTGAGTTACCCAAATTTTATTTATTACTCTTCCTATTAAATTTGGCATTTGTCTCCCTTTCACGAAATCACACTGATCATTCTTTATATATTTATACATACATTTGTTCATTCTATTGGCCATTATGGCTGATAGTATTTTTGCATCTTAATTTATTAGTGATATAGACCTATATGAACTTGTATCTGTCAAATCTTTATCTGGGTTCGATATCAATATTATTAGGGATTTTCTCTATGAGTGTACTATTTTCTTCCCACATAATAATTTAATTATATAACTTCAGTAGTTTGGGGATTAACATTTCTTTAAAAGTTTTATAAGATTCTGGACCCAGTTCATCTAAACCTGGAGCCTTTCCAATCTTTAATTTTTTAAAATAATTTATTCTATTTCATATCTCTCTATGGGCTTCTCTAGTAATTCTTTATCCTCTTCTAATTCACCCTCCCAATTTTCCTCTACATATTTCCTAATTTCTTCTGTGGAGCAGACCTTTGTTTGATATAATTCTTTATAGAATTCTTTTAAAAAATTCTATTTTCCCTTTCATTGACTTTTTTTCCATCCCTGAGTGTCACCCATTCTGCAGATCTCGATAATTTTCAGACAGCTTGCAAAAGTTGCAGTGGACTGCATGAGGGAAAAGAAATGGATGAAAATGGTCTTTGAGGGATCTTTTCTGTTTTCAAATGGATGGTTTGGGACCTAGTTGTATGCATATTAGAAGGCACCATTAGGAATTATTTTATGGAAAGAGGTTGCATTGGTTAAAGGGGCATCTTTAAAATAGTACTACTTCATCTTTTAAAAATTGCTTACTTACACCCCTTATGCATTTGACAAAGGTGGCAGTTGGCAGGGAGGTAGAATTACTACCAACAAGTAGGGAAAGAGAAATGGGAACGAATCACCAAGTCTCAAGAACAAATGACAATATTTTATTTATTTATTTATTATTTCAATTTCTATACCGCTCCTTCCTACAGGCTCGGGGCGGTTTACATAATCTAAAACAACATATAACATACCATAACATCACAGAATAACAACAATTTATATAATGTTAAAAAAATTAACAGTTAAGAATGTTATGAAGGACCACTCAGATTGAATGCTTGCCGAAAGAGGGTAGTTTTACAAGCCCTCCGGAAAGAGGACAACTCTCTAATCGATCGAATTTCAGCAGGCAAAGCATTCCAGGGGCATCGGTGCTATCACACTGTCTGGTAGATGACAGATGGCAAGTCCGGACAGCAGGAACATCAAGGAGATTTTGTTCTTTCGACCGAAGTGATCTCTGGGGAACATACGGAGAAAGGCGGGCCCTCAGGTACACCGGCCCTAGACCATACAAGGCCTTAAAGCTTAAAACCAGCACTTTGAAAATGATCCAGTACTCCACTGGTAGCCAGTGCAATTGCTACAAGATTGGAGTGACATGACATCTTGCCTGCGCTCCGGCAAGCAGTTAGCAGCAGCATTTTGCACTAACTTGAGTTTCCGGATCATAGTCAAAGGAAGGCCAATGTAGAGGGCGTTACAGTAGTCTAATCTCAAGATGACCGTCTCCTGGATCACCATAGCGAGGTCGCTCCTAGAGAGATAAGGTGCCAACTGCCTAGCCCTCCGCCGGATCCACCTTTGACCAGTTTCGACCACTGGATGCAGAGGATGTTGACAGGATTGTCGCGGCTCTTCGACCTACCACCTGCTCCCTCGACCCGTGCCCCTCCACGCGGATTCGATCTTGCGTGGAGGGGTTACGTGGCCCTCTGTTGAATATAGTCAACTGCTCCCTTGAGCAAGGAGCTTTTCCAGAGGAGTTAAAAGAGGCAGTGGTAACTCCATTGCTGAAGAAGCCAGGGTTAGATCCCGCAGCTCCCTCCAATTATCGCCCAGTGTCTAACTTGCCGTACCTGGGCAACGTAATTGAGAGGGCAGCAATGGAGCAGCTGCAGACATTCTTGAATGATGCATCCTGGCTAGACCCCTTCCAGTCCGGCTTCCGTTCTGGCCATGGGACAGAGACCGTCCTGGTCTCCATCACAGACCTACTCCGTTGCCACTTGTACCAAGGCGGATCGGTGCTGCTCGTGTTATTGGACCTCATGGCAGCCTTTGATACTGTCAATTACCAACTTTTGACACACCGCCTGGCGGTGGCGGGGGTGAGCTCTCAATTGGCTGTCCTTCCTCCAAAACCACCTGCAGCGAGTGAAGTGGGGAGGGGTGGTCTCCGAGGGCTCCGCCTTACACTGCGGGGTCCCTCAGGGGGCCATCCTCTCCCCGCTGTTATTTAACATCTACATGCGACCACTCGCCCAATTGGTATGGAGTTTCGGGCTGGAATGTCATCAATACGCTGATGACACCCAGCTCGTTCTGAGGATGGACGCCGGGGCGGAATCTGTACCCGATAATTTCCAACTTTGCTTAGAAGCCGTAACTGGGATGGCTGTGAGCCAGTAAGTTGAAGGTGAACCCGGTGAAGACGGAGATCTTGTGGCTGGGCCGCCGGGGGAATCCAGCTGCCGACATTTGACAGCGTGGCACTATGCCCGCAGTCCTCAATAAAGAGCTTGGGGTCTGGCTAGACCCCCAGCTGTCTATGGAGGCACAAATTGCTTGTGCCTGCAAGACAGCCTTTTACCATCTGCGGCAAGCAAAACATCTGGCTCCCTATCTCTCCCGTTGCGACCTGGCCACGGTGATCCAAGCCACGGTCATCTCGAGGCTCGATTACCGTAACGCGCTGTACATTGGCCTACCTTTGTCGGCGATCCGGAAGCTTAAACTGGTGCAGAACGCAGCAGCTCGCCTGCTGCTAGGAGTCACAAGAACGGCCCGTATAACACCACTCCTGCGCGAACTGCACTGGTTGCCCATTGAATTCCGGGTCTCCTTCAAGATGTTAGTTTTTACTTTCAAGGCCTTACATGGTTTGGGGCCAGTGTACTTGAGGGAGCGGCTTACCCCATATGTACCCAGAAGATCACTGTGTTCAGAGGGGCTTAACTTGCTTGAAGTCCCGTGTCTGAAACTTTGCAAGCTCTCTGCCATGCTGCAGAGAGCGTTTTCAGTGGCTGCGCCGGCCTTATGGAACTCGCTGCCGCCGGAGACGCGAGCCTTGCGGGACCTGATGGCGTTCCGCAGGTCCTGCAAGACCTGGCTGTTCAGGCAGGCGTTTGATGTCTGACCGGCGCATGATCAACAACTTGCCACCCTGCCGTGCCACTGCCACTCTGCATGAATCAGCGATGT
Organism: Anolis apletophallus; assembly: GCA_030556195.1. Taxonomy (NCBI): domain Eukaryota; kingdom Metazoa; phylum Chordata; class Lepidosauria; order Squamata; family Anolidae; genus Anolis; species Anolis apletophallus. Next base: position 44,013,877 of record JARBWK010000003.1, on the reverse strand, counting down.
CTGGTTATGGTTTTATGTGACTGTAAGGGGTTGGGTTTGTCAACTGTTTTATGATGTGAATTTTATGTGTTTTAAAATTTTATGTGTTTTTATATGCTGGAAACTGCCCTGAGCTTCGGGAAGGGCGGTTTATTAAATCGATATAATAAATAAATAAATAAATAAAAATGCGGTTCTGCTAACAGTAGAGACCTGGGCCTCCGTTGTTAGTAGCAGGTCTAATTGGACCCCCAGACTTTTTATTGAAGACGACGGGCGTAACGCTTCGCCGTCCAGGGTAGGCAGCTGGCACTCTCCCCCACCTGGGCGGCCCAGCCATAGGATCTCCATTTTCGATGGGTTCACCCTCAACCAGCTGGACCGTAGCCATCCAGTCACGGCCTCAAGGCACAGATGGAAATTATCGGGTACGGAGTCTGGCTGTCCCTCCATCCTCAGCACAAGCTGGGTGTCATCAGCGTACTGATGGCACTCCACACTAAAGCTATGCAGCAGTCGGGCAAATGGATGCATATAGATGTTAAATAATAGAGGAGAGAGAATAGCCCCCTGAGGGACCCCACAGTTTAGAGGGAGCCTCTCGGAGAATACTCCTCCACTCACCACCCATTGACCCCGGTCTCGGAGAGAGGAGGATACCCATTTAATGGCAGTCCCCCTAACTCCTGACACGGTTAAACGGTGGATCAATAATGCGTGGTCTACTGTATCAAAAGCTGCCGTGATGTCTAATAGCATGAGCGGCGCTGATCCACCTTAATCCAACTGGCAACAAAGTTGGTCTGTGATGGAGACCAGCACAGTCTGCGTCCTGTGCCCCGCGCGGAAGCCGGACTGGAAGGGATCTAGTCCGGCTGTGTCATTTAAAAACTGCTGCAACTGTCCCGCTGCTGCCCTCAATCACCTTGCCCAGAAATGAGAAATTTGAGACCGGGCAGTAACTGGAGGTAACCGAACGATTTAAGTCCGGCTTCTTCAGCAACGGACTCACCATCGCCTCTTTTAATCCCTCTGGGAAGACTCCTTGCTCAAGGGAGCAGTTGACTATGTTCAACAGAGGGCCTCGTAACCTCTCCCAGCACGTTCATCTATTATATAAAGGGGTTCCCGTCATGGAACGACCGTACCAGACAGAGAAACCTTACAACGCAAAACACCAAACTTGCCAACAGAAATAGGCCTCAAGCAAGGTAGGTTTGTAGCAAAGAAACTCCCCCCCCCAAAACCTAAAAGGCCCCCAAAACAACGAGTAAAAAAAACCTACATTTCCCAGCATCCTCCAGGGCTGCCAACGACTCTCCCAGCCTCTACATTCTGACAACATGATTGGCTGCCAATAAGGGCGGATTTGCATAACTCCTGTACTGGGCATGAACAGACCCATAATAAACTGTCAGAGGAGGATAAGGCAAAGGGCTGAGGCACAAACACAAACACCCACTTCACTTCCCACAGAAAATTTGCACCCCTACAAATTGATTGATTGATTGATTGATTTTAATAAACTGTACACACAAAAACACATAAAAGAGTTAAAAGCTAAAAGGATCAGGCTAAGTCTGGGAGGTGGCTTTCGGAAAAGGGCTGAGGCAGTTCCAAACACGATGGAAAAAACACCCTGGGATGCGGAGAAGGTCCCTGTTTCCTGAGCGCGCGACCTTAAATGAGCTTCCCACAGAAAATTTGCACTGGCAGCCAGTGCAGGCGCTGCAGAGATGCAAATCACAGACCACGCCCAAAATTGACAGCAAGGCTTCATTAACTTAATTTCCCTGACTAGGCCTCACTTAATGGAACGCTGTTTACGCTCTGAATTGACAGTAAGGCTTCATTAACTTGATTCACCCGACTATGCCTCAGCTCATTGGACATTGTGTATGGCCTGAATTGACAGTAAGGCTTCATTAACTTGCTGTTCCTGACTAGGCCTCAGCTCATGGGACATTGTGCATGGTCTGAATTTACAGTAACCTACCTTGGCACACAGAGCCCCTATGACCCACGCTACATTCTACTACAGTTTGGAGGAGGGTGGTCCATGGATTATGGGACTTGAAGTACCTCCATGGATAATGGGATTTGTACTACTTCAAAACCCATCATTCCCCACAGACCACTGCATCAACCTCTACATCAACCCAGCAGACGGAAAGACAAAAAACATTGTATATCCACAAGCAATGCAGAACGGCAGCAACACCACACGCCAACAACTCCCCAGGACTTCAACATCCCACCCACCAGAACAACCCACGACGACACAGCCATGGCCCCAACAACACCATAACTAACAACAATTCCAACCCTTACATACTCAGACTTTCTCGCATCTCCTAAATAGGGCACAGCAACGCGTGCTGGGTACAGCTAGTTTTTATATACCGCTCCTCCCTGCAGGCTCAGGGCGGTTTACATAAAACAACAGATTAAAATACAGATAAAACACTTTGTTATATAAAACACAAGGACATGGTCCAAAGTTGTCAGGGGAACTTAGATTGAAGGCCTGCTTTAAAAAAGTTGTCTTGCAGGCCCTCCGGAAGGGGGCTAACTCCGTGATAGTCCGAGCGTCGTCTGGTAACGCGTTCCCTAGCGTCGGTGCCACCACGGAGGAGGCTTGTTGTCTTGTCACTGAGAGGCGAAGAGAACGAACTGATGGAATCATCAGAAGGTTTTGTTCTTCTGAGCACAGATCTTGGGGAATGTATGGGGTGAGGCGGTCCCTCATGTACACTGGCCCTAGACCATACAAGGCCTTAAAGGTCAAAACCAGCACCTTGAAAACAATCCGGTACGCTATTGGTAACCAGTGCAATTGCTGTAGGACTGGTGTGATGTGCTCTCTCGCGGGTGCTCCCACCAGCAATTGAGCGGCAGCATTTTGCACCAGCTTGAGTTTCTGGGTTGTCGACAAGGGAAGGCCAATGTAGAGGTTGTTACAGTAGTCTAACCTTGAGATGACCGTTGCCTGGATCACCGTAGCTAGGTCATTCCTGGATAGTTAAGGAGCCAGTCGCCTAGCCTGCCGGAGATGGAAGAATGTAGACCTGCTAAGCGTGGAGATCTGAGTCTCCATCGATAGTAGTGGGTCGAATTGAACCCCCAGACTTTTTAACAAAGACGACGGGCTTATCCGCTCGCCATGCATGGTAGGCAACCGGCACTCACCCATACCAGGACGACCCAGCCTTAGGCTCTCTGTCTTCGAGTCATCCAGTCATGGCTGCAAGGCATTGATGGAAACAATCAGGTACGGTGTCCAGCCTGCCATCTGTTCTCAGCACCAGCTGGGTGTCATCAGTTATCAAGCAGTTATCAGCAGATGGTTGGACAGGCTGCCCTCGGGGTGTGCCGGAAGCTGAACTCCCAGCCGACTCCTGCCATCCAGGTCCGTTGAGCATCCCAGTGATCTCGGAGCGGGGTGAGTACGGTAGGCGCAGGCCGAATGCGAACTTAACTGCGAGAACCGGACCGAGTCAAAGACGGACTCGGCCCGGTTCTGACCTGCGTCCTATCCCCAGACACGTTGTTGATAGACATCCAGCTTTCCCCCCTTCCACTCTGGTGCTGGTTAACGCCCGTTCCATCCGGAACAAGACTGCCATCGTCAGGGAGTTTTGTGAAGACCTTAAAGCGGACCTACTCTGTATCACTGAGACCTGGCTTCAGGAGAGCGATTCCATCTGCCTCCAGGAAGTGGTCCCCCCTGGTTATGTTGCCACGCACCAGAATAGGAACGAGGGACGGGGGGTGGGGTGGCAATACTCTCCCGTGACGGATTACACCTTAGAGCGATCCCTGCGCTGATCACCTCGGGATTAGAGAGTGTCGGCCTGGTGTGGGAGTCCCCGGAGAGCCTGGCGATTCTGCTGGTGTACCGTGCGCCTAGCGCACCAGCAGAGAGCCTGGCGCGTTGCTCGAGACTGTGCCGGAGTGGGCATTGAGGTTTCCCAGACTGCCGACGCAGCCTCTGTTCCATCTGCAGCTGCGGACCTAATCTCGACCATGGCGACATTAGGCCTCTCCCTTTGTAGCTCGGGACCCACACACTCGGCCGGGCACACTCTCGACTTGGTGTTCAGCGCGGGGGTTCAAGTGGACCTAGCCTCCGTAATAGAGGTTCCATGGTTGGACCACTGTGCTCTAAGGATCCGGGTTGAGCAACCGTCCCCCCCATGCAAGGGCGCCGAACAGATTTTCGTTCGCCCAAAGAGACTTATGGAACCCGAAAGGTTCCTGAATGCTCTGAGGGATCTGGAGTCTATCAGCGTCTCAGTTGATGAGCTAGTCCAGGCCTGGAACACCTCGTTAGCTAGAGCTCTCGACGAGATTGCCCCTAGGCGTCCTCTCCGACCCGCAATCATCGGTCCCCTGGTATACAGGGATCTTAGGGCCATGAAGCGGGAGAGGAGACGGCTAGAGCGCGAGTGGAGGAAACTCCGTGACGGAGCCTCAGTATCAGCTTATAAGCTAATTAAAGAGTCTTATGAGCATGCTGTCAAGGCGGCCAAAAATGTGTACTTTTCCGCCCTGATAGCGTCTGCTAACTCACGCCCGGCCCAATTGTTTAAGGTAATTCGGTCTTTGACGACGGTCCCTACCGTCCCAAAAATAGTGATCAGGCCCTCACTGCCGGTGCTTTTCAGAGTTTCTTCACAGACAAGATACTGAGCCTCCGCCGGGACCTTCCGGCCACAGTTGATACAGTAAGAGAGCTCGAGACTCTGTGGCCCTCCGCCGGCCCACCCTCGACCGGTTTCGCCACTGGACGCAGACGCTATTGATAAGATAGTGGCTGCAGCCCGTCCCACCACCTGCTCCCTCGACCCGTGCCCCTCCTGGCTTGTTAGATCTTGCCTGGAGGGGTTACGTGGGCCTCTGTTGAATATCATAAACAGCTCCCTTGAGCAAGGAGTCTTTCCAGAGTGCTTGAAAGAGGCGGTGGTAGCTCCATTACTGAAGAAACCGTCATTGGATCCTGCGGTTCCCTCCAACTACCGCCCAGTGTCGAATCTTTCGTACCTGGGCAAGGTAGTTGAGAGGGCAGTAATGGAGCAATTGCAGTCCTTCTTAGATGATGCAACGTGGCTAGACCCCTTCCAGTCCGGCTTCCGTTCGGGGCACGGGACGGAGACGGTCCTGGTCTCCATCACAGACCAACTCCGCTGCCAGCTCGACCAAGGCGGGTCTGCGCTGCTCGTGTTATTGGACCTCACGGCAGCGTTTGACACGGTCGACCACAATCTATTGATCCACCGCCTGGCCATGGCTGGAGTGAGGGGGACTGCACTTAAATGGCTGACCTCCTTCCTCCGCCAGTGGTCTCAGCATGTGAGGAGGGGCGAGGTGGTCTCTGAGGGCTCCCCATTAGTTTGCGGAGTTCCTCAGGGGGCCATCCTCTCCCCTCTGTTATTTAACATCTACATGCAGCCGCTTGCACAGCTGGTGCGGAGTTATGGGCTGGTTTGTCACCAGTACGCTGACGACACCCAGCTCATTCTGAGGATGGAGGGCAGGCCGGAGCCCGTCCCCGATAATTTCCAGCACTGCCTCGAAGCCGTTACTGGATGGCTGTGAGCCAGTAGGTTGAGGGTGAATCCGGCGAAGACGGAGATCTTGTGGCTGGGTCGCCCGGGCGGGGTGGGTGCCCGGCTTCCGACCCTGGATGGTGCGGCGCTGTGCCCAGCGCCGTCTGTGAAGAGCCTGGGGGTCCACCTGGACTCCCAGCTGACCATGGAGGCCCAGGTCTCTGCGGTCAGCAAGGCTGCTTTTTTCCACCTCCGCCAGGCTGGCCCCCTACCTCTCCCGGAACGACCTGGCCACGGTGATCCAAGCCACTGTCATCTCAAGGCTAGATTACTGTAACGCGCTCTACGTTGGCCTTCCTCTGTCGTCGATCCGGAAGCTCAAGCTGGTGCAGAACACTGCCGCCCGGCTCCTGTCTGGCACGCCAGCAGGTTGCCGTATAACACCCGTTTTGCAGGATCTGCACTGGCTGCCTATTGAGCACCGGATCGCCTTCAAAGTGTTGGTTCTTACCTTGAAGGCTCTGTACGGCCTGGGGCCAGCGTATCTGAGGGACCGCCTCACTCCCTATTGCCCATCGAGATCACTACGGTCTGAGGATGCCAACTTCCTGGAAATACCATCAGCAAAGTCGGCACACCTGACATCTACCCGCCGGAGGGCGTTCTCCGTCATAGCCCCCACGCTGTGGAACGCCCTCCCGGCCGAAACCAGAGCCCTGAGGGATTTACTCCCATTCAGGCGGGCCTGCAAAACCCATCTGTATAGGCAGGCCTTCGGAGAGTAGGCCCGCGTGCTCTGGGTACTGTGTTGTTGCTCCTGTTGCTGCTCCATTTGTTTTATTGCCTGTTCTGCTATTGCTCTAATTGTTCAATTGTTTTATGTTTTTAATCTTTGTTTTTATGCCCCTGGCTCTTGTGAGCCGCCGCGAGCCCCCGGGAGTCGGCGGCATAGAAGCCTCAATAATAAATAAAATAAATAAATAAACTAGCCAGGAGGGGCATGGATCGCAGGAGCAAGTAGTTGGTCTAGCTGCAGCCATGATCTCATCAACAGCCTCTACTTCCAGCAGATGGAAACGATCGAGGGTGGGCCCATTTAGTGGCAACAGAGTCTCGAATTCACTCACTGTATCAATCATGGCTGGGAGGTCGTGGCAGAGTAACGAGATCTTAAATGATATTTCAAATGAGAATCATTACAATAAATGCTAAAAATAAGATGGACGCTATAAATTGGTAATCTCTCCTTTCAAAAACAGAATGACAGGCTCCCAACATACTAATTTGGCCACTTAAATTAACTACACACAGTAAAAATATACTACAAATAGTGAAAAAACACTGGCCACTTATTTCTGACATATTGGGTCTAGAAAATCCGCCCATGCCTGCCTATAAAAGGACAGCCAACATTCTTTAACTCATTCAGATCACATGTTAGAGAGTAACCTGGCCCCGGGTACACGGAGATGTGGAAGTTGCTCTGTATATAATTTAGTTTCACTAATGAAAGAGATTTATTTTTCCCATAAATCGAAATCGTTTAAAGTAAAAAGTTATGTGACGTGTGGAACGAAAGGATGCGTGTATGCACTCGTGAGTTCCTGCCCCTTTATTTACGTTGGGCAGACGAAATGCCCCATTAGAACGAGGGTGATGGAGCACAGATCGTGAATTCACACGGGTAATGAAGACTCCCTTTGTACAAACATTTTAAATTTAGACACAACTCAAAACCGGAGTTTTGTTTTCTTGGATTAGAAAAAGTGACCGTGAAACCACATCTCTGCTTGCAGGATGCCTTACTAAGAACCGAATTAAAATGGATCACATTTCTTTCGAGTGAAAACCCTTTAGGACTTAATGATTGCCTAAGTGTGAGTAATATCTTAATTTAGCTTGTTGAGTGATTATAGCACAGGTGAGGGACAGATCTATTGCTTACACACCTCCTTAATTAGTCTATATTATATGATGATACTTTAAACATTACCGTATTAGCGGTCTATATCATCAGTGATGTTCATGGATGTTAAAGATATGGTAAGTTAATTGTATAGCAGAGATTTTACCCTATAGCTAACTATGCTTCTTTGGAATCACTATGATGATTCTGGTTATGATATCATGATTATATTATAGATTTGCTAACCACCAATTGAGAGGCCTCAGATCCATCCGTTCAATGATGCAAGTTCAGTTTTGAATGAAACCGGCAGGATCCATCCACATTTACCTGTAGGTGGCCTGGGCTTTGGCGTGGTGTTTGGATGACTGGTAGACACACCCGTGGGTTTGCCAAGGTTTTGATGATTTAGAGCGGCTGCTTCCCTGAGACGTGGAAGTTTATACGCCGGGCTTGTGAGCAGCGTCGGCTCTTGCAACATTCGTTGTACAGATTGCTACAATTGCATGATTGGACACATTGGGAGATATCCAGACTTTCGGGGTTGTTTACCTAGTGTGGTGTTCCAGCCTAGTGGTCATAGACAGACACTGGGGGTTCCAGCTGCCCAGGGTCAGATCGCGGATGAAGGGTGGCCAGATGGGTACGGGTCTGCAGATGAAGAATTAGCTTGGGATGATGAATGGTTACATGGGTATGGGCCTGAAGATGGGGATAATGATGACTCCATGGAAGTTAGTTCTGAATTAGATAGTGAGAGGCCCAGTAACCTTGATTCCCACGAGAACTTCTCCACTCTCTTGCCAGGCGAGCATTCCGAGGATAGGGAGGACAGAGTTTCCCAGCAGGATAGCGCTGCACCTGGGGCCGCTAATGAGCAGGAATTTGACAGGAGGGCTAGCATCAGATCCTCCCGGAGAGATTGGAGTTTGAGGAAGGGGGCGTTGGTCACATAGAAGTTAGCTCTCTTTATTAGATTGTGCTCAGGTCATTTTAGTCAGACCTGAAGCTACATTCAGCTTGGAAGGACTTGGGTCCTGGGTTTCAAGTTCTTGCGGACCGCAGGAGTAGATTGCTTTGCCTTTGCAACCTTGTTTTCCATGGGATTTATGCCAGCTTTCTTTACCACTGTTTTGAAACTATTTTGAATGGCCTTTTGCCTTGGACTTGAACTACCTTGCATCTTTCTATCTTTGGACTAATTCTTATTCTAAATAAAGTACAGTACATAATTGCATCTGCCTGGTGTGTGTGATCTAGGGGGGAACCGCCGCGATCTGAGGTGCAACACCTATCTCCCTGATTACAACCAAAACTGAAAGCAACTTGGTAGCGTGAGTAACACAAACCGCGACTTCATGAACTCTTTATGGATAATGAACTCATTTTAAATGGATTGTGTATACCCAGGGTGTCTACTCTCCAACACTTTTTGAGAGAGTAGGGCTTTTTGAGAGGGCTTGGCTGTCACCAGTATGCTGATGACACCCAGCTTATCCTGAGGATGGAGGGCAGGCCCGAATCCGTACCCGATAATTTCCACCGCTGCCTTGAGGCCGTTACTGGATGGCTGCGAGCCAGTAGGTTGAAGGTGAATCCGGCTAAGACGGAGATCCTGTGGTTCGGCCACCCGGACTGTAGGGATGTCCAGCTTCTGACCCTGGATGGCGTGACCCTATGTCCGTCGTCGTCTGTCAAGAGCCTAGGTGTAACCTTGGACCCCCTGCTGTCGATGGAGGCTCAGGTCTCCAGTGTCTGCAGGGTGGCATTTTTCCATCTTCGACAGGCGAGAAAGCTGGCCCCCTATTTGTCCCGGGGCGACCTGGCCACAGTGATCCAAGCCACGGTCATCTCGAGGCTTGACTACTGTAACGCTCTGTACATTGGCCTTCCTTTGTCCGTGATCCGGAAGCTTCAGTTGGTGCAGAACGCCGCAGCCCGACTCTTGGCAGGGGTCCCGGTTGGCTGTCACATCTCGCCAATTCTGCGCGAACTGCACTGGCTCCCGATAGTATGCCAGATCACCTTCAAAGTGTTAGTTCTGACTTTTAAGGCCTTACCTGGTCTGGGGCCAGTGTACCTGCGGGACTGTCTGCTCCCTTACCATCCCACTAGACCACTGCGCTCCGAGGAGCAAAACCTCTTGGCCATCCCTAGTGTCAAAACTTGCCGGCTGACCGTGACTCGTCGGCAGGCGTTCTCAATTGTGGCTCCGACCCTTTGGAACTCTTTGCGCGTTGACATCCGCAACATTCAGGCCCTTTTCCCTTTCAGGAAGGCTTGTAAGACCTGGTTGTTCCAGCAGGCCTACGGGTCTGGGTGCCTATAGCCTCCTTGTAATTGTTTTGTTGGTGTTGTGTAGTGCTCGATTATGTCGTTCTACATACTGTTTTTAATGTGTTTTTATCTGTTTGCTTGAATTGTGTTTTTATATATGCTTGTTTTATTATGTACGATTAATTTGCTGTGAGCCGCCCCGAGCCTTTGGGGGGGGAGATAAATGCGAAATAAATAATAAATAATAAAATAAATTGTAATTTGTGGTAACATTTGTAATAATTGTGATATGTTGTAATGAAAGATACTAATTTGAGATATATAATATATTGTCATTTGTTCTTGAGACTTGGTGATTCGTTCCCAGTTCTCTTTCCCTACTTGTTAGTAGTATATACGCAGCACACTTTAGCGTAAGTTACTTGTTGTTGATTTAGGGAGGTGGAATTGGCAGAAATCATAATCCATATTTACTTAAATGCAAGTCCAACTGTTTTCATGGAGCTTCAACTTATATGTGTGTGCATAGGATTGTAACAGGTACCATGACACAAAACACAACGCATCAGTCTTCACTGAGGCTTTTCAAAATGTTTCTTCTTAGAGGCCATCCTAAGGGAGCCAAAATGATGGAAGCCCCTCCTACACTACCATATAAAATCCAGATAATCTGCTTTGAATATCCTCAGGCCCTTTCCTTTTCCTTTCAGCCGCTTAAGTGGCTGAGTGGGAAAAGGAAGGGGCCTGAGGCGGTTAGGAATGGTGGGAGTTGAAGTCCAAAACACCTGGAGGAAGGGCCCAAGTTTGCCAGAGAAGCACCTCTGCAGCATGGCTCCTCACAAAAGGCCAACTTGGGTCAGGTGAGCCTATGGGGTCTCACCCTACAGGGTCCGTTGGGGAAGAAGACAGGCAGCAGAAGGTTGTAAGGCGATGAGGGTAGCGGGCAAGTCCTGCAGCAACATTGCCGTCTCCATGTTGACAAAGGTGCAGTCCAGAGACTCCTCCGTGGCCTTGGCCTCTCCCGCCGCCTCCTGGCCTCCTCTTCTCAACGTCATTGCTGGTACTGCTCCTTCCTCTTCCTCCCTCTTGCGCAACCTCTCAAGCCCCTCCATACCAGGCTGAAGGGGAGGAGCCGGAGGTGGCGCCTCAAAGAGAGAGCAAGGCCTCGCGCCCCCAGAGCCTCAGCTTTTTAACCATATCCCATCGACGCCGAGGCGGGAAAAGAGGCCACAGGCTCTTGGGCCGAGCTAATCACGCCGCTCGATGGGCCCTTCAACAAGTGAACCAAATCGAAGGGGCCCTCCTCTGCCTCCTCCTCCTCTCCCTGCCATAACCCCTTAACTAAATCACTATGCTTTAATTATGTTCAATTTGTAACAAGCAGGGGGGCGGAGCCTGTTGCCTGGCTCACGCCATCACTCCCTTACAGAGGTTCAGCACCCCTCAAATTCTCCTGAGCCTCCCAGCGCTCCCCTGGATCGCCCCACTGCCCACCAGGGGGCAGTACCACCCACTTTGGGAACCACTGATCTAGATCAAGGGAAATCATAGCCCCACTCTATTCTGCTTCTCTGCACCACAATTCAAGACGGATATTGAACATTTCCAGAGAAGGGCGATCAAAATGCTCAAAGATTTGGAAGGCAAGCCCTATGAGGAGTAGCTTAGGGATCTGCAGATGTTTGACATGGAGAAAAGAAAGCTGAGAAGGGACATGATTTAATATATTTGAAAGGATGTCATGTTGAGTCTTGTTTTATGCTTCTCTGGAGACTAGGACACAGAGCAATGGATTCAAATTGCAGGAAAAAAGATTCCAACTAAACATTAGGAAGAACTTAAAGAGATGTTTAGCAGTCAAATATTCTGCTGCCTTAGAATATGATGGAGTCTCATTTTTTGGAGGTTTTAAAGCAGAGATTGGATGGCCATCTGTCAGGAATTCTTTGATTATGTGATCCTGCATGGCAGACGGTTGGACTAGATGGTCCTTGTAGTCTCTTCCAACTCTATGATTAACTGATAGGACACAGCGGTCTTTTGAGACCTTAGTCCTTGGGCAGATGCATATAGTTAAAGAGGCACTCCCTTAAGTATTAAATTATCTAGGGTTTTAGATGTCATTGGAAGCACATTGTGATCAGCCTAGAAGAGTGTTGGCAGCCATTGCGATTGTTTTTTGTACTGGCCTATATGGTATTCTAGTCAGCAATTGGGCTGATGGATTTTGCACTTGCTGTATCTTCTGAATAAAGGGCTGATCCAGGTGAAGTACATTGCAGTAATCTAATTGAGTAGTTACCAGCACATGAACTATTGTGGCAAGGTTATTGATCCCTCAGTAGATATCACCCGATTGCATATATGAATGTAGTTTTGGGAATGGGGAGAACTGTTTTAGAAAAACGTGAAAGTTTAAATTGGCCAGGGTGACTGTTTAATACAGTTGCCTAATATACCTGTGCCTCAGGTTCGAGGAAATGTTTTGTGTTTTCTTTCCAACACCTCGTGATGTGACATGTAAAATTTAATGTTTTTATGTTTTATTGTAAGGCTGCATGGTCATCACATGCTGCCTGTTTTATATGTTGTAACCCGCCCCGAGCCTGCAGGGAGGAGCAGAATACAAAACCAAATAATAAATAAATAAATAAATAGGAGAACCATTACACAATTTTTATTCCTGGGTTATAAATGTCATCTTCTAATTGGTTCTATCATAAAAACATGGGAAAAGTTTATTCAACTGCAAATACTTTGTTTTTGTGAGACATCCTGCAGCACATTTTGCTATCGTTTTTCAGTTAATATCTCATAGAATCTCAACCAATTCAACATATTTGTGGCAGCCACAGAAACAAAGTTTCTGGAGTACAGTAACTACTTTCAAAGTAAGTACTTTAAATTAAACAGGAAATAACACTTTCAAACCGGGAACATTTTTTTTCCAAATTTTGTTACATAGTGTTATAGTCAGATCTTTCAACTACCTGAGAAATCAAATCTGAATGGTTGATTGAATGTGGAAATATTTTCTATTCTCTGGTCAGATTTCCTCTTCAGCTTATCCCTCTGAGGATGTTAAAATGTTAAAATTGGTAATATCATTTTTGCTTCTGCACAATAGTTTTTTTGTGCATTGTGTTTCAACCTCAGTACAGCCATATGGCCTTTGTCTTTTCAAAAGTCTATTGCTTTAGACTCCCGGTGTGGACGACATGGCTGCTAGACAAGCACCCTGAGAGCTCCTAAGGTGCCAGCCAAACATGGTGGTTGGGTAGAGCATTTGGCTCCCTCTCCCCGGCTGACTGAGATTGGAGAGACAGCAGAACCCACAGGGCATAAGCCTGATGGTCTAAGAGGTGTCACCCAGGGCCGTAGCCAGGATTTTGATTCGGGGGGGGCTGGGCTGAGTTTCATTCGGGTGGGCTGAGTCTGAATGAGAGGATCTACCCTAGCAAACCTTTTGTATTGTTATCCCAATACCTCCATGCATATGGAATATATTGAGCATTGTGATCAGTTTATGATATGAACACACATAACAGTTTAAATAATGTACCAGTAAGGCCTTCTCGCGGTCCATCCTGAGAATTTCGGGGGGAGGAAAGCCCACTGGGTATAGCGGATCACAGCAAGGCGATCCGAGTCTCAGATGAGACTCGGTTTACAGCAGACCAATCCACATTTTAAACTCAAGAACTAGAGAGGAGAGGAGAAGAATAAACTTTAAATGTAAGTTGCAAAGAATAAAATCTCTTCAGTAAGGGAAACAAGGGTAACAGACATTTACGAAAGAGCAGAAACTTAAGAGCAAAAACGGAGGGGAGAAAAAGAATTTGATCACAAAGAAACCTCAAATTTGAGAGGGTTAATTAACTATCCAAAGTAAGGAAGGAGCAAACGGAGGATTTAAAATTAATTAGGTATTGTTTTAATTGAACTCCATTATTGCAAAGTCTGAGACAAAGGAACAAAAACTGACCTTGATGAAAACTTTGTTTAGGCTAGTGGAGTCCTTCTTCATAAACAACCCTGAGTGGAAAAGGGAAGGAGGAGGTAGACCCAGAAGTGTCACAAGCAGACAAAGAAGGGCATAGAGCTATAGAGCTACACATAGAGGACGGAATTGAAAGAGGGGTGTGGCGAGAGAACAACAGGAAACGGATCTGCCGCTAAGACGTAAGAATGACCAAAGTAAGGGCAGAAGTTAAGGGAAGAGAAGGGCAGAAGCAGAGAGAAATATAACGCGAGAGATGTTGAGATCATCATCATCAATTTATTTCTTATGAATCGCCCTCTATCAAGATGTTCCAGGCGATTTACACAGAAACAGTAAAACCAGATAAAACATACACAGATCATGAAAATAGAAGTTAAAGTTACATATCAAATGGTTTACTGAAGAGCCAGGTCTTGATAGCTTGAGTGAAAGGGCGCAGATTGCGCATCGCTCTCATATAAGGAGGCAATGAGTTCCACAGTGCTGTGGCAGAGATAGAAAAGGCCCTATGCCTTGTATTAGTAAGACATGCTTCTCTTGGGCCTGGAATGTAAAGCAGATTGAGTTGGGAGGGTCTAAGTGACCACTGATGGCCATAAGAGGAAAGGCGGTCTCTGAGATATATCGCACTCTGGCCATACAGAGCCTTAAACGTCAGGACCAGTGTCTTATAAAGACTCCAATATTCTGTTGGCAGCCAATGCAACTGTTGAAGAGCTGGCATTATACGGCATTTAAAGGGTGTTAGTGTAAGCAGCCTAGCTGCCACGTTCTAGACAATGCGGATCTTCCAAGTCACAGATCTGGGAAGGCCAGTGTATAACGCATCGCAATAGTCCAGTCTAGATGTCACCGTGGCATGAATGACTGTTGCCAAGGCCTCCCTTATGAGATATGGTGCTAGCTGCTTCGCCTGGCGGAGATGAAAGAAGGCCTGTTTGTTAACAGTGGTAACCTGGGTCTCCATTGACAGGGATGAGTCTAGAACAACGCTCAGGTTCTTGACGGAGGTAGATGGAGATAGGGGTTCGCCGTCGAGGGCAGAGGGTACAGTACTCCTGTCGGGTGGCCCAGCCACAAGATCTCGGTCTTTGCTGGATTTACTTTAAGCCTGCTAGCGCGCAACATTTTCGTCACCGCTTCTAGACATAAGAAGTTATCTGGTATTTCAGAAACCCCAGGCTCCAGGCGCAGAAGTAACTGGGTGTCATCGATCCCGAAAACAACGAGGCCAAAGAAGTACAGGAACCAATAGAGGGAAGACACAGCGTAAGGGCGGAAGCACCAGCAAAGAGAATTAAAGAAAGGCGAAAGTACAAATAAAGAAGAAAACAATTAGGAGTCCCAGAACTCCGGGTTGGCAGATAACCTTCTTACCAAAAGCCACGTGGACGCGCGGGCACAGGAACGAGAGAACGGACAATTTGACTGTTTTAAAAGTGAAGTCAAGTTTATTAAAAGTGGACACCAGCTGGTGGGGTTACCCACAGAACAAGCTGCTTGGGGTAAATCCTAACATACATTCTAAGAGCAGTCATTATATATCCCTCATGGCGGCAGAGATCTTGGCCCGCCTTCTTTATGCCCCCCCATTGGCCAGTGTCACAGAATACATTTCATTATCCAATTGAACACAATACTTTCATTAGCATCATATCATTATCAACTTTCATTCGTTTAGCATTATTGCGCAGCAAGAAAATCATTTTCCCATGTATGTTATCAGCTCTGGCCAGTGGCCTTGCTTTGTTTTGCAACAAATCTACAGAAACTTTTCCTGGGCGTCTGCCAGGGAGAAGCTCTGTACCTGTCATGTGCAACATTTGCTTCTGCCTCTTTCTCTGCCAGCAAAGGAGGGGGCAGACCCTTCTGCGCCTGCTCTGTTCTTATCCTATTAGCATTGAGGTAAACAAACCCATGCCTTGTACTGCTTTGGCGAATCAAGGCCTTTGTTATCATTGAAGACACATGATGTACTTTAGCAAATCAGTGCATACACTTGGCGTACCAATCAGGGTACAGCATTTACGGCATACATGCCAGCTTAATTCCTGGCACAGAAAGCCAGCTATACTAAAGCTCTCGCTTGTGCATCACTCTCCACTGACTGTACTCCTGCTCAAAGTACCAACTCTGCTATAGTAACCTGGGTCTCCATTGACAGGGATGAGTCTAGAACAACGCTCAGGCTCTTGACGGAGGTAGATGGAGATAGGGGTTCGCCGTCGAGGGCAGAGGGTACAGTACTCCTGTCGGGTGGCCCAGCCACAAGATCTCGGTCTTTGCTGGATTTACTTTAAGCCTGCTAGCACACAACAATTTCGTCACCGGTTCTAGACATAAGATGGAAGTTATCCGGCATTTCAGAGACCCCAGGCTCCAGGCGCAGAAGTAACTGGGTGTCATCGATCCCGAAAACAACGAGGCCAAAGAAGTACAGGAACCAATAGAGGGAAGACACAGCGTAAGGGCGGAAGCACCAGCAAAGAGAATTAAAGAAAGGCGAAAGTACAAATAAAGAAGAAAACAATTATATATTGCCCAAGTAACGGAACTGAACTAAGAAGACGGTAAAGACTGGTGGGCATACTGACAATACAGAAGTAATTACTAAAAATTAGGAGAGAAAAATAAATAAAACATATCTTAAATAATTAGAATAATTACTATAAAATTCATTTATCTTCAAAGTAGTTATATTATTGTCTTTCACAAAGAGTCTGCTAATTGATACATCAAAGAAATTTATGAAGTTACCAATTGATATCAATTATTAAATTATTTTAATTAATAAATCAATTAATCAACCAACTAAGAACTTTATTAACTAATTAATTAATTTGATAATATATTTATCAAATGAAATAAACAATTGATTATTGAATATGATGACACCAAAAACTAAAATGGAGAAAAAGAAACTTGCCATCTTAAAAAGAGCTTCACTTCCGGGTGTCAGCTCTTGGTAGGGTCTTCGAACAAACCACGCTCACACAGGTTCTTCCTGGGATAAGTAGTTTATTACTCCTAACTCCCAGCTAGCAAAGACAGAACTGAAGGGTTCCCGCTCAAACACTCTTTCAAATCCCCCCAGTTCCCCACACCTTCTTCCTCCCCCCCCCCCTGGTTTGTCCTTTACAGCCTGCAATCCACATTCCAAAGCTCTGGTCTTCCAGTACTCCTCCTGGCCAGACAGCTTCTTATCAGATGACAGTTGTAGCCAGGCAGTTTGTTGTTTATGTAACTGTCTCTGGGTGCAACTGACAAATGTATTAGTAGAGATTCAAAAATTATCTGAGAAACAAGATGTGTTCCAACAATTTAATGACTAAATGTCAAATCTTCAAAAGGATATTAACGGCAAAGTTGTTACAATAAAAAGGCGATGTCAACTTTCAAAGATGGAAAAAGAACAAAAAAAGGAAAAATAAAATTGGAAAATTAAAAGATGCAAATGCAAAACTTGAAAAATGACAACAATTGATAGAGCAGCATGAACTTGAATTTCAGTTAAGATTTAGGAACTTACAAGAAGATTCTAAAGATAATATCCGCCAAATTATTGTAAAATTAATGGTAGAAGCACTCAAGATGCCTCAAGAACAAATGGAAGACAACATAAGAAGGTCTACAGGACTTACACAAATTATGCAAGAAGAAATAAAGTCCCAAGGGACGTAATAGTTTAATTTGGATGGCGGAGGATCAGATATAAAATCTTATAAAAACAATGTGATTAATCCACCACACAGAGAAGAAGAACAAGACTCAGAAATAGGAAACTTTTCAACTATCTAGTGACAGCGGCCAGAAAAAATTATGCAAGATACTGGAGAACAAAGAAGATCTCAATACAAGATCAAAGCTTAATGAAATTTACAGAGATTATGAGTATGGACAATTAACCCAATATCTGAGTATAAAGCAGAGCTTGATGATACCAAAAATAGATTGAACTTTGATAAAGAATTTTATTACTCAAGAAAATTTAAAATGGATCATCGACAAAAGTAACTACAATTGCTCTTAGGAAGCTTTCAAGAAAGAGTTAGCCAACTTTGTTCAAGAGACATGTTGAAATAAGAAAAACCGACATGAAGAAGATTGGAAGTCAACAATTAAATCCTACCCCACCAATCCCTCCCTTCCCTATCCCCTTCTTCCCTGTCTACATCTTACTCTATCCGCTCCATCAAACTTACCCTGTCTCTTTCCCTTTACACATATATTCCTATTTATTTTATTTTCCTACTTTCCTACACACCTAAAATGTTCCCCTTCTTTTATTGTACTCTTGAAAACTTTACTAAAAGTGACTTTTAAAAAAGTGTATTGCTATACTTTTCTAGAGAATAGGAATAATATTTAGCAATAATAGGAATGAAATATTTAGGGCAAGTAAGAGCTGTATAGACAATCTTCCCCATTTCTTTAGAAATCAGCCAAAGCACATTCCTCCCATCTACTCTACTTTACCCACTCCCCTGCAAAAAGGTCTCTGGAAAGGCAACAGGGATTCTAAGGTATAGTTTATTATTCCTATTGAGTTATGGTTTGAAATCACATTTTAATTAGAACCTACAAAATATGTAATCAGCTCCGTCTATTATGTGTGCTGCACCTTGTATTTAGCATATCAAATTGTTTTCCATAAGACACTGTCGAGATGGAGAAATCAATTAACAAAACAGTAGGAACTATGTGAAAAAAGAGTGTCAAACTAACATAGTCACTCACCAAGCCTTAATCTCCCCAAATAAGCCAATTTCCACTCTTTCTGATATAGGTAGATTCTCTAATAAAATTCTCTTACAGTCCAACATTTCCAGTAACTCCATCGGACCATCTTTGGCATAAAAAATTCTGCCTACCCACACCTTTTTTTGGTTTTAATGTCAAAATAAAATCTACTGAGGTTACCCTGAAAAGGTGAGAACTCTGGCTGGTGTCCCATAATATTTTCAGAATTATCATGTGGCCACTAGAGGACAGTGCAAGAGTAGCAAAGAGCGTATTTCTTGAGCTTTTGTTCTCTCTTCTGCTCAGTAAACAAAAGCGCTGTAAGATACTATTTGGAATTCCAATGAGACACACTCAATAAAGTGAGCAAAGATCAACAATACATGGAAGTAGAATGTGGGTGTTAACTCTTTAAAAATGTGCATGCATTGAAGGAACACAATGGAAGTGACTTTAAAGAAAGCATGATTGGGACTGGACTGTAATATTGCAGTGCGCAATACTAGGATTCCTATGAAAGTACAACTATGCCATGACCATTATCATGTGTCACAAAATTAGGAAAGTCTTAACTTTCAGAGGTGTGGGGCAAGCTAGTGTCCTTCAAAAAAGGAGAGACAAATAACCATTTTCCAAGTGCTGTTGATTATATTTCAGTTGAAGGAACTAGCAAAACCATTTCTCAAATTCACAGGATAATCGCAAGTTGACAGGTGACTTGAAGATACATGCAGGGAATAGTAATTAGCCAACAGTGGCACAAATGAGGAATATAAAACACAATACATTTAATGTAGTTTTAAATGTGTCCACATCATGTCAAATTTAAAAAATAGATATATGTACCTGTAAAGGAATATAACTTGGAGACTGAATGTTGCTTACATTTCTTAGGTAATTAAACCAATCTAGCTCAGAGAGGTCTGAGAATGTGCACTCTCTGCCACTGAGCGTGGAGGAGCCTCCTTCTTTGGAAGCTTTTAAACAGAGGCTGGATGGCCATCTGTTGAGGGTGCTCTGAATGCAATTTTCCTGCTTCTTGGCAGGGGGTTGGACTGGATGGCCCATGAGGTCTCTTCCAACTCTATGATGTATGAATGTTAAGATTTTGTAAATGAAACTGTAGCTGAGATTTTCTTAATACCACTATTATTTTGTTCATTTATAATCAGTTTTTCTTTCAATAATGGTACTGAAAGCATGCATAAATATGTTATTTAAATCAAAAGTATGTTATTTAAAATAATTAAACAATGTTAAAATTTAAAATATTAATCTCATTTTAAAAAACTACATATAAACCATAATAATAGCACTTAACAGCATTAAAAGCCTCTTCAAGCCTGTTTCTAAAGGCCTAATGGCATGAAATGTTTTCACTTCCTAGTGGACGGAGAGCAAAAATGGAACCATCCTGCTTCCCTCGCAAGGAAGTTCTAAAGCCTGAGAGCAGCCATTGAAAAGGCCCTACTTTCCCCCAGTCCCTCCATTTGATCTGTAATTGGCTCATTAAGGAAGTGATGGTTCTTCAAACAGTTAACACCTAAGTTATACAAGGCATTATAAGGCACTACCACTATTTTGAATTGTTAGCATAAATGGTGGATCAGTAGCCAGTGGAGCTATTGTCAGCTCTCAATGTCAATGGTCCAGCTGAAGTTCCTGAGCACTTTTCAAAGGATGCCTCATGTAAAATGCTTTACAGTAACTGAAACAGGATGTAACCAAGGCATGTGTTGCCATAGCCAGATTGGTGTTCCCTAGGAACTGGAACAGTTCAACTCTTGGTGCATTTGGTTGAACCGTGATAAAGCAGAATCTAGATATCTTCTTCAGTGGGTTCCTTCAACATCAAATGAAAAATTGGATGAATAGAGAAAAATGAACGTGCATGTTCTTTCTGAATTGCATTGTTAGAATGTGGTTCACACACCAGGACCTATATCAATCTTTATTACGGTCCAAAGACCTAACTTGCTCAGCAGAAAAAGTGCACAGCAGTTTGATAAACTGATATAATCTTATATCTGGTCATTTCTTTGGTGAAAGCTAGATCTCAAGTTTCTGCATCTGTCTGGTAAATCAATAGCGAATTGGAGCTAGCAAATTGTAGGTGGTGTGGAACCCCTGTTCCTGCTCCCCCTGAGCTTCTGAGGCTTGTCTTACATCTGCATGTTAACTTCTTCAATTAGGTCCCTGCAGAAAATAAACTTTTTATAATCTGAATCTGACATTATGTTCTCTGCCCTCCTCACCATTCCTGTTGGTGAACAGTGGTGGAAAACAATGTAGATTAAGTGTGGTTTATCTATATGTCTACAGAAAGTCCTACTTAGAAAGAATCTGAGGGATCAGATCCTGGGATACAAGGCAGTGTGAATCCAGTCTGAGAAGTGGTAAACTGGTATCCAAGATGGCGCTGGTACAGGAGCAACTACAACAGGAGCAACTGTGGGTGATCTCCAGCAAACCGAAGTAGCTGAAGCTGACCCCCACAGGATTACCATAAAGAAAAATCCGGATTTGAATGCTCCACGAGGCTATGGGGTGAGTCCACGGCGAGCAGGGGAGAATGATATGCTGAACTGGGTTGCAATAGAACCCTCGGATCGGCAGCCTTACATTTTGCCACGGATCTTCCTGCCCTGGATCTTTAGGTCCAATCGATCATCTCCTGCCTGCTCTTATGCGGAAGATGGCAGAGAACCCCTAGAATCGATCAGGTTTAGCAACGGAAAATCTCAGGAGGGGCTGCTGTTATACCCTCTTCCAGAGGGGCTGAACTGGTCCTCCTTGGCATTCCTTCATCAGGAATTTGACTGCTTCGCCCACCAATTTGAGAGATTTGGTGAGCTATTATTACAACTCACCCCACCGGTGCCTAGACCTCCCCCAAGAAAACAGGAATTGGATGTTCGATTGTCCACCCCGGGCCTGACTCTGCAAGTGTCCTTTGACATGAGCTGGGACCAATCCTGGGACTTCCCTGCGCTTAAGTCTGAGGAGAGGGAAATGGGGGACCTAGAAGACCTCGAGAATTTACCTTTCGAGCTGAGAGTGGAGAAGGAGGCAGCCCTGTGGGGTTGGAGCCGGCAGGGGAGTCTGGACTTTGCTGACGGAGAGCTGGTGGCGTGTCCCCAGCCTTCGACTCCAGTGGCTCCAGTGGGTTGCCTCTTTGGGGAGGGCTGTCCTTTTCGGCACCAACCATCGTGGTTGTCCGTGGTCGACTGGAGGTGGCTTGCGCGGAGGCGACAGATCGAGCGTGGAGAAGTACTCTTCATGGGACATTTCCTAGGTCCTGGCCAAGGATGGGGAGAGGA
Organism: Anolis apletophallus; assembly: GCA_030556195.1. Taxonomy (NCBI): domain Eukaryota; kingdom Metazoa; phylum Chordata; class Lepidosauria; order Squamata; family Anolidae; genus Anolis; species Anolis apletophallus. The sequence goes on along the minus strand of JARBWK010000003.1, from coordinate 43,992,103 downwards.
GTCCCCACCGGCGCTCCCTGTCTCCAGCATCCCGCCAGTTTTTGGAAGGCCAGGCCATCATGGCGGATGGCCTTGAAAACGCGGACATGGCGCCGACTGAGCCTCTGTCTTCCTCGGCTGTGCCGAAACAACTGCGCAGGTGCAAATGGCGCTGGAAGAGATGCCGGCAGAGGGCATTACAGCGCCACCTGCTGGAGAGTCAGGACACTGTGTATTCGACCTCCTTCCTGGTTTGGAGGTTCGAGGCCGCAGAACACCAGAAGTCCTGTCAAATCGTGGAGATGAAACTGGCATCCTCAGATCAGAGATGCCAAAGAGTGGGCACAGAGGCTGCAGTCACCCACCAGAGTCAATGTAACCCATCTGTTGTGAGTAACCACAACTACAGGGCTGCTTCCAATCCAGCAAGCCGGGAGCATGGGAACAGCTGTGGCAAGGTTCTAGGCCCGGCCAGCAGGCCCAGAAGGAGGCGTAGGCCTAGAAGATTCAGGCCAAGGGTCTTTTGGGGGCCGGGATTTGGGCCCAAGGGCAAGTCAGCAGAGCAGTCTTATTCTTCGCAAGGACCAGCCTTAAATAATACCTTAAGACAGTGTTTCCCAACCAGTGTGCCGTGAGCGATCATCAGGTGTGCCGTTGGAAATTGGCACCTCCAATACCCCCTCTCCCCCTCCTACCGAATACCTTTTCTTCTCCACTCGGGCTCCCTTCTTCCCAGCCTCGATCCGAGGGGGCAGTGTGAGCATGTTCAAGAGGAGAGGGGGGAGGAAGGAAGATGTGACCTGTGCGGGCGCTACTGCGCAGGCGCGCCCCACGTCTTCCTCCCTCCCTCTCCCCTCCTGAACACGCTCACGCTGCCCCCTCGAATCGAGGCTTGGAAGAAGGGAGCCCGAGTGGAGAAGAAAATGTGTTCGGCAAGAAGGGGAAGAAAGGGCGCGAAGGGGAAGGGGAGGAAGAGGTCTCTATCAAAAGCTGGCATGGGCAAACTTGGACCTTCCAGGTGTTTTGGACTCTAACTCCCACCATTCCTAGTAGCCTCAGGCCCATTTCCTTCCCCCCCCCTCAGCCACTTAATCAGGAAAGGGCCTCAGGCTGTTAGGAATGGTGGGAGTTGCAGTCCAAAGCACCCAGAGGGCCGAAGTTTTCCCATGCCTGTTTTCGAGGGACCTTAAAGTGGTGAGCCTCCTTCCAACATTGTGATTCTGGATAGAAAACAAACAACAACATAACATAACATTGTTTGAGTCCACAGTGTTCTCTGGGTGTAGGAGAACTACAACTTCCAAACTCAAGGTCAATTCCCAAGCAAACCCTTTCAGTACTTTCTGTTGGTAATGAGAGTTCAATATGCCAAGTTTGGTTCAAATCCATTGTTGCACGAGTTCAGGATGCTCTTTGACTGTGTGTTAACTATAAATCCCATATCTGTGTGAGATGAGCTTCTCTAGCTTGACTGCGATAAAAACTAAACGCAGAGAGAGACTGACAGCTGTTGAGCAAGGCCTTCATGTGTGTCTTTCTGCCATTCCTGCCAGGATATCTATGTTGTGTTCATCGAAACAGGCCCAGGTTTCACACTGAGTGTATAAATACATTTAAAAACATATTAACTATATGTATTACTGTGTTAGAGGGTCATTTTGTGTCATTTTGGTTAGTGGAGTGCCCCAGGATTTTGTAAATGTAAAAAGTGTGTCGCGGCTCAAAAAAGGTTGGGAAACACTGCCTTAAGACTCACAAAGCCCCTGAACTGCTCCTCTCAAGAGCCAATCACAACAAAACCAGGACCCATAAGGACCTTGAGCTGCCTCAGGCCTCCCAACCAGGAGACTAAGAAGGTCCTTGAGAAAGGCTGTGTTCTAAGAGCAGCAGAAGTGTACTTTATACCAGCTCCAAATCGACTAGTACACACCATGCGAAGTGGCTTCAGGATGAGCCCACCCTCACCCCCTTTTCAGGAGGTGGGCAGGCAATTGGGAACTGTCCCGATTATTGAGGACAAGGGGGGGGGGAATCTCTGTGATCTCGGGGAACTGAAAGTATGATAGTAGTCGCAGGCCAAATGCTAGAGGTAGGCCAAGTCGAGAAAAGACTCGCCCTCCCTCTGACCTGCGCACTATCCCTAGGCACACCTGTGACAGGTTTCCTAATTCCTCCCCTCCTTCTCTGGTATTAATGAACGCTAGATCAGTCAGAAATACTGTAGAATCGCTACTATTAGAGATTTTCTTGTGGGTAGCAATGCTGACTTGAATGGCATTACTGAGACCTGGCTGCAGGAGGGCGACGAAGTCCTACTGCAAGAATTAGCATTCCCAGGGTATGTAGTTAGTCACCAGATGAGGACTGGGAGACGGGTGTGTGTGTGTGGCAATGCTCGTCCGTGACAAGTTTGTTCTCAGGAGGATTCCGGCGCCAAACATCTCTGGGATTGAGTGTGTCGGCCTTGTGTGGGATTTAAAGGAGAGTATAGCCTTCCTGTTGGTGTACCGTGCTCCTAACGCACCAGCAGAAAGCCTATCTGCGCTGCTGGAGGCGGTCTCGGAGTAGGCCTTGAGGTTTCCCAGACGTCCATGCAGAGGTCGCCCTCGTTTCTAAAGCAGCGGAGGACCTAGTGTCAACCATGGTGACGCTGGGCCTCTCACTTTGTAACTCTGGGCCCACACATCAGGCAGGTCACACCCTGGATTTGGTCTTCGGCGCCGGCATCCAAGTGACCCAAACCTCTTGTATAGAGGTGCCATGGTCGGACCACTGTGTCCTGGGAATCTGGTTAGAGCTTGCCACCCCACCCTGTAAGGGCGCTGAACCAATTTGGGTTCACCCAAAGAGACTTATGGAACCAGCGCGGTTCCTGAATGCTCTAAGGGACTTGGATCCTGTCAGCGACTCAATCGAACTGCTGGTGGAGGCCTGGAACTCTGGGCTCTCAAGAGCACTAGACGAGATCGCCCCTAGATGCTGTCTCTGACCTCGTAATAACTGCTCCCCTAATCACCGAGGAATTGCGAGTGATGAAATGGGAAAAGAGACGGCTAGAGGGCGTGTGGTGGGAAATCCATGATGAAGCAGCAAAATCGACTTATATGCTATTTAAGAAGGCTTATGAGGATGCTATCAAGGAGGCTAAAAAATTTCACTATGCCTCCTTGATAGAATCTGCTAGCTCACGCCAAGCGAGATTATTCAGCATTATTCGGTACTTGACGACGGTCCCTACCATCCCAAATGGTAATGATTTGGCCCCTTCATCTGAGGTTTTTCAGAGCTTTTTTGCAGATAAGATTTCGCTGCTCTGCCGGGATCTCCCTGCCATGGTTGATACAGTTAGTGAACTCGAGACTCCGTGGCTACTCAATGGGCCCACTCCTGATCGGTTCCATCAATTGGACGTAGAGGCTGTCGATGGGATCATGACTGCAGCCAGACCAACCACCTGCTCCCTCAACCCGTGCCCTTCCTGGCTTGTTAAATCCTGCTGGGAAGAGTTACGTGGCCCTCTGTTGAAAATAGTTAACTGCTCCCTTGAGCAAGGAGTATTTCCAGAGGGACTGAAAGAGGTGATGGTGAGCCTGCTACTGAAAAAACCAGACTTAGATCGTTTGGTTCCCTCCAGTTACTGCCCAGTTTCAAACTTACCGTTTCTGGGTAAGGTGATTGAGAGGGCAGTAGCGGGCCAGCTGCAGCAGTTCCTGGACGACACAGCTGGATTAGATCCCTACCAGTCCGGCTTCCGTATTGGGCATGGGACAGAGACTGTGCTGGTCGCCATCACAGACCAGCTCCGCTGCCAATTGGATCAAGGGGGATCAGTGCTGCTCGTGTTATTGGACCTCACAGCAGCTTTTGATGCGGTAGACCATGCATTGTTAACCCACCGCCTAGCCGTGACAGGGGTTAGGGGGACTGCTCTTAAATGGGTGTCCTCTTTTCTCCAAGATCGGGGACAGCGAGTGGAGAGGGGAGGTATGGTTTCCGAGAGGCTCCCCCTTAGTTGTGGGGTCCCTCAGGGGGCCATTCTCTCCTCTTTATTATTTAACATCTACATGCGACCACTTATTTATTTATTTATTTATTTATTTATTTATTTATTTATTGTTTCGATTTACTAAACCACCCTTCCCGAGGATCAGGGCGGTTTCCAAACATATAAAAACCCATCAAGATTTAAAACATCATAAAATACCATAAAACAATCCTGGTGCGGAGTTTTGGTCTGGAGTGCCATCAGTACACTGATGACACCCAGCTGGTGCTGAGGATGGACGGCTGGCCGGACTCTGTACCCGATTGTTTCCAGCTGTGCCTTGAAGCTGTGACTGGTTGGCTACGAGCCAGCCGGTTGAGAGTGAATCCATCGAAGACGGAGATTCTTTGGCTGGGTGGTCCGGGTGGGAGTGGGCTCCGGCTGCCTACTCTGGACGGCGAGGCATTACGCCCGTCGCCATTAGTAAAGAGTCTGGGGGTTCAGATGGACCCACTGCTGACAATGGAGGCTCAGGTCTCTGCTGTCAGCAGATCCGCATTTTTCCACCTGCGGCAGGCTAGGCAGCTGGCGCCCTATCTCACTAGGAACGACCTAGCCATGGTAATCCAGGCGACGGTCATCTCGAGACTGAACTACTGTAACGCCCTTTACATTGGCCTTCCTTTGTCGGTCATCTGGAAGCTTAAACTGGTGCAGAATGCTGCAGCGAGACTCCTGGCCGGAGTGCCGGCCAGGACCCACATCACTCCAACCCTGCAGCAATTGCACTGGCTGCCAATTGAGCACCGGATCATCTTCAAAGTGTTGGTTTTGACCTTTAAGGCCTTGCATGGTCTGGGGTGTACCGGAGGGACCGTCTACTCCCATATGTTCCCCAGAGATCTCTGTGATCTGAGGTCCATAACCTCCTGCAGATCCCTTCCCTATGCACCATTCATTTATCATCAACGTGACAGAGGGCCTTCTCTGTTGTGGCACCAAGCCTATGAAATGCCCTGCCGCCGGAGGCCAGAGCAACCGGCAAAGTGCCAGCCTTCCGGAAAGCCTGTAAAATTGTGCTTTTTAGACAGGCTTTTAGCCTCTAATTCTTGTTGATAGATTAATATTGTTTTACTGGGATTACTGGGAAGTGGGATTTTATCTTGTTATTCACTGTTTTATTGTTGTGATTTTATGCGCTGTAAACCGCCCTGAACCATCCCAGAAAGGACGGTATACAAATTGAAATAATAAATAAATAAAATTCCCCATTTTCAATTAGGTTTTAGCGGGGGGGGGGGGCGGCGGCATTAGAGTACACACACTGAAGAAGGTGCTAAAAAGATGTATGTTACTGACTGCTTACTTCTAAGCAGATTTTAGTGGGCATTTTCTAGTTTTCACCTTTTTTAGTTTGCTCTCTACACCCATATATTTCTTAATAGCTAATATAAATAGATAAGTATATTTAGATTTATTTTCATGAGCTTTTCAGTTTCTTCCAGGTGACAATGGTTTGAGTAATCTCCATGGAGTGGCATGAATAGCCAGAATTTCTGAAATGTATGTTGTAGTATAGAGCACGGGACAGCCATGTTTATGGGTTCCATTTCAGCCTGAATCTGGTCTCTTGTTTAATAGAGCAGATCAATTGAGTAAGTTTCTCATAAAATGTAGAAGGCTCATTGAGCCCTCATATTTAGCAGTTTAGCTGGATGATTAATAGATATGGAATGAAAAATGGTTTATATGCAAACAATGATATCTAAATGCTGAATCACACTTCAGCATAATTATCCCTACTCAGATTACTTAGTTTTATATTGCATTATTGCCTTCTTAAAATAAAAAGTTTAACAATGTCTTCAATGATTCAAAAGAGAAAGCTTTTAATGGTTTAACAACATTGTATGAGAATTGGTTTTGTGTTTTGGGGTCTATTGAAGGCTAGGGATGAAAAAGAGAATTTGGATGTGGCACAATGTAGTATATGCTAGGTCAATCCTTGTGGGTCACAAATAAGAGTTGTATTATTTGGTGTTGTATTGTTTGGACAGTTACCTGAAGTGATTGGGGTCAGGGGTCAGACTTCACACACATTTATGTAACATTGCTCTGAGAGTCATGGTTGCTTTGTTAGGACAGTTTTTGATATGTGCAGCAGGGATATGTACATATTCTTGTCTCCATGGACGATTGGGAGATTACAAATTATTAAATTAGACCCACAGAGCAACGTTATCAGGGTGTTTTCACCAGCTGCTCTGCAGCGAGGCAGTCATTTTTCCAGAGGTTTGTGTTACGTTTGGCTCTGATTCTCAATACTTCCTGCCATTACTCAATGAATACACAAAAGCACAAGGCGGGGGTGCTTGCACAGTATACAAAAACAAGTAGTAAAAGCAAACCACGAAATTCACAGATAACCTACAAGTAGGTCTGAGTGGGTACACCTCTATAGGAGCGATGCTGTGATTACTATGTCAGAATGGGAGCTAGGCATCCACATTATTCATGAGGATATTTTTTATTTATTTATTTATTATTGAGGCTTTTATGCCGCCGACTCCCAGGGGCTCGCGGCGGCTCACAAGAGCCAATGCATACAACAAAGGGTTAAAAACGTGAACAGATTAAAACAGCAATAAAAACAATAAAACAACCAGATTAAACCGTACAGCAGCAGATGCAGCAGCATGAAGCAGAAGGACGTACGGGCCTACTCACCGAAGGCCTGCCTAAACAGGTAGGTTTTGCAGGCCCGCCTAAACGGGAGTAGGTCCCTCAAGGCCCTGGTTTTGGCCGGGAGGGCGTTCCATAGCGTGGGGGCTATAACAGAGAACGCCCTCCGGCGGGTAGATGTCAGATACGCCAACTTTATTGATGGTACTTCCAAAAGATTGGCATCCTCAGACCGTAGTGATCTCGACGGGCAATATGGAGTGAGACGGTCCCTCAGATACGCTGGCCCCAGGCCGTATAAGGCCTTAAAGGCAAGGACCAACACTTTGAAGGCGATCCGGTGCTCGATAGGCAGCCAGTGCAGATCCTGCAAGATTGGTGTTATACGGCAGCCTGCTGGAGCCCCAGACAGGAGCCGGGCGGCAGTGTTCTGCACCAGCCTGAGCTTCCGGATTGCCGACATAGGAAGGCCAACGTAAAGCGCGTTACAGTAATCTAGCCTTGAGATGACCGTGGCTTGGATCACCGTGGCTAGGTCGCTCCAGGAGAGGTGGAAAAAAGCAGCCTTGCTGACCGCAGAGACCTGGGCCTCCATGGACAGCTGGGAGTCCAGATGGACACCCAGGCTCTTCACTGACGGTGCTGGGTGCAGCGCCGCCCCGTCCAGGGTCGGAAGCCGGGCACCCACCCCGCCCGGGCGGCCCAGCCACAGGATCTCCGTCTTCGCCGGATTCACCCTCAACCTACTGGCTCGCAGCCATCCAGTAATGGCTTCGAGGCAATGCTGGAAATTATCGGGGACGGACTCCGGCCTGCCCCCCATCCTCAGAATGAGCTGGGTGTCATCAGCGTACTGATGGCAAACCAGCCCATAACTCCGCACCAGCTGTGCAAACGGCTGCATGTAGATGTTAAATAACAGAGGGGAGAGGATGGCCCCCTGCGGAACTCCACAAACTAATGGGGAGCCCTCAGAGACCACCTCGCCCCTCCTCACACGCTGAGACCGCTGGCGAAGGAAGGAGGTCAGCCACTTAAGGACAGTCCCCCTCACTCCAGCCATGGCCAGGCGGTGGATCAAAAGATTGTGGTCGACCGTGTCAAATGCTGCCGTGAGGTCCAATAACACGAGCAGCGCAGACCCGCCTTGGTCGAGCTGGCAGCGGAGTTGGTCTGTGATGGAGACCAGGACCGTCTCCGTCCCGTGCCCCGAACGGAAGCTGGACTGGAAGGGGTCTAACCATGTTGCTTCATCTAAGAAGGACTGCAGCTGCTCCATTACTGCCCTCTCAACCACCTTGCCCAGGTACGGAAGATTCGACACTGGGCGGTAGTTGCAGGGAACCGCAGCGACCAATGATCCTTTCTACAGTAATGGACCTACCACCGCCTCTTTCAAGCACTCTGGAAAGACTCCTTGCTCAAGGGAGCTGTTTATGATATTCAACAGAGGCCCACGTAACCCCTCCAGGCAAGATCTAACAAGCCAGGAGGGGCACGGGTCGAGGGAGCAGGTGGTAGGGCGAGCTGCAGCCACTATCTTATCAACAGCATCTGCGTCCAGTGGCCGAAACCGGTCGAGGGTGGGCCCGGCGGAGGGCCACGGAGTCTCTAGCTCTCTTACTGTATCAGCTGTGGCCGGAAGGTCCCGGCGGAGGCTCAGTATCTTGTCTGTGAAAAAGCTCTGAAAAGCGCCGGCGGTGAGGGCCTGGTCACTATTTTTTGGGACGGTAGGGACCGTCGTCAGGGATCTAATTACCTTAAACAATTGAGCCGGGCGTGAGCTAGCAGACGCTATCAAGGCAGAGAAGTATTCATTTTTGGCTGCCTTGACAGCATGCTCATAAGTCTCTTAATTAGAGTGGAAGGGGGGAAAACTGGATGTCTGTCAACAGCGTGTCTGGGGATAGGACGCAGGTCAGAACCGGGTCGAGTCTGTCTTTGACTCGGTCTGGTTCTCGCAGTTAAGCTAGCATTCGGCCTGCGCCTACCGTACTCACCCCGCCCCGAGATCACTGGGATGCTCAACGGACCTGATTGGCAGGAGTTGGCCGGGAATTCAGCTTCCGGCACACCCCATGAAAAGGGGAGGCTTGTAAGGAATCCCGATCATTCACCGCCAGCTCAACTGGTGATCCCTCAACCCTAGACCCCCCGAGCGCCTGGGCATTCCCGGGGAGGGGTGCCAGAGCCCGTTCACCGGCCAAACGTCCATGTCCTTGGTGGGGCCCTGAGGGCAGTCTGTCCGGTCGTCTATAAGGGTGGCCCCTCAGTCCATTAGATGGGTTCTTAGCCCGTCCAACCGGAGCCGATTCGGAGGTCGGATCTGGGTGGCTCTCCTTCCGACTAAATCTGGCCCCCCAAAAGGTCCGTGGTCGGAAGGATCTCCTTTGAGTCTTGCTGGCCTTCCCTCTTCTCCGAGGGCCTTGCCGTGGGCCGCCAAATGGCGGGCCATGGATAGCCAGCGAGTTCGATGTTGGTGGCTGGAGACCCAAGCCATGGGGGGCCGTAGGGGGGGGGGTTAGCCCCACGCTAGCCCGGGCGGTAAGTACAGGCAAGGGGGAAACCAACTGTTGGGGCGCTAAGTCGGGAGTGGCGTTGGTAATTTCCACATGCCCTGGGCTGCTGTTAGCCACAAGGACACTAGGCCGGATGGTCACAGGGGGTGGCAGTTGGTATAATAGTCTGTCGACTTGATCACGCCTCCTCCTTAACCGTCTCCGTCTCGCCTGGCCAAGTCGGTTCTTCCTTGACTTCTTTTGGCTGCCTTCTGGCAGCGTAGGATGTTGGGTATCAATCAAGGCCGGCAGGCCAGCAGGGAGGCGGCAAGCACAGCGCCTAGGTCGCTCCCCAGGGGCTTTTGCCAGGATCCCGGAGATGTTCAGAGCCTTTGGTGGCGAGCCAGGGAACTGCAGCTGCTCTGGTGGATGCTCAGTAGTAGGCCTGGCTGGAACCGGTGACGTCGGCAGAGGGGGTGGGGCTAGAGACGCCGAGCAGAGCAAGCTCGGCGCCATGTTGGAGCCTGCCACCAACGCCCTCCCTGCCGAAAATGGGGGAGTCTGGGGGCCCAAGGCCCTCCATGGGCTCCACCACGGGAGGGCCGCCGCTCCCATTGATCCCCCGTCCTCCTCCACAAGTGGGCCCCCGGCAGCCGGTCCCTCGCAGGGCATTGCGAGTTCCTCCTCCTGCTGTTCCTCCAGTAGGCCGCCCAGCCGCCTAGGACCCAGGCCGCCAGAGGACTCGCTCCCCTCTCTTCTCTCACCTCTCCCGGGGCTCGCAGACATCGGGTCCCGACCTCCCCAGGGTGGCAGGCCTAGCAGACCGCCAGCAATCACCCTCTGAGTCTCCTCCGGAGGGGGGGGGCTGACACTCGCCTTCCTCGCTACCGCAAGGGGACAACGGAGACGGCCTCGGGTCCAGCCCCTTGGCTTCCCCCAGCCAGATGGTCAGCCGCTCAACTAGTCGTCCAAAGGTGAGGAGGGAGGCGGTAAGGTCGCAAATGGAGTCCTGCAGGCCCCGCAGGTCGTCTCGGGCTCCGTCGGCTCCTTTGGGAGGGATGGGGGTGGCGGTCTCCCACTGGATGGCGAGGGGAGGGGTGGAGGGCCCCAATGCCAGTTCCCCTTGCACTGCAGCCGCCCCCAGGCCCGGCCAGGGAACCGGGGACCATGGCGGGCGGATCCTGCTGGTGGTCCTCCCCAGTGACACGGCGTCTCCCGAGCTCGCCCGGATCCTGGCCGCCACGACCGACTCCAGGCCGACCTCCATAGCAGCCTCCGCTTCCATCTGCAGGGCCTCTAGCGGGGGCAGGAGGCCCCCCAACGGTTCTCCTAGAAGCCAGGGGCTCACCCCGGGACTCTGGGGGGTGCCCTCTCTGCTTGGGGGGGCCGACCTCACAAGCGAAGTTGCTGCACGGGCGAAATTCCCAAGGCCCCAGCGGAGCTCGGCATTTCTGCTGCCGCTCGGTGCGGCCATCTTGATAGGCATCATATAATAATGCACATAATAAACATCATAAATAGATAAGGAGAACCCAATTGGATATTATTCAAAACATTTATCAAAAAACACACTTAGATACACATATTGTGAAGATATAACATGAGTGCAAAGCTGGAGCACAATATATTATACATAGGTTGAAGCATAGGCTAATAAGGTGAATGCAGGACACATAGAATACAATCACATAAATATGTGGACCTGGAATATACATATATGTTATAAGTAAAGCACTAAATCAACATATATATAGCACATATCACAATTGAGTATGTGTGTTCGTGTCCCTGGGTGTGTTTGTGATTGCAAACCGCCGGGTGGTTTGCCTGGGGATGCAAAGCGGCAAAGCCGTAGCTTCTCCTGCTCCGATTGCGGGGAAGTTTGTTTACCTTCCGCAGGAGGTGGAACCCAGTCAATCTTTTGATGCGTCCAGGGTCTATGACTTGGCTTGGGGGTCCAAACTTCAATATAAATACTCACTCAGAGTGCGGGATACGCGGGGAATGAACCGCAGGGTCCCGGAATTCAACTGGCTTGTAGCCGTAAAGTAGAGTTAAAAAGTTTCCTGGGTTAAAAAGTAGCCTTATGTGCCAGAAAATACATTATGTATTTTAAGGCTACTTTTTAACCCAGGAAAATCTTCTCACAATTTGGGGGTTGTCTTATAAGCCAGGTGTTGTCTTATAGTGTGGGTTCTGAAACTTCTGAGTCAGACTGGAGAATCTGCGGTTGCCACATATGTTGGGGGGAGCTCAAAAACTACCGTGACTGCATCCCCACCATATGCGCTGACCATATGAAAGAAGCAAGGGTGATGCTGCACAACTATAGTAAAAGAAAATCCACTTACCAGGATTCATGGGGAAAAGTGACTTAACAAGGTCCCGATGATGAGGTGAGGGAAAGTGTAAGTGAAGGGCAGAGCAAGCTGCACGTGTCCGGGATGCCCAGGGTATGGAAAAAAGAGATAGAGCGGCGCTGTTGCCATAAAAAACAGGCCTCTTTCCCCCATCTGGCCTGCCCTTGTATCCTATTACCATACCTCTTTCTCTGCCTCTCAGATCTCATTCCTGAGGACTGCAGTGAAGTGGCACAGGTGCACATGTGCGAGATCTGAGAAGCAGTGAAAGAGGTATGGTAATAGGAAAATTACCCTTTTAAAATCAAATCTGGTGTTTTTTAAATTTTTATATGGTGTACATTGGAAGAGGGATAGTCTTATACGGCAAGTATATCCCAAACTCTATATTTAATTGGAAAAGTTGGGGGTCGTCTTATACACCCAGTCATCTTATATGCTGGAAAATAAGTATTTCATCCGTAAGTACTGATGGCAATTGAGCTCCAGTCTCAAAATATATCTGGAACAAAACACAATGATTTGCTGTCTTTCAGTATATTTCATATGAACAGAACATGCCAAACAAAATCTAAGAATAGTAGATAAGAGTGTTAATGAGATCCAGGCCTTGATCTTTTCCTTCTGGAAAAGAACCAATGTTTAGTGTCTGATAACTGTGTTTGGCTGGCATCAGTGCTGGGCAGTAAATTTGAGGGTCTTGCTTTCATTGAGGAATTGTTCGTTGTTGTTGTAGTTGTTGCTGTTGTTGTTATATTTATATCCCCAAAGATGATTCAAAGCAGCTTGACATAAAAACATTAGTATACAATTTGAAATATACAAATATATAAACATTAACACAGAATTAAACACAAACAGCACTAAAAAATTCAGTCAAAATCCACCACAATATATTCAAAGTTAAAAACCACAGCACCCCCAACTAGATCTTACACCTTCATCTTTTTATTTTAAAATAATTTTTATTAAAGTTTCAAGATAAAATTATAATCACAGATTAATATACATAGCAAAAAAGAAACAAATATAACCGAGTGTGAAAAGAAGGTTATTTACAAACCTTCTGTCATTCCCCATCTTTAAAAACCTGTCTGAATAAAAAGATTTATCCTGCTGCTGGAATGATAGCAGGGAGGGGGCCATTCTGGCTTCCCTGGGAAGAACGGAGTTGCAGAGTCACGGTACAGCCACCTAATAGACCCACTCTTTTGTTCCCATTAACTGAGCTTCAGATGGAGGTGGGACTGAGAGAAGGGCCTCTCCTGAAGATCTCAGGGTCCAGACAGGTTCGTACAAGTGGATGCAGTTGGCCAAATACCCTGGACCTGAACCATCTAGGGCTTTAAAGATCATAACCAGCACTTTAAATTGTGCCCGGAAACACGCTTGTAGCCAGTGGAGCTGCTGGAACGGGGCGGTGTGTGTGTGTGTGTTTGTCCGCTCCCTGCAGTCAGTCCCAGTGAGCAACCTGTCTGCAGCTCTTTGGATCAACTTAAGTTTCTGAGCACTCTTCAGAGGCAGTCTCACAATCCAAACGGCGGGATGTAACTAAGGCATGGACCAATATGGTGAGACGAACAGGCCCAGTTGGCACAGCAGTTTTAGTTATGCAAAGGCCCTCCTGGCCACCACAGATACTTGGGCCTACAGGAGGACTCCTCAACTATGGACCTGTGTCTCCATGGGGGAGTGTGACATCATCCAGTAAGGGCTAGATCCCTCTTCCCTGGTTTGCCTTTCAACAATCTGTCTTGTCTGGGTTAAGTTTCAATTTGTTTGCCCTCATTCAGTCCATTACTGATGATAGGCACTGGTTGAGGGTCAAGACAGATTCCTTGACATTAGGTGGAATGGAGTTGTAGAGTTGTGTGTCATCCTCATATAGGTAGCACCATACTCTAAAACTCTGGATAACCTCTCCTAGCGGTTTCATGCATATGTTAAACAGCAAGGGGGACAAAATGGAACCCCGAGGAACCCCACAGGCCATTGGCCGGGTGTTCGAATAGAAATCCCCCAGCAAGGATGGACCCACTGTAAAACAGTGCCCCTCAGTGCCATCCCAGCGAAACGACCCAGAAGGACACCATGGTCAATGATATCGAAAGCCTCTGAGAGGTCTGGGAGAACCAACAGGGAAACACCCCCTGTCTAAAACTCTACATAGGTCACCCACCAAGGTGACCAAAGGTGTCTCTGTCTCATAGCCAGGCCTGAAAACAGATTGAAATGGATCTAGGTCATCTGTTTCATCCAGAAATCCCTGGAGTTGGAAGGCCACCACATGTTCCATGGCCTTGCTTAGAAAGGGAAGGTTGGACAATGGCTGATAGTTATCCATTATAGAGGGATTCAGGCATGTTTTTTAAAAAAATATAGGTCTCACAACATCCTCCTTTAGGCAAGTTGGAACTTTGCCTTGTTCTAAGGAGACATTGACCACCACCTTCACCCACTCTGCCAGTTCCCTTCTTGCCTGTTTGATCAGCCAGGAAGGGCAAGGATACATGTGGTAGCTCTCACCTCCAAGGATCCTGTCCACATCTTTAGGCTGCACAAATTGAAAGGTATCCATCAACACTGGAGAAGCAGGAGCCAAAGTTACATCCATTGGAACTGTATCAATACACCATCAAAGTCAGAACAGATCTGAGTTACTTTATCTGCAAAGTACCTTGCAAATTCTTCACAGTGGGCTCTTGAATGTTCAGGGATTTCTCCTTGAGGATAAGTGTGTAGTAGCCTTCTGACTACTCGAAACAGGCTGGTTCCTTGCAGATGCAATGGTGGCAGCAAGGAACAATTTCTCTGCTGCCTCCATTGCCACGGAGTAGGCTTTCAAGTATGTTCTAGCCTGGACTCAGTCAGATTCGCTTTGAGTTCTCCGCCAGCATTGCTCTAGTATTCATCTCCCCTGCTTCATCACTGCCAACTCTTTAGAAAACCAAGGGACTGGTTTGGCCATACTCCGTGAGAGGGATGTTCAGGAGCAATTGTGTCTACCGCCCTGGCCATTTCCCCATTCCAAAAGTCAGCCAAGGAATCAACAATTTATTTATTTATTTATTTATTTTATGATTTCGATTTGTATATCGTCCCCTCCGACCGGCTCGGGACGGTTTACAGCACATTGAATTACATCATAAAACATATCAATAACCAAAAGGACACATAAAACAAGCAATAAAACCGATTTAACAATGTTCTGCTATAACCAAGAGTGGTCACAGATTGAAAGCAATTCGGAACAATTCTGTTTTACAAGCTTTCCGGAAAGCCGGTAGCTCATTAACTGCTCGGACTTCCGGTGGCAAACTGTTCCACAATTGAGGTGCTGCCACAGAGAAGGCTCTGTGTCTGGTTGACGACAGATGGTTGGTTCGCAGGGAAGGAGTCTGCAAGAGATTGAGGTCTTCTGAACGAAGAGATCTCTGGGGAACATATGGGAGTAGGCAGTCCCTCAGGTATACAGGCCCCAGACCATGCAAGGCCTTAAAGGTTAAAACCAACACTTTGAAGATGATCCAGTGCTCAATTGGCAACCAGTGCAGTCGCTGCTGAGTTGGTGTGATACGTGCCCTGGCCGGCACTCCGGCCAGGAGCCTCACTGGTGCATTCTGCACCTGTTTAAGCTTCCGGATGACCGACAAAGGAAGACCAATGTAAATGGCATTACAGTAGTCCAGCCTCGAGATGACCGTCACTTGGATCACCGTGGCTAGGTCATTTCCGGTGAGATAGGGCGCCAGCTGCCTAGCCTGCCGCAGATGGAAGAAGGCGGATCTGCTGACACCGGAGACTTGAGTCTCCATTGTCAGCAGCGGATCTAACTGGACCCCCAGACTCTTTACTAAGTGTGACGGGCGTAGAGCCTCACCGTCCAGAGTAGGAAGCTGGAGCCCACACCCACCTGGGTGACCCAGCCAGAGGATCTCCGTCTTAGATGGATTCACTCCCAGCTGACTGGCTCATAGTCAACCAGTCATGGCTTCAAGGCATTGTTGGAAACAATCGGGTACAGAGTTCGGCCGGCCCTCCATCCTCAGCACCAGCTGGGTGTCATCTGCATACTGATGACACTCCAGACCAAAACTCCGCACCAACTTGGCAAGTGGTCACATGTAGATGTTAAATAATAAAGGAGAGAGAATGGCTCCCTGAGGCACCCCACAGCTTAAGGGAAGCCTCCCGGAAACCATGCCTCCCCTCTCCACTCGCTGTCCCCGATCCAAGAGAAAGGAGGACACCCATTTAAGTGCAGTCCCCCTAACTCCCGTCATGGCTAGGCAGTGGGTTAACAATGCGTGGTCTACCATATCAAAAGCTGCCGTGAGGTCCAATAACACGATAATCACCTGTCAAGGCCACAATCAACCAACAATCACCTGTCAAGGCCACAGGAAAATCAAGAGCCATTAGGAATCCATCTGGATCCATAAGCCTCCTGGTGCAGACCATTTAATTGGTCCCCACCCCGTGGAGGTTTGGAGTCCCAGCGAGTCTAAATCTGATGAGGTAGTGATCGATCCATGACAACTGAACTGTGACAAGTTCCTCCACACCACAATCACCATTATCCCATCCTGCACAAAAAACAAGGTCCAAAGTGTGCCCAGCAGCATGGTAGGGCAAGATACCACTTGGGACAGACCCATGGTTGTCATGGAGGGCATAAAGTCCTGAGCCACTCCTGAAAGGGCAGCCTCAGCATTGATGTTGACATCTCCCAGCACTAATAGTCGCTGAGACTCCAATGTCAACCCAAAGACCTCCCTGGCTAGCTCAGAAAGGGAAACTTGAGTAGTGGGGTGGATCCCTATTCTGGATCCCTATTCTGTCCTGGTTACTCACCTTTAGGTAAATACACTCGAATGCACTTACACTGTGGACAAACTTTTATTTAGAACAGTCCAATAAGACATATTTGGAAAGGGTTGATGTTATTTTTATATATAATATAATTCTTTCAGAGAAAACAAAATAGTTACTGGAAAGGTAGCAAAAAAGTATTTGAATCTATAGATTGGAGATAGTGAAACTTGTTAGTGTGCTGTTTTGCTTCTTCTTTTATAAAACTTATTATCTTGAAAATTGCCATTTGGATTAACATTGCCATGTAGAATTATTTTGCTTTTCTCGGATCAACATGAGTAGCTTTGACTTTGTTCTGTCCTGAAGGTAACTGTTTATTGCTGTGGATATTTAAATCTCCGATTAATAGGAGCAATTAAACAATAGTTTAATTTTCCATCAAATTAACTGCCATAAGAAATAATTGCAACATAAATGAAGATAAATTTGTTTTAATACAGAAGAGTTATATATAAGTCAAGTGCAGAACCTCCGGTTTAATATTATTTTATAGTTAGAGGTGGAACTTAAAATGACCGGTGTCCTAATCTTAACAAATGGTACCAAGGGGCTATGCTCACCTCATAAAATATGTTTCTCAAGAAGTAAAATTGGAGCAATAGATGCTTGGTTTTTGTTCTGCTTATTTTTTCCACCATTCAAAGATAGATCCTAGTGTGTTCATCATTTGTGGGTAGTTTAAATGTTTGAGTGTGCCAGTGTCAAGTGATTTCAGGTCGGCTTTGTCCACCAGGGTACTCCATTCAGCACCATTCGAGACCTGGAGGGTGGGGAGGTGAGGTCGCAATAGTCTATAAGGATACTATTCCCCTGACCAGGTGCCCCATCCCACAGTCAACCACCTTTGAATGTGTCGGCCTGAGGGTAGGAGACTGAGACAGGATAGGGATTCTATTAGTGTACCGACCACCCCGCTGCACTACAGTCTCCCTACCTGAGCTAGTTGGAGTAGTCTCAGGTCTGGCGTTGGAGTCTCAACGGCTTATTGTGCTGGGGGACTTCAACGTTCATGCCGAGACCACTCTGTTAGGAGTGGCTCAGTACTTCATGGCTGCTATGGCAACTATGGGCCTCTCTTGTCCCAACTAGTATCTGGTCCCACCCACACATTACATCTGGTTTCCCATCTGTAAGGAATGGGAAGAAAGTGGCGGTGTGGAGGAATTGACCATCGCTCCATCGCTCCACTGCCATGGACCGACCACCACCTGATCAGATTCAGACTTGGCAATAGACATGATCGCTCCGGAGCGCCCCCTCTCGAGTAACTGAGCTAAACCAGCCCATTGGTTCACTGAGGAGCTGGCAGCGATGAATCGAAAGAAGAGGTGGCTAGAACAAGTGTGGCAGTGGAAGCGGATCACTGCAAGCACATCTAGTTTCCTTTCTAAGGATCTATAACGCAGCAATAAAGGCTGGAAAAAAATCCCATCTTTAAAGGCCAATTTTGCATCTGCTAAGAACCGTCCAGCTGAGCTGTTCCAAGTTGTCAGAGGACTATTAAATCTGTCTCCGAGCGAGATCCCTGACAACTCGGCAGATTGCTGTGAAGCATTTGCTCGGTTCTTTGTGGACAAATTTGCACTGATCCGTTCCGACTTCAACGCCACGTTAACAGCAGTCTGAGGATGTAACACGAACATCTGCTAGTCCGGTTTTAATGGATTCATTTTTATTGGTTCAGCTCGAGGAGGTAGATCCTTGGAGAAGTGAGGCCCACTACATGCATCCTAGACCCCTGCCCATCCTGGCTGATAAAGGAAGCCAGAGGGGGTTTGGCAGAGTGGGTGAAGGTGATGGTTAATACCTCCTTACAGGAGGGCAAGATTTCAGCCAGCCTAAAACAGGCTGTTATAAAACCACTGTTGAAAAAACCATCACTGGACCTCACCCAATTAGTCAACTTTCCGCCAGTTTCCAATTGCCCCTATTTGGGCAAAGTCATGGAACTTGTGGTGGTCTCGCAGCTCCAGGGGTTCTTGGTAAACACTGATTATCTAGATCTGGCACAGTCTGGCTTTAGACCGGGACATGGCACTGAAACAGCTTTAGTCGCCTTAGTAGATGATCTTCGCCGGGAGCTAGACAGAGGGAGTGTGTCCCTGTTGGTTCTGCGGCACCTCTCAATGGCACCTCTCAATGGCCTTCGATACCGTTGACCACAGTATCCTTCTGAAACACCTCTCAGAAATGGGGATGGGGGGTACCACACTGCAGTGGCTCCAATCCTTCCTGGAGGGTCGGTCTCAGAAGGTGTTATTGGGTGACACCTGTTCGACTCCACAACCGTTGTCTTGTGGAGTCCCTCAGGGTTCTATTCTGTCCCCAATGTTATTTAACATCTACATGAAGCCGTTGGGGGAGATCATCCGGAGTTTCGGAGTAAGGTGTTATCTGTATTCAGATGACGTCCAAATCTGTCACTCCTTTTCACCTGCTACTGAGGAGGCTGTTCAGACCTTGAACCAGTGCTTGGCCGCTGTGTCGGACTGGATGAGGTCTAGCAAATTGAAATTGAATACAGACAAGACAGAGGTTCTCCTGGTCAGTCGAAAGGCCAAACAGGGCATAGGGTTACAGCCTTTGTTGGATGGGGTTACACTCCCCCTGAAGACACAGGTTCACAGCTTGGGAGTGATCCTGGATTCATCACTGAGCCTGGAACCCAGGTCTCAGTGGTGGCTGGGAGAGCTTTTGCACAGTTAATGCTTGTGCGCCAGCTGCACCCGTACCTTGGGAAGTCTGACCTGGCCACAGTGGTCCATGCTCTGGTTACATCCCGAATAGATTACTGCAATGCGCTCTACATGGAGTTGCCTTTGAAGACTGTTCAGAAACTTCAATTAGTCCAATGGGCAGCAGCCAGATTGCTAACTGGAGCATTGTACAAGGAGCCTACCACCCCCCTGTTATGTCAACTCCACTGGCTGCCAGTCCATTTTCGAGCACACACTCTGTAAGCCGTCCTGAGCCCTTGGAGAAAGACGGCATACAAAACTAATAAATAAATAAATTCAAAGTGCTAGTCTTGGCCTATAAAGCCCTATACAACTCCGGCCCAGCTGACTTGTCCGAACGTATCTCCCTCTACGTTCCGTCTCGTAGCTTAAGATCTGCCGGGGAGGCCTTGCTCTTGGTCCCACCAGCTTCGCAAATACGGCTGGTGGGAACGAGGGACAGGGCCTTCTCGGTGGTGACCCCCTGCCTATGGAACTCACTCTCCAGCGAAATCAGATGGGCATCCTCCCTCCTTTCTTTCAGAAAGAAACTAAACGCGTGGCTGTGGAACCCAGCGTTTAGTCAATGAATATAATGGTACTGAACACTGAAACTGACCTTGTGATTGTTGAAATGGAAAAGATTTTTTGGATTGTGCAGATAATGTTGTTTAAATAATGCTGTTTTAAATTGTGATATGTGTATATTTTAATCTTTTATTATACTCTATTTTACTATGGCATTGAATTGCTGCGATATTAGCCGCTCTGAGTCCCCCTGCGGAGGTGAGAAGAGTGGGGTAGAAATGACGTAAATAAATAAATCAGGTCCCGCAAGAGCTGCAGACTCAATGGCCAGTTGTTCCCAGATTTCGAGAAGATTGAATGAGACATAGACAGGTACAAGGCAAAATCAGAGGTTTATTCTCAGTTGCTAGAGAGGATGTCAGTGGAGAAAGCACTCCAAAGGACTGACATGCCGCAGTAGTGAACACAGTACTTTTTTTATTTTGACAGCTAGTCAAGAAACCCGCACCAGTTCTTGATTGGTTCAAAAAACTATGGCTAAGATCGGCATCCTGACTCCATCCTATGTCATCCTATGCCATTGTGGTTGGCTCCTTGTGGTGGCAAGAAATTAATAAACTATCATTGGAGGATTTAAAATATTAGTCCGTTTCTTGATTTGCCTTTGAGAGGGGTCCACTCAGAAAGGAATGTGATGTGGTGATTGCCAAGGGGTCCATGATGGACTTAATGGTTGGGCTCCATTAGACACAATGATGACAGCCCAAAGTACACAATGGGTGTTTGAAGGTGATGGCCATTTCAATGGGTGAGGCTGACTTGGGGCATAGGAATGAATCATTCCAACAGATAGCCCCGATCATATCAGGAAATACATCAAGGGGACCCAGGAACTCTGACACAAGTTCATTATGTGCTCTGTTCACGTTTCCCAATTCATTGTGAGGAGCTTATGGTAATTGAAGGGGCGATATCCGGTGGGCCTGTCAGGATGTTAGACAACATTCCAGGGTTAATTCATAAAGAGATTCCCTCAGGGCAAAGGCGCATGTGCTAGCTATATATCCAAATGGAACCGCGACTCTCTATGTTGTATATAATTCATTATTTTTTGGCGGAGAGGGGTTACATTTCTCAATAATACCAGAGTCTGCTGCCTAGCTAGGTTACTGGTGGGCATTACTTGCTATAATAATTATAATATAAATAATTGCAAAAATATCTTATGATCAAAATATGAGACAAAAAGAAGCAGATAATTTCAAAAGAAATCTGTACAGACTTGTAGAAGCAATCAGAAACTAAACCCATGTTTCTGTCCCTTTTATTTTTGTTGTATGTGTGTTGCATTGTGATAATTCCATTTTCATTCACACTGCAAAGTGTCAGGAAATCTCAGCAAATAAGAGCCATATTCTCACCAGAAATGTTACTTTTTGCACTATCACCTATTAAGCTATGTATAATTGTTAAAAATATTAATATAACTTTTATGTGTTAATTCTTGTGTAATACGTTCTGTTTTATTCCTTCACTGCAGTTTTTGTCACCACTGAAAGCTTCTCCCATCCACTCATGAACAAAATAATTTCTATGAAAACTAAATCTCTAGACACCACAAAACTGTGTTAAACTATTAGACCTTGCAATAATTGAAGTTACTTTTAAAGCAGGCCTCGTCTTTCAGTAGTTAAAATCATCCCATTTGGTGTGTCACAGTGCAGGAATTGTCCACATTAATGAGATTGGAAATGAAACGAAAGTAAAATTGCGGTAGGGTCTCCCAGTTAGGTACAAAATAATAATAATAATATGCAGATAATAATGTTTGGCCGTAGGTGTACATATCATGGGACTTGCATTTTGTTCTGTTTTGTTTTATTCAAGTGTGTTGGTAATATATGGATTTAATGTATACATCTTGATCCAATACATCAAGAGCAGGATTTCATGTTACTGCAGTATAACCAGGAAACAGTTTCATTAGTTTAATAGTGTTATAGCTTACAAATTGATCTTATGAATTACATCATTAAACTCCATGTAGATATTAATCTGATTCTTTTAAAATACTAATTAGTTTGTTTTTACTCTCATAGTGAATTCAAGCTCTGCAAATTGCATGGTGTGATTTTAAACTATTTTGTCTATATAATTATTTTTTCCCCAAGTAAACATTGTTAGTTGCATTACTCCTTTTTAATGTAAATTAATGGAGCTGCAAACATAATGCATCAGGACACTATAAAATAAAAAAGACTATTTCAGTGAAAAGTAGCAACATTAGTTATTTATCTCCAGCTTTCTACTGAAACATCCTCCCCCCACTCCCATTGTTATGCTGACATTAGGCTTAATTGGCTTAATTGGAACAAAGACATACTCTTTAATTTAGTGCTACTATTTGTGTTGAACAAAAAGTTTCCTAGAAGGCATTAAGATGATTTGGAATAGTTTATGCGATTGGACCACTATCTTCCCAGCTTAGCATTTTGTTTTGAAATGAGACAGAGTCACAGTCATCATGATGGCCGTTCTTTTTGTAATTTGTGCTAGACATTATGTGTTAAAGTGATATAGCCGAAAGTCTAATGAATGAGATAAAAGATGAGACTTCATGTGTTCAGTCGGTGATCAGGTGCTTTGGGTGTAAGGCTCTGTCGATTAGAGCAGAGAGTGCTCTTATCTTAGACCCTTCCAACAGAAATAATCCTGAACAGGTGTGGCCTTGAAGACGTACAGAGCTGGAGATGGGCCTTGAGCCACACCACACCAACGTGAGAAGCCCTGGCATGAACATTGCTGACTCAGAAAGGATATGAGGGAATATCCACTGAACATTGTGTAACTGGGTCAAAGGGGATATGATGCAATCTTTGCTGGGGATTGCAAGCCAGGGGGATTGGTCTTTGGGATGATTGACAGGTGATGGGGGTGTGTTTAGTATATAAGTTAAGTTTGTGACTGGGGAAGCCAATCTTGGCTTCAAAGGTGCTGATACCTGGAAATAAATCTTGTGAGATTGAGTTGCTGCCTGCGCGTCATCTTTACAGATATCCAGTGTTCTTTACAGAAAGCCAAGATTTCAAAAAAAGCCTATCGTGGAGAAATCTGCTGAGGGCTTATCCTTTTTCGTTTTGGGGATGCCATCCGCAATGTCAAAACCCTTTATGGAGGTGGAATGGGTGAGTCCCGAGGAGTTCTGGGACAGCGACGCGGATGAAGACGGTGCCGGGAAAGTAGGAGTACTCCCCGCTTGGATTCGGAAGACGGGTGAATGGAGCGTACCTTCCTTAGGAGGAGAGGTGGAGGCTTCTGAGATGACTGCCTACGAATTCTGCGGACCGTATGGGGAGGTGAGGACGGAAGTTGATTTGTCCCAGCCTTCCTGGAAGGAGAGTGAAGAGATTGTGGCTGGTCTGAAGCAGCCAGGGGCCAGGCCGCCGCCGCCGTGGAGGAAGGCGTAGCAGAGGCAAAACTGCAAAGGATGATTCAAGTGCCACGAGTGAGGTGGAGCAGCAGCAGGCTTGGCTGATCTTGCACCGGCTGTTCCCTCATTGGGTGATGGAAGAATCATCAGATGGAGCCCCTTCTTGGGAGAAGAAGGAGGAAAAGGTGCTCAGAGGAGCAGAATGCGCCCAGGTGGGCTATCGAGAGGCTGAGGGGGCCTTGTTCGAAGAAGTGGGAACCAGAGAAGCTGAGCGGAAGGACACGCCGGCTCAGGTGGACCCAGTTGTGTGTGGGACCAGGGAAACTGTGCCGAAGGACGGGCCAGTTTTGGTGGCTGTGCCGAAGGACAGGCCAGTGCCAGGGGACCTGGTGGAGTGTGGCAGCGAGGCCATGAGACCTGAATCACCATCAGGAGTGGAGGTGATGAGGTGCAGCTTGAAGGCTGAAGAGGTTGGGCAGGAGAGAGCCCGTCTTCTGTTTGGAGCAGAGACGAATTGGTCGAAGGTGGCAACAGAGCTGTTGGGAATGGCAAGAATTAAAGAAAGCCTTTTATAGTGGACAGTATGAAGTGAGTATACTTCTAAAGAGAATGGGAGCTTTGGAGGAAAAAAAGTTCACCAATATGAAAGAATGCTTGCATGTCTCCCGGCCGAAGATGAGGGGTGCTTTGAAGACGCTTGGGAGGAAGACACTGTTGCCATGGAGAGAGAGGCTCAGTCGGTTGGTTTGGGAGAAGAGCTTCCTGGGAGAGAAGCGGCAGGGGAATGCCTGTCTTTTGAAGTCCCAACCTGCTGTGAAGGGGTAAGAAATGGGCCTGTTTTGGCCACAGAGTGGATGGCTGAAGCAGACGAACAGTGTCCTGAAGAAATGGGGCTGGAGAGTTTGTCCCCTAGTTTGCTGGAGGCAGATGCCTTTGTTCAAAGTGTGGAATTTCCATTGCCTGGACGGCAGTGTTACTATATTTGGGCATGGAAGGTAGAGGTGCTGCAGGAGGAGGCCAAGATGTTGGTGTGAAAACCCTGTTTTCCGAGGTGAAGGAGCCAGCAATACTTCGGAAAGAGCCTTTGCCAGAAGGGGAGGAAGACGCCTTTGCCTTGGTAAAGGAGGCCCAGTTGGAGAGTCTTAAGATAGGAGCGGCAGAGGAATGTTCGCCCTTTGATGTCCCGGCTGGCAATGGTGTGGAAAGCGAAACTGAGTTTAGTACAAAGGCTGCTTTACCGGAGAGAAAGGAAACCGAAGAGCCTGCCAAGTTTGCTGTAGTTAAAGGAGGAGGGGAAGACTGGCTGCATGTGAGCAGAAATTCCCAGCAAGTTGGTGAGGAAGCAGTTCCGGAAACTTTCCTGGTTGACGGAGGGAAGGTTTCTCAGCCGGAGAAATTTGATCCCTTCCTTCGAAGTGTTTCAAGGAGTCCAGGAGGGCAAGTAGCCTTGGAAACCAGTAGGGATAAGCTGCGAATGGTGTCGGCTGAGAAAATAAATCAGCTATTCCCTTCCAACAGAGTGAGTGTGCAGAAGAACTTCAGCGATGCCGAGTTCCTGTTTGGGCCCTATCCAGCCAACGTGGAGGGGATGACGGAGCTTCTGTGGAGCTGTGTGATGTTGGCTGATCCTGTCTTGAGCAGAGATTTCCAGTGCAGTAAAGTCTTGAGTTCGGGAGGAGAGCTGTTCCAGAAGGGTCCTTTTTGGGCCAAACAAATTATGTCACTCGGGTGGTTGGTGAAAATCTTTGGAAAGGGTTTAATCCGAGTGCCAAGGACAGAAATTTGGGCAAAGAAGATGGCTGAACTGTGGGAGCGTGCCCTTGCTAAGTTGAGGAGGGGTTTTGGCAACATGCTGAACTTGGGCCTTCCAGCAATTGAACTATATTCAGGCGTTTTGGCAATGGCTGAGTTGGGTTTGAACTTGGGGGTTGGCATGGAGAGAGAAATGTATATGCCCTACCTGATGTTTTCTTGGGGAGAGAAGGTGTTTTGGGAATCAGATGTAACCTGAGAGAAATCCAATGTGTAGTTGGGTCAGAATTGTATGTGCTGGAATCATGACTGGATTATTCTTTTAGCTTTTAACTATTGAATTCTTTTATGTGTTTTTGTGTGGAAGTCGCCCGGAGCACTGACGTGGAGGGCGACTCATAAATAATAAAATCAATCAATCAATCAATCAATTATATGACATTGGAATGTTTAACATTATGTGCTTAATTAATATTTGTGTGGGACCTTTAAGGTTTGCACATTGAGGGATTTTAGAAGTGTATACGTTGATGCTAATTGAAGTGGTATTCATGTGTGTTATGCAATTTGGGGGTTTATATGGTTATTTTCATGTATATGAGATGTTCCCAATATGCATTCAAGAACTGGAGTTTAGGCTAGATACATGTGTTGCAAGGATGTTTAGAAATGTGTATTAGAGTTTCACTGGTTTAATAGTGGATCTTTGTAAGTGTATGCTTTATTATGTTTAGAGAAGAGTTTTGTTTCATGTGCTTATTGAGAAGTACTTTCTTTTCTCTAGTGTTAGGTGGAATAGAGAGTTATAGTTTTCCAGGTTCCTCTTGCCATGTGAGGATATGTATGAGTTTGTTCATGGATCAGGGGGTTATAGGATGATGTAAATGCTGTTTACTGTGTGATGAGTTATAGTTTGGATAGTGTTTCTTATTGAGGGTTTTGTACTCAGAAGGGTAGGTACAGCCTTTGCTGCAATGAGGTTAATTGCGGTAGGAAGGTGGAGGATAGGTTTTAGAGTTGGTTGTTGTCTCCTGTTGAATTTTCCAGGAGAGCAGATTTGATTGGGCTTGTCGTTCTTTGATATATAATATTGTGTTGGAATAAGTAGGTGGCTGGTTCAGTACGCAGTTGAAAATTGCCTGCGTGGGGAGTTTCAGTGTTATTGGTGTCTCTTTGCTGGTGTATGGCTAGATAGAGGGCTGTGTTTGGCCGCATGGGAGAGTGGTGTATGATGGATGGTGTAGTGATTGGTGGTTGCTTAGGGACTTGTAGTTTTGGTGGCTGTTTTGACACAATTGACATAGTCTTGTGTATGGGTTCAGCTTACTCAGGAAGTCCAGGTTGATGTGGTATATGATGGATGGTATAGTGGTTGATGGTTGCTTAGGGACTTGTAGTTTTGGTGGCTGTTTTGACACAATTGACATAGTCTTGTGTATGGGTTCAGCTTACTCATGAAGTCCAGGTTGATGTGGTATGTGATGGATGGTATAGTGGTTGATGGCTGTTTAGGGAATTGTAGTTTTGGTCGATACCTCCTGCCATGGCAGTCGAGGGGATTGTAGTTTTCCCAAGTGCCTTTTTGCCAAGGTGGCAAGGATAGGGGGTTTCTTTTGTATGGTAGCTTGACACAGTTGAAATTGGTCCTGTGCCATTTGTAGGGGTTATAGTTGGTTAGGGTCTCCTGGTTTTGCGGGGAGATAGGTTGAGTTGATTGTGGGCCAATGGAGTTGTGTAGATGCAGGTCGCTTTATGTTTCCTCATGGAAGGACTTGGTTAGAGGATTAGCTTCAGGGCTAGTTTAGTAGGGAATGGTGTGATCTCCTGTTGAGTCTGCCAGGAGGGAGTTGGTGGAGAATTGTATGGGTTCAGGAGTGGAAGTGTGCAGGATACCTGGGCGCAGATGCTCGTACCTGCGTTCCAGGGGGCAGTTTGTTGTTGAGTTGGAATTTAAGTATAGTCTAATAGGATAGGTATGATTGTGTGGTTTTGGTTTATGCCTTAAGGATGCGCAGTTGATTTGTCCTTGCGCAATGTGTTGTTAGGATTTGTGTGATCGGTAGTTACATGGGAGTTATAGTTTGCAGATTAGTACCTTCTGCTATGGCAGTGAAGGGAAGGAGTTGTTTAGATTTAGGTGGTAGCTGGAGATAGGATTTGGCCTTGAACAAGCTGGTCATTTGTGAGAAGGGAATGTTTGATTGTTTGAGGGTGGCTGCCTATTATAGAGTTTATCACAACTTTTGGTTAGTGTTAGAATAGGATTTGGATGTTATAATTGAGTGATGGTTTTGGGGTCCTTTTTCTCCCAGGGGGGAGGGAGGAGAGTATTATGTAAGGCTCTGTCGATTAGAGCAGAGAGTGCTCTTATCTTAGACCCTTCCAACAGAAATAATCCTGAACAGGTGTGGCCTTGAAGACGTACAGAGCTGGAGATGGGCCTTGAGCCACACCACACCAACGTGAGAAGCCCTGGCATGAACATTGCTGACTCAGAAAGGATATGAGGGAATATCCACTGGACATTGTGTAACTGGGTCAAAGGGGATATGATGCAATCTTTGCTGGGGATTGCAAGCCAGGGGGATTGGTCTTTGGGATGATTGACAGGTGATGGGGGTGTGTTTAGTATATAAGTTAAGTTTGTGACTGGGGAAGCCAATCTTGGCTTCAAAGGTGCTGATACCTGGAAATAAATCTTGTGAGATTGAGTTGCTGCCTGCGCGTCATCTTTACAGATATCCAGTGTTCTTTACATTGGGTTTTGGGTAGTCTTTACATTTGCTAAGGTAGAGGTGACACCATTGTGATCTTGATTGTGTAATTCATGAACATAATATAATAACTGCTGTTGGTGATGAATGAATGTTGCTGCAAAGATGTGATTGGCTGCAAATTAATATGATCATATTGCACTGTTGTCAATCCGACTTACACTTCATAGTTAATCTTTGTAATTTGAGCTGGGTTGAAGAAATCATCATCAAGGACAAATCAGGTTGCAAATGTTAAGACTTCCTTGATGGCCCTTGTGAAATTATGGAATGACTGTGTTTGTGTTTGGGTGATATGGATGATATGTTTTGGGGCTTTCTCATCTGATACTTCTTTCTGAAAACCCAAAACACTTGCTTCTGTGTGGTTTCCCTTATTTCCTTTTGTTTCTTTTTGTGTTTTATTCTGCACTATCATTTAGTTCATTTCTTCTTTAGCATGAGTGTTTCTGCAAAGTACTTTGGAACCCTGTTGGGTCTCATTTGGCAGGCCGGATACTGTATCCGATTGTTTCCATCAATGCCTTGAAGCCATGACTGGATGGCTGCATTCCAGCCGGTTGAAGGTGAATCCATCGAAGACGGAGATCCTGTGGTTGGGTCACCCTGGTATGGGTGAGTGCCGGTTGCCTACCCTGGATGGTGAACAACTAAGCCTGCCATCCTTGATATAAAGTCTGGGGGTCCAGTTGGACCCACTGCTATCCATGGAGACTCAGGTTTCCACGGTCAGCAGAATAGCATTTTTCCATCTGTGACAGACTAGGCGGCTGGCTCCTTACCTATCCAGGGACGACCTAGCCACGGTAATCCAGGCGACGGTCATCTTGAGGCTGGATTACTGTAACGTCCTCTACATTGGCCTTTCTCTGTCAACAATCGGAAACTCAAGCTGGTGCAAAATGCTGCCGCTCGATTACTGGTGGGAGCACCGGTAAGAGTGCACGTTACTCCCATCTTGCAGCAATTGCACTGGCTGCCAGTTGAGTACCGAATTGTTTTCAAGGTGCTGGTTTTGACCTTTAAGGCCTTGCATGGTCTAGGGCCAGTGTACCTGAGGGACCGTCTCACCCCGTACGTTCCCCCAAGATCACTACGCTCAGAAGAGCGAAATCTCCTGGCAGTTCCATCAGTCCGCTCCTGCCACCTCTCTGTGACTAGACAATGAGCCTTATCCGCGGTAGCCCCGGCCTTGTGGAATACACTGATGTTCGTGATATCGCGAAGCTAGTTCCCTTCCGGAGGGCATGTAAAAGAACTCTGTTTAAGCTTGCCTTTAACTAAATCCTCCGGACTCTCCGACCATGCCCTTAAATTGACCAAATGTTTTATCTGTATTTTATGTATTTATGTGCATTCTATTTGTATTTTATGTGTATTTTAATCCGATTATATGTAAACCACCCCGAGCCTGCAGGGAGGAGTGGTATACAAAATCAAATAAATAAATAAATAAATAAACTATCCCCAAGACTCAGATATTTAGGAGATGGTGAAATGTCTTTCAGGTGCACCTAAATGTAAAACATCACACAGTACTATAGAGGGTTTCTAGCCTCTAATTATGGGCTTCTTAATTTGTTCCACTCTGGACCCATTTTGGCTTGAGATATTTGTACATATATAGGTATATAAAAAGGCATAAAATCAAACATTTACTGGTAACAGATAAGCATTTGGCAGGCTTGCTAAACAAGCTGATTTTCCTTTTTATGAAGTGCAGCTGAAGCATCCACTGCAGATTCAACTGTAAACACTGCACAACAGATTTGTGTAAATTTCTGAACAGGTGATGTTCAGAAAATGTTTACTGTTGGCAAATTTTTCAGGACCCCAACATTGAGATAAAGGTACCCCATTTGGAGTCAGGATCCATAGTTTAAGGCCCCTCCTACTCTGCCATATAATTCAGATTAACAAATCAGATAATCCAGACTATCTGCTTTGAACTGGATTATATGTCTACACTGCCATACAATCCAGTTCAAATATGATAATCTGGATTTTATATGGCAGTGTAGAAGGGGCCTTAGAAACAGGGCTCGAAGTTAACTTTCAACAGTGTGACGTTATGCGCATGCTTGTTTCGATAACAGCTCCCAGAATCCCTGAGCATTGGTTAGTGTTGGGAGTGTCTGCTTCAGAAAACAGATCACCCGCGCATCCTGTTCCCCTTGGTACACAGATGCACTAAGATCTATGAAGCGGGAGAAGAGACGGCTAGAGCGCAGGTGGAAGAAACTCCGTGACGGGCCATCGACATCAGCTTATAAGCTTTTTATGGATGCTTATGAGCATGCTGTCAAGGAGGCGAAAAAAGTTTACTATGCCTCCTTGATAGCGTCTGCGGATTCACGCCCAGCTCAATTGTTCAGGATAATTCGGCAGCTGACGATGGTCCCTACCATCCCAAACAATGACAATTCGACCCTCTCTGCTGAGGCTTTCCAGAATCACTTCGCAGACAAGATGGCGTTGCTCCGCCGGGACCTTCTCTCCACACTTGATACAGTCCAGGAGCTGGAGACCCCGTGGCCCTCCGCCGGGTACACCTTCGACCGGTTTCGACCACTGGACGCAGAGGATGTTGACAAGATTGTCGCAGCCCTTAAGCCGACCACCTGCTCCCTCGACCCGTGCCCCTCCACGCTGATTCGAGCTTGCGTGGAGGGGTTACGAGGCCCTCTGTTGAAGATAGTCAACTGCTCCCTTGAGCAAGGGGCTTTTCAGAGGAGCTAAAAGGCGGTGGTCAGTCCATTGCTGAAGAAGCCCAATTACCGCCCAGTGTCGAATCTTCCGTACCTGGGCAAGGTGATTGAGAGGGCAGCAATGGACCAGCTGCAGACCTTCTTGGATGACGCAACCTGGCTAGACCCCTTCCAGTCTGGCTTCCGTTCAGGCCATGGGACGGAGACTGTCTTGGTCTCCATCACAGATCTACTCCGCTGCCATTTGGACCGAGGTGGATCGGCGCTGCTCGTGTTATTGGATCTCACGGCAGCGTTTGATACCGTCGATTACCAACTTTTGATACACCGCCTGGCGGTGGCGGGGGTGAGGGGGACAGCCCTCAACTGGCTGTCCTCCTTCCTCCAACGCCGCCAACAGCGTGTGAAGTGGGGGGGGGTGGTCTCCGGAGGCTCCCCGCTGAACTGCGGGGTGCCTCAGGGGGCTATCCTCTCCCCGCTATTATTCAACATCTATATGCGACCACTCGCCCAACTGGTGCGGAGTTTTGGGCTGGAGTGTCATCAGTACGCTGATGATACCCAGCTCATTCTGAGGTTGGACCCCGGGGCAGTCTCTGTACCCGATAATTTCCATCTTTGCCTTGAAGCCGTCACTGGATGGCTGCGAGCCAGTAAGTTGAAGGTGAACCCGGCGAAGACGGAGATCTTGTGGCTGGGCCGCCCGGGGGGTAGCGACCCAGTTGCCAACTTTCGATGGTGTGGCCCTCTGCCCTCAGCCATCGGTAAAAAGTCTAGGGGTCCGACTGGACGCCCACCTGTCCATGGAGGAGCAGATCGGCTGCACCTGCAGGACAGCATTCTTCCATCTCCGGTTGGCTAAACGCCTGGCTCCCTACCTCTCCCAACGCGACCTGGCTACGGTGATCCAAGCCACGGTCATCTCGAGGCTTGATTACTGTAATGCGCTCTACATTGGCCTTCCCTTGTCGATGATCCGGAAGCTTAAGCTGGTGCAGCACGCTGCAGCTCGCCTCCTCCTGGGTGCTGCAAGATCTGATCGAGCGACTCCACTCTTGCGCGAGCTGCACTGGCTTCCGATTGAATTCCGGGTCCTCTTCAAGGTGTTAGTCCTCACTTTCAAGGCCATTTATGGTTTGGGGCCAGTGTACTTGAGGGAGCGACTTACCCCTATATGCCTGCGAGATCACTACGCTCCGAGGAGCTCAACCTCCTTGTGGTGCCTCCCCTCGGAACCTGCCGACTAGCCACTACACGGCGGAGGGCATTCTCTGTAGCCGCCCCAAGTCTCTGGAATGGCCTCCCGGAGGAGATCCGCGCCATCCGCGCTCTCCTGCCCTTTCGCAAGGCCTTGAAGACTTGGCTTTTTAGGAAGGCGTTCGGCTCTTAATTCAACCACATTGCCCGCTTGGCGCCTATGGTTCCCCCAGGTTTTTATCCCGTCCCCCAGCCTTTGCTGAGGTTGTGCTCTTAAGATGTTTTAATCTGTTGTGATGTGTAATATGTTTTTAACTGCTTAATTGTTTTATTTCTCGGTGTTTTGCTTCTTTGTAAACCGCTCTGAGCTCCGGAGTGAGCGGTATACTAAATCGAAGTTAATAAATAAATAAATAAATAAATAAATAAAGAACTCTCAAAGTGTGACAACATACATCTCCCTTTTTAGACTAAATGTTCTAGCATTTTTTGAAAACAAATGAGTCACTTAAGCATTCTTACTGAAAATTCAGTCATGTGGAAAAAAGAAATGAAAGTGGGGCTTTTTCTAAAAGTATTAAACTCTTTTCATATTTACTGTGATTGATAGTACACCTCACATTCAAGAGATGTTTGCTTCACTCATATTCTGTATATTACAAATGACAAAATACAATTTCAAGTGCTATTATCTCTTCTCATTAGAATGTATGCCCATTAGACCTTGGATTGCCAGTTTACATTATTGGTCAAATTGTGAAATTGCTCTTTAATGTGAACATGGTTATTGCACCTTGGAGACAGGAGCATGCAATAATTTTTGTTTTGTTGTGTTTTGCCTTTACAGTTGCACAGAAGATTGTTGCAACAAGGAAAAAACAGCAGCTTTCAATAGGTCCTTGCAAATCATTGCCAAACTCTCCAAGCCACTCATCTGTATGTTCAGCCCAGGTGTCTGCAGTGCATATCAACCAGGTATGATATAGAATATTATTGGACTACTTCCTTTTTAGTGATAGACACAGATTGAGCTGCATAACTGGGTAATGTGGTGTTGTAAAAAGTTTAGATTAGATGTCTCACTATGAAACAGTGAAATATGTGGGAGCAGATTTCAGATTAGTGGCTATCTTAGACACAGATTTAGATTTCTTTTCCTTCCTTCCTTCCTTCCTTCCTTCCTTCCTTCCTTCCTTCCTTCCTATTTATTTATTTATTTATTTTGTAATTCAGATTGCATCTTGTCCCACCAGTTGTCACACTCTGCCCTATTTGAATTTATATTTGTCTCTATCCGAGGATAAATAATTTAGAAAGCAAAATTATGAAGCCTGACTTCTAGCTTCTACTAAACATGCTGTCCCAGTATAAGAACAGCTGTTTCACTGGGACAGTTTTTCCTGTACGCTTTTATGCTGCTTGAATGTGGCCAAACTGTTGCTGTTACAAAAAACAAAATCCCAGTCAATCTTGGACACTGCATTTGGAAATAATGGGGAAATCGTTGGAGGTTTTAAGCACAAGCAATTGGGTGTGTATGCTTTAAAGCTGACATATTCAGTTATTTGCCAAAGAAAATGCATATTGGCATAATTCAGTTTGTATTGCAGCTCTTTTTTTGGAAAGGTTTGGCATTTTCACTTGAAGGTAGTGAATTACTAAGGGTTTTGTATGAGTGTTGTGAAGGTATGAATAGTGGTGATTAGATTCTTATTTGAGGACCTTGGGTATATTACTGCTTGGGCCTATTGAAAAGGATCCTTAACTATCTCTGCCACAAAGACCACATAGCTATTTACTCGGGATTAGACCGGAGCAGTCTGCACAGCCAGTCTCCGAGTTGGCCTGCTGGTAGGATGCTGTCTGCACAGTGAGGTATTGAGCTGACCTGGTGGCAAGAAGGTGGTAGCAGAGTCCAGCAGCCACAAAACCAGCTCAATGCCGATGAATGACCATCCTTCCAGTCATCGCTTTGAGTCCCCCCAAGGGTGAGAAAGGCGATATATAAATACTGTAAATAAATAAATAAATAGTCCCGTCCTACTCATAGCACCAACCATGAAGCACAAAATTGCTGATAGTAGTTGTTCAGAGTGCCAGCGTGGCTCTGAATTGAACATATGGGAGAAGCCTTAGGTTCAAACTGCACGGATATACACTGGTTCAAAATATCTCCAAAAGCCAGATGATGTGCATTTGTTGAGAACATAGTTGGGACATAAATTTGGTACAAGATGAACGGGACTCTGGGTGAACAATGATTTGCCTCTTATCGAATTTTGGAACATCTTGGACAATCAGCAGAGGCCTTAGGAACCTTGTTTTTCTGCCATCTGGAGCAATCTCCCCTTTGGTGCTCTTCTGATGTGCTGGAACACAATTTCTACAATACCCATATAGTATGACAACTGTCTTTCATGTGATGGAACTTGTAGTCCAAGACATTTCCTGACAACTTCATTTTAGGTTTGATAGTGATCTACATTTCTATGACCTCAAGATGCCTGTTTGTTGAAAAGGGCATCAGTATTCTGGAGAATATGACTAATAAGCAAATAGTTATCAATGTTTCACCACCTAATGAGAAATGTAGCAATTTTAATCGAAACAGAAAAGATTGGATTAGCAATAATTGCTACATCTTTTAAACTAGCTGTTCCATGAGAATTTAGTCAGTGAGATTACCATTTAAAATACATGGTATTTTGTGATTGAAATTATAATTAAGACTGTAAAATGGAAAATGGCTCTTTATTTGCTAAAATGGATTTTAATCATTGCAGACCAGTAACGGAGGAGGGAGTTTAAGTGATTATTCTTCCTCTGTCCCATCTACTCCAAGCACCAGCCAGAAGGAACTACGGATTGATGTGCCACCTACTACCAACACTCCAACACCCGTTCGTAAACAGTCCAAGCGCCGGTCAAACCTTTTCACAGTGAGTTAATAATTATGTATTTATGTATGTTCATACTGTTTTTGTGTTTTAATCTCTGTTCTGCGTATTTTAATATGTACATTATAGAAATTCATTTGAATATGTATATTTTATAGAAATACGTATATGTATAGAATTTTTATAATGTTTATGTGTTATAATTTTGCTGTAACCTGCCTCGAGCCACGAGGAGAGGCAGGCAAGAAATAAAATAATAATAATAATAATAATAAAATCCATCTGTTTTGCAAAATAATGTTAATTTCAGTATTAGCAAAAGAAAACCAATTGAAATTGAGAGAAAAACAATGTACATCATAGTCCCTTCTGGGCTGCTGACTATAGCTGCAGAGCATGACTGCC
The DNA here is from genome assembly GCA_030556195.1 of Anolis apletophallus. Lineage (NCBI taxonomy): Eukaryota > Metazoa > Chordata > Lepidosauria > Squamata > Anolidae > Anolis > Anolis apletophallus. The sequence continues at coordinate 43,957,316 of JARBWK010000003.1, read as the reverse complement.
TACGGACTGGAAAGTGAAGTTCTCACAGTTACCATTTTTGGCTTCTAGTTTCAATTCCTTCCTATTACCTGAAATATAAGCATATGGGTCTTTCATCTCCTGGAACCATGTTCAGACCATTGTACCACTTCCATGGTTTGGAGCTCCCTATCCCCCCTCTCTGTGTGTGTGTGTGTATGTGTGTGTGTAGGCAGCTATATATTTACTGCCCCTTAATTAAATTTGCTATTACTTAAAATAATCTGATGAAGCACCTTTGTGAACATTGCTATCTTCTGAAGTTCAGCTGGCAGGGGTACCAGCAATTCTGTTGTGGTGCCTAGAAGATGAACTTAAGTGCCTGAAGGGATTTTTTAAATTTCCCTTTTTATCCATACTCTGCAACTGAGGGGATGAACATTATTCTGAGGCTGCTGAGCTGCATTTCAGAATCTCCTATTTGGAGACCTGATCTTAGGAGTTGTGTTGCCTTCCTGCAATATCTAGTTATGTTACGGAGAGGCTGTCAAGACCCATCAGACCGCTCATGTTGCTTCCCACAGCCCCTTTTATGTTGTAGGCAAAAGAAAAGAGGATCTTAAAAAATAGGTGCAAGTGATGGTTTTTCCCACACATTTCTTATTGACGTTCACGGTGTTACATTTCACTTTGTAGATGGTGTTACTGCAAAAGGAGTGCATTTCTGGCAGGATATGAAGTACATCTTAAGAATACTAGAAAAAGAATCCTTGACATGCATGCCAGAAGAGGTTTTTAGTTAATATCTGAATGGGAGTTAATATCTGGATGGGAGACTTAAACAAATACCAGGGGCTATATTTCCGAGGCAAAACCACCTCTCAGTATTCCTTGGCTAAGGAAACCCTATGAAATTAATGTGGGCAGGCTACTTGAAGGCATATCCATCCATATACAACCAAGTTAGTACCAAAATACTGGGATGAAGCAGTACTTATGACCTCCATTGTCTATTGCAGTGTTTCCCAACCTTTTCTGAGCCACGGAACACTTTTAACATTAAAAAAATCCTGGGGCACACCACCAACCAAAATGACACACTAACACAGTAATACATATAGTTAACTGACCTTGAGTTTTGGAGTTGTAGTTCACCTACATCCAGAGAGCACTCTGGACTCAAACCATGTTGGATCAGGACCAAAGGCCAGGCTGGGACCAGGGAGGTGGTGGGAGGAGCAGCTCCAAAGTTGCTCCTTCCGCCGGCTCCCCCGCCTTCTCCAGCCACCGGGAGGAGGCGAGGCCCCGTCCTGGTGGCTGGAGAAGGCCAGGCTGGGACCAGGGAGGCGGCCGGAGAACAGGCCCTGCCGGGAGCCGTTCTCCCGGTTCATGGGTCTGCCGGGCTTGGCGGAGCCGGGAGCTCCCCGAGGTGCCCAGGTTCCCGCCTCCTCCTCCTCTGGAAGTGAGCCCATAGGATAGACTCTATCGTGTGGCTCACTTCTGGAGGAGGAGGAGAGAGTCGCCCAGCCCCTCCCCTCCTGAGTCTCCCCTGCCTCTCTAAGTCCTAGAGAGGGCCAAGTCTCTCAACCGCTGATCCGCGATCAGCTGGTGTGCCGCGGGAAAACCTAGGAGGGGGAGAAAGGGGCGGGAGGAAGAGATTTCTCGAGGCACACCAGCTGATCCCAAACGGCACACTGGTGTGCCAAGGAGCAGCGGTTGAAAAAGACTGGTCTATAGGGAGGGTGGATAACAAGGCTGAAATCTTGGAAATCCTAGCATTAGATAAATCCGATCTGCGTAGTGGGAAGATTATTATTATTATTATTATTATTATTGGATATGACCGTTTGTTTAGAAGAATCTGATCCATCAGAAACGGGGTGGCAGTTGTATTATTTGTAAAAAAAAGTATAAAACTATTTTTTAAAAAAGTATACATATACTAGCTCAGGGGTGGGCAACTATTTTTTCCAAGGGGCCACATGAGAGCAAAAAAATATTATGCAGGGCCGCACCTAAAGGCATGCTAATCTACATAATTTATTTATTTCACTTACTATATTTACCATATATTACACATCATTAATATTAACATATTAATATATCAAGAAATATTCATATATTATTAGTATTATTATCATAATTATTATATTATAGTACAGGGGTGGGCAATAATATCCATGAAGCAATTAAATTTATATTATATCTCCCAGAACACAATTATATCAATGAAGCAATCAATTTAATATTATATCTCCCACAACAAAATTACATCAATGAAGCAATCAATTTAATATTGTATCTCCCAGAACACAATAACATACCTCTTCTTTCCTCCTTTGGAAGAGGAGGTCCGGGCAGCGCGCCTTCCCTGGCGAAGCCAGGTAGCCGGTGGCAGCGCTGCTTACCAGGCGAAAAAGGGAGGCCCGGGCAGGTAGAAAGCCATGCGTGGCTTTGTTTACGGCAAAAGCAAGCAAGGGAGGCGAACGCGGGGTCCCCTTCCTCTCACGCACGCTTGAAAACAAACTCTGGAGGATGCCCTGCCCCCTGAGCGTCTCCCGCGATGACGTCGCAGCCGGCATCGGCAAACACGCTCAGGGGGCGGCGCTTCCTCCACAGTTTGTTTGCCAATGTGAACGAGAGGAAGGGAACCTCGCGATCGCCTCCTATGCTTGCTTTTTGCTTTGTATCTGGTGAAAAGCAAGCAAGGGAGGCGAACGCGGGGTCCCCTCCAAATGATGTCATCTGGAAGCATGAGTTGTATTGTCTTATATCACGGAGGAAGTGTTTCCACTTAGCAAAGTCTGTAGTGGTTGTGGAGGAGTGGCAAGTGGTGGTAGAGAGACTTTACCGGCTAGGCAGCACATTCCCGGTGTTTCTGCTGGGTATTTCAGGGCTTTGCAGTGTGTGCAGATGTGCGTTGGGTGCCAATGTCGGCCTCTGGCGCCATGCTGTAGTCTTCTGCAGCGTTGTATCTGAAGGCTAGGCGGTGGAATTGGTTGTGGTGTTCTTTGCATTTGGTTCTCAGCTGTGCGTCGTGCAGTGACCTGTTGTCTGTGTCTCTGCTGAGCAGTGTGTTTCTGTTCTGGCGTTTGTTCTGCCCTTTTTTGTTTGATGTATGTAGCGTTGCGAGTGTGTCGTCCGATGCTGTTATTTTTAAAAGGCATGGCTTGTCTTTTGGATCAGTTTCTGTCTGTGTGGAAGGAAGGAATGGTTTTTGTTTGTGGTGGTGGTAGGTGTTGTGTGTATGGGGTCCCGTAAGGTTGGTGGGATGGGTCTTGATTGGAAGTTGTGTTGTGTTGTGTGGGTAGGAATTGCTGGAGAATTGCTCCCTCATAGAGTTTGGTTTTGACAGTTTAACCCTCAAACACCAACTGACAACTTAAATCTCTCAGCATTCTATCCTAGCCTTGGATGGCTCTGGCCAGCGTTACTATGGTTACTCAGCCTCCCTGCATTTTGTGTGGGCCGCTGTCGCCCAATGGCATTCGCTGGCAGCCGGGAGGATGCTGGGAAATGTAGTTTTTAAATCGTTGTTTTGGGGGCCTTTTAGGTTTTTGGGGGGAAAGTTTCTTTGCCTAAAACATACGTTGCCTGAGGCCTATTTCTGTTGGCAAGTTTGGTGTCTCTGCGTTGTAAGGTTTCTCTGTTTGGGACGGTCAGTCCATGACGGGAACCCCTTTATATAATAGATGTTCATTTTTAGTGACATCATAACTCAAAAACCACTGGTTGAATTGCCACCAAATTTGGCCACAAGACACCTACTAACCCAAGGAGTGACCATCATTCAAAAAAGCAAAAAGAACTTTAAAACCCCCAAATAAAAATACATGATAACACATGTGTGAATCCCCACCCCCCAGCATGAAGGAAAACCAATACACCAACCATCCGTAGCGATCTGGCCATCCCTGCTGGTGTGGAGTGAGGCCTAGCCATGGAGTCGGATTGCAGCTCGGACACACATTGTAGAATGGATGCAGTGTGGCCCCACTTTTTACTCCGGGGGGATGTCTAAGGCAACCACCAGGAAGAGGGTGGCAATGGGATGCCCAGCAGCCCTGGTTGGCCTAAGACTCCCAATACAAGGAGCAAAGGGAAGACAGACGCAAAGGCAGGCAAAGAAGGAGGGAGGCTCGGCTCCTTGCAGTGATTCCCACACACTAGACTTAAACTCCCAGAAACCTCTGCTACCTTGACCAATGAGAAAGGAATCTGGGAATTGAAGTCCAAACCACTTCATCCTGCTCTGTCTCTTCTGTTCCCTATGTTTGGCCTCCAAGGCTGGATAGCAGATGGCGGAGTGATCAATGGCAAATGCCTGCCTGGGGAGCCCACTATTGACACGCTCTGGCCTCTGCAGATGCTGTCAGCCAGCTAGCAAGGGAGTCCAAGAGGACGATGGCAGTGGAGCTGGCAGCAGGAGAAGCCGACACAGAGTACAAGAAAAGGAGAATGAGGAAGGTGCTCCAGGTGCCTAGACTGCCCCAGATCGCGGCCAAAGGCATGCAGAAGGCAATGGGAGGGAGAAACAACAGGAGGCACCCGTAAAGCCTCCCTAACAAGGAAAAAAGAGAAAGGAACAGGATGGGACAGAAAAAGGCAGGGAGAAAAAGAGGGAAGGAATGAGAGAAGGAAGGATAGAAAGAAAGAGGTAATGAAGAAAGTTGTTGTTGTTGTTGTTGAAGAAAGGAAGAAGAGAAAGGGGGGAAGGGGAGGAAAGGCATGATAGAGGTAAAGAAGGAAGAAAGGAGGAAAGGAAATAAAATGTGAATGGGGTGCAGCTGGCTGCATAAGATCTCTACTGACCAGAAAGTCATGAGTTCGAGGCCTGCCCGGGTCGGGGTGAGCTCTCGACCAATTTGTGTAGCTCATTGTCGACCTTTGCAATCTGAAAGACAGTTGCACCTGTCGAGTAGGAACTTTAGGTACCACTTTGTGGGGAGGCTAAATTTAACTGATTTCTGGAATGTTAAATTGGCTCTATGTCTGTCTATATATGTTGTATGTCAATGGCATTGAATGTTTGCCTGTATATGTGCATTGTGATCCGCCCTGAGTCCCCTGCGGGGTGAGAAGGGCGGAATATAAATGATGCAAAGAAAGAAAGAAAGAAAGAAGGGAGGGAGGAAGGAAGGAAGGAAGGAAGAGAAGAGAAGGAGAGAAAGGGGGAGGGAAATAAGGAAGAAAAGAGAGAAGGAAGGATGGAACCGAAGAGTGAAGGAAGGAATAAAAGAAAGAGGTAGAGAAAGAAGAAAAAGAAGGGAAAGAAAAAGGGGGCAAGGAATAGGTAGGTATCTCTCTTTCATAATAGTCCAAACAGCTACCTCTACTTCAAAATTCTTACTATAGGCCACAGCAACGTGTGGCAGGGCATGGGTAGTATATAGTAAAAGCCTTTGTTGTAGAATTTTGAGTGTGACTTTTGCATAGAAACTTCATTCAATGAAATGAATGAAAAATCCCGAAATTCAATGACCCTGAAGTAACTTTTATCCTATCTCCTTTCTTGGAGATAGGAATGTATATCAGATGTTTCTAGTCTGTGGGCTATTGCTTTGTTTTCCATATTTGTTGACAGTTTTTAGTTAGAAAAATAGTAGATTCTGTCTTTGTAGACTGAAGCAGCTCCATTGGAATTCCACCTATTCCTGGTGATTTATTTCTCCCAAGTGCAGCTTCTACTTCACTTTCTAACATTGGAGGTTTATCATTCTATGTCTCTTACTCAGATAAGTCAGCCTTTAATCTCATATAACACCCCCTCCTACGCGAACTGCACTGGTTGCCAATTCAGAGTGTTAGTTTTGACTTTCAAGGCCTTACATAGTTTGGGGCCAGTGTACTTGAGGGAGCGACTTACCCCATACGTGCCCAGAAGATCACTGCGCTCAGAGGGTCTTAACATGCTTGAGGTCCCAGGCAGAGGGCGTTCTCGGTGGCTGCCCCGTTCTGTGGAACTCGCTGCCGGCCGAGACGCGGGCCCTGAGGGACCTGATGGCCTTCCGTAGGTCGTGCAAGACCTGGTTGTTCAGGCAAGCGTTTGGTCTGCCAATCCTCGCCTAGCCGTGCTGCCACTGTTTTACTTGAATCAGCTTTGCTCTGATTAGTATGTTTTTATGCGATTTTATGTGTCTGTAAATGATTGTTATGGTATTTTTAGGGTGTTTTTAGGATGTTTTATCTCGATGTGTTTTATATGTTTGGAAACCGCCCTGAGCCTCGGGAAGGGCGGTTTAGCAAATTGGAATAATAAATAAATAAATCTCTTTAATATAGTTCTTCAGTGTATTGATTCAATTATCTCTGTATTTTTACTTAGTCGAGTAATTTGCTCCCCTGCAGAGCATCGCCACTCTTAGTTTTAATTTTGTTTTGTTTATTTTATTTCATTTTTCGTGTCAGGAGCGACTTGGTGCAGGTCGCTACTGGTGTGAGAGAATTGGCCATCTGCAACGACGTTGTCCAGGGGATGCCCGGATGTTTGATGTTTTACCATTCTTGTGGGTGGCTCCTCATGCCCCTGCATGGGGAGCTGGAGCTGACAGAGGGAGCTCAACCTGCTCTTTTCAGATTTGAATTGCTGACCTATTTGTCAGCAGTCCTCCCGGCACAAGAGTTTAACCCATTGCACCACTGGGGGCTCCACATGGATCTTATTGAAGAGGCCTCTTATGCTGTTGCTGTTGTGATCTTTTATTTTTCTGCATTAGTTATTTTAGTATTTATTTTTGTCCTTGTGCATAAGTCGGTGATTATTTATTTATTTATTTATTTATTTATTCGATTTTATATTCCGCCCCTCCCCGCAGGCTCGGGGCGGATCACAAAAAGCGAACATACAGTAAAACATAGCACAACAGTAGAACACATCATAAAAACATAAAACATATCATAAAACATACAGTAAAAACAGTTGTACGTAGCACTGATGGTATAGTCTACGGTTCCTAACTGAGACGGGACAGACCCAATAGGATTTGAGGTTAGTTGCATTCAGGGTTCTGGCTCTTTCACCTTTGTTTTTATCTGTCTGTAACTACTTGCAGAGTTTTGCTGTCATCCGTTGGATCCTCTCTTTCTCTGGCTACAAATAGTAACTTTTTGTATTTCTCCCTGACAGCATCCCTGGCTTTAGTCCAGAGCTCTGGCTCCTGGTCAGTCAGGCCTAGCAGTGCAATTTAGTTTTAGATTATCTTTAAATTTTACAGGGATATTCTTCAGCTTGTATTTTTATATGATAGTTGTTTAGTCTTCTTTCGCTTTACTCTAATTTTTTTATATTAGTTATTCATGGTCTGTGCTACAACCAGCTTATGGTCTTATTTTTGCAGAAACAATGGAGCTTCCCCATCTTCCACTTCCAGTTACATAATCTGTATAATTTCTATATTATCTATCAAATAATTTCCATGTATATAGTCACTTCTTTGGTTGCTAGAAGATTTTTTTTGGTAGAGAGCAGAGTATTGGCCAACTAAAACTCAGCATTTGATATAATAGAAGAGAAGGGCAGAAATATAGATGCGATTTGGAGAAACTTTACAAAATAAGGTCAGAGATATTTCACATTCCATTTTCTGTGCAGTTATGCTACACAGATAATTTTCTTGTGTTGCAAACTTGGTTAAGACTGAAAAGTGAAATATTGGTTAGCTACGGTATAGTAACTGTTTTGTCCACAAGATGTCAGTGTGAATCAAGGAATCAAATGAAAGGCATGCATACTGGAAAAAGTGACAAAGAGCTTTCTGTCACTATGAAGAAATTACTGATGCTTATATTCAGATTTCATTCAGTATACTGATATAATTGCTTAAAAATTGAAGACATACATGCATAAATACTGCTTTTCATATCCCATTTCAGAGTACAAAACTGTAATTTTAAAACATCTGACTACAATAGATTTGATGGTCAAGCTTCATTCACTTGAAAAGTAAAATTGTCACCCCCCCCCCCCAATGCAGCATAAACATTTTGGTGTTGTAGTGTTTTTGCATGGACATATTATATTTATACAGCTAAATAGAAATAGGAATATGGATTGAATAGAAACTTCAGAATGTTTTCAGATACTCTTTCTGTATGTTATTGACAGGAACATGTTACATAAATATTACTCCTTTATATTTCAGTATAAAATGCTAGAATATCTGTAATGTTCAATTTTTCAAAGATTAAAAAGCTTCCTCACCACATGCCAGCAGTAAAAGATGCAGTTCTATGATGCCGTTGTGAACATGTCAATTCAGAAGTCCTACTGTGTATGATGGGTCATGATCACTGGGATATGTTAATAGGGTTTATTGATGTAAACCTGTTGAAATAAATGCCTCTTTCTTCTATGTAAGCACGTATTCAGTTTCTTTGTTCTTATTCTGTCTTCTGCTGAAAGAAGGAAGAACAAAATAATCTGAGCCGAGGAGTCACAGCATTTGCAGAGTTCATTTGCTACCTGAAATGGTGTTCTTTTTCTTGTAAACATATTTTGATCTCAAATAGTCAGTACATATTAATATAGGTAACTGTGGTGTCTCAGCAAGAAATGTGTTTCTTTGAAAATCACGGTGCTGCTGGATGCAAGTAGGATATAATCATATGTAGACATATTGAGATAGATTTTATTTATATATTTATTTTAAATGTGAATATGCAACCTACCTTCCTTAAAGTTCAAAGTGCCTGACAGCAAGCATAAATTAGCAGTTTGAAAAAAAGCCTCCCAAAATATATAGTAAAGCGCGAAGATGTTAAAACAGCAGTATAACAGAAAACAGCAGTGAAATTGTTTGAAATATCATTCAAGGCAAAACCATTTAATGATTTAAATTAACTTTCGAAGGCTTGCTTTGAGGGTGATATTTGACTCTTAGATGAAATAGATTCAAGGTTATTTTGGTGACAAGTGAAGTCTTATTTACTTTGGTAAGAAAAAATGGGTTAAATAATCTTTCCAGCAAATCTTGAGCTGGAATTTTGAAAAAGAACAAATACAATGACATACCGAATCAGTCCATAACTGAGCTATAGTAATGTTATTTTCATATAATTAGTTTTGAATAGTTTCAGCATTTCATATTTCTGCATCTTACAAATAACTTTTTAAGCTTCATTTTAAAGTCATTTTCTCAAAAAAGTAACTTTGATTAGAAATTGAGTTTTGTTCTGATTATATGTGTGGTGGTTCTCAGAGAAGGCTTCCATGGAAAAAAAAGGACAGGGAACTTTTCTCTCCTAGATTTCAGTGGTAGCAGCAATAGTCCACTCCTGTTGTCTTCGCACTTGTTATTTTACTCAATGTTGGTGATGCAAGTCTTACTACTGCTGCTTCAACTGCATATATGATTAATTTACCTTGTCTTTTCATGCATGCATTGGTGTAAATCTTTATCTCCCATGCTCTCCGTTTTGGGGTGGGGTGTTATTATGTTGCTTTAGTGAACAATTTCTAGCAGGCAGGCATGGTCATAGCAAAAGGAAGAACATGATTGCAAATAGCTATTGCCGACCTACAGCGGATACATAGTAATTATTATGATGGGAATATTTATTTAGGAACTATAATAAAAAATGTTTAAAACTACTTTACAAATAAGACTTGGGATTATTGTGTCCCCGCAGATTTTGTGAGATAAATATATCTATGTTTATCATCTGTGATACAAAGAGAGAAAGGAGGAAGGGATAAATAATGTTGCAATTTATTTAAAATGCCTTGCTTATTTGCAAGGATGTAGCTGTTACTTCTCAATGCTAACCTATAAGTGAAAGTGTGCAGAATATTTCTATTCCAAATTTGGATGAAGTCTTATATCCTCATTCCTATTGTTTCTTTTTTTTTTTTAGTCTTAGTGTTTTCTGCTGTGGGTATAAACTATGTAACTTTAAAATAATGGGTCCCCTACCATCTTATTATTACTTCTTATGAAAGTGTTAAAATCTTGAGTTTGAACTACCTAAAAGATGTGTAGAACAATCTTAAACTAATAGCAATGTATTTATAGGAGGAATTTGTGGCCCTCCAAATGTTCAGCTTTAGTTTATTTATTTATTTATTTACGACATTTTTATACCGCCCTTCTCAGCCCAAGTCGTGTTACCATTCAATTCATCATTGGGTCATTCCATAAATCCATAGAGCTATGCTGTTCTCGCAAAAGTGACTGAAAGCAACCATATGTTCTCCATCCCATTCTGGAGCCTGATAGAAAACAGACTTATGTTTCATTTACAATTTTTATAAATCAAATTTATGTGAAAAAATATTCTAATCTGTTTGTGCTTCAGTATTTATATTTTAAATGTACAAAACATACCACGTTTGTATGAAACTGAGACTTTTATTTCATGAATGAAATAAATGATTTGATTTGATTTGATAGTCTGTTTGTTATGAAAATTCGTCATAACTTAATTGTACTACTTTGAAGATACGGTGTTCTAACCACTTGTCACACATTTATCCACGGATATTGTAAGACTTGGGGAAAGCCAGTCAGCCATTTTCAGTTGGGGATGAGGCAGACTGACCTGCTGTTCAAGTGGCAGCAGGGATTTGTAGGTAAGGATTTGGTAAACTGCCTCCCACTTCTGGTTTCGTACTGCTTTGAGATAATGCACAGCATCAAAGCTTTCCTGTTTTCCTCCCTGTAAGCATCACATTTTCTTTTTCCACATAACCTTTGGGTAAACACACAAGATCAGTGGATTTCTGTACCCACCATTGTAGTATTGCATAATTGTGAACCTGTCAGACAGAGGAATTTGCCCACAATGTGAGCACTGTAGCGATTTTGTATTAGCCATTCTTGGTATAAATGAAATATGATGTGGTGGGGTTTCATTCTATTCTTAGAAAATTTCAGTTCACTCCCTTTAGCTCTTAGCTAATCACTGAAATATTAAACATAGTTTTTAAAGACTCCTTTTAATTTGTCCTCTGAATTTTAATGTTTTTGGCAATCCTGTGATATATTGATGAGAAGCACCCTGATTTTACACCACTTGGTTTTTATTAGCATTCAGTTGCAGTGCTGGACATCACCAGTCCTTTCACTTCATATATCATCCGTGATTTGAAAAGCACATGAAAATGTTTCCTCATTTTCAATATTGTGTGAGTAATGTTCCCACTGAAAAGTAATGGAGTGAAGTTGTCACTTGTCAGCGTAGTTATTAAGGAGGATGACTTTTAGATCTTGCTCATAATAAAATAAATCTGTCATATGTAGATTTACTTTTCTCACAATAAAGGAGGGGAGGATAGTTCTTTTTAAATAGGATTGTGTACATTTGTCCCATGACTGGGGAGACCCAGGCATGACAGCCTTTGTGTCATGAAATATTTTTGAATAGGCATATTTGTTTTTTTAATGTATCCAGACAAAGTGATTGATCATTTTTCAAGGAAAACTCTTCATTACATTTTACCCATGTGGGTTTATATTGAAAAAGGCAGGTATATAAATGTGATCAGGATTTTGAACTTTTTGTGCTTGTCAAAGCAGCTTGGTTTTCTAAGGATTGTTGGTTTGACTTTGATGCTATCAGCTGAAAGCAGTAAAAGAAGAAATTAAATTAAATTTAATTCTAATCAAGGTGTCCATAAAATTACACTGCTGGGTAGTTAATAGCCTTTTAAAATCTCATCAGATGATAATTAAATATATCCTGTTGTTCCTTATATGGGAAGACACTCAATTTTTCATGTTATCATTTTTGGGGGATCTACATTGTATTGTATTCTTGACAAATGATACTGAACTGCTTCAAGGCTTTTATATCAATGCGTAGCATTTTTTAAAAGGTCCTAGCATAATTATATCTAATAATCCTGATATATTTAAACAACTTAAAAAAATTAAAATGGGACTATGAGAGAAACCACCAATTTTAACTTTGCTTTTACCCCGCAGTCTCGGAAAGGGAGCGACCCAGACAAAGAGAAGAAAGGTTTGGAGAGCAGAGCAGATAGCATTGGAAGCGGCCGTGCAATACCAATTAAACAGGTATGTTCTATATGAGTGCGTGCGTGTGCGCTTTCCCTGCACTTAGAGACACACCTCGGGTCTTAAACACCATGATGCTGGGTTTGTGTGCCAAGATTTATTTGATGTGCTCTGCTGATGAATGTTGAAGTCACTCACTTGACATCAATTAGGAGAGGTTCCTATGTGTATTAAAATAGGATCATTAGAATAAGAAGAGGGAAAAAGTGACAACAGGCCTAATGAAGTGCAGTCTGCCGGCCTGCATATGGAGCGTGCTTCTAGGCTGAGCAGGCTTCAAAGCCTGCCTTTTGTAGAGAGCGCTTTGATTGGGCCGTTTGCTGTCAGTCGACAAGGGTAAATCAGATCACTGTACAAGAGCCCCTTGTGATCACAGAAATAGCCCGATGTGGCCCTCATTTGCGATTGCAGAAGGACATCTGAACATCGTTCCAGGCTGGTTTGCAACAACGAGGCAATTAGTTGCGATAATCATAGCTGATGTGTCAGCTGTGCGCTCTTGTTTGTAATTTGCTAATGAAGGAATTGTAACTTCATTTAGACCTTGTTATATAAGAGAACATTAGCAGTCATAGTATGTGGCCTTAATTAAACTTCCTTATTACACTACAGGATTTGAATCTGAGGATTTGTTTTGCCCGGTTTGACAGCTATGGGCACTCTTGCATTGCCCCCCTTCCACCCCAAAGGAACATCATTAATGTGTAAAGAAAGGAAGTTCTTGAATCTGACGCATCATACTTGTGGCTCACAGTTTCCTAGTTTTCCAGTGCTTAAGTACTTTTTGAAATTTAAAGAATTTTTCATTTACTAACTGAATTGCTACCTGTAAGGCTCTTTGATATATTTTAATGTTTTGGAAAGTTTCCTATAACAAAGAGATTAAGCTATGGGTTTTTTTTATAATACACCTAAACATTTATGATATTTCTTTGTCAAATTGCATTGTTTAATCAGTAAAATGTTATACAAGACAAATAAAGAACTTTTATGCACCATTGAAAATGATTCCATATCAAAAGCATTGCATAAATTAGTATAAAATGATAAAAATTAGAAGGCGCACAGACATAAATATCTTTTGACCAAAAACGGACAACAGCAATGACATTATCTGTAGCCTCCAACAATTCCTCATCTGTACATGAGGCAGGGCACAGTGGACAAGCATACAGATGCAGAATTGTCTGTATTGCTCCACAGTCACACAAGGTATGGGATTATTTTAGGTAGTGGTATTTTGCCAGGTTAAATTTTGATCTGCCCACACCACTTCTGAGTCTGTTCAGGGACTTCCAAGTTGCCCATTCTTGGTTTGCTCCTGGTGGAAGACCCTTGCAGGGGGCCATCCATTTGCGATTTCCTGGTTTAGCTGCCCAGATGGATACCCTTGCTGTTGGTTGGGGGACGCCAAGAAGAGTGGTAGTTCTCATAAAGCTTTTCCTTGATTTGAGTCTACTGGGAAGATTCTGGTAGCCATGTAGTGGATGGCTTTCATCCACAACATTGAAAATGATCTGATGTTTTATTAAGAATATGTGAAATGATTTCATATCATACTTTTAATAGATTCTTTATCATTTATATTTTATATATATTCATTATCTTTAGAGTTGCCGTTTCAAGATATATGTAGGAACTAAAACATCAAGGAAAACTGTTTGTAAAGGATTAAAATTCTTTATTCCTAAAAAAAACATAGATGTGTGGGTAGGAGTTTTAAAACTTTATTGGAGCCTGTGAAATTCCAACATTTGATGAAAGTTGCCTTGGGATTCCTGAACAAAACCTTTTCTGAAAAGAATGTTAATTTGAATGAAATAATAGAAGGGAGCTATAGATGGAGCAGTACACAAACATTAATGTCCTTACTCCCCAAATCAGTTGAGCTTCCAAACTCAGAAGTCCTCAATATTGTTCTCTGAGAGTTTCACTGACTTTAAAGAAGATAGGAGACATAAACTGCACGAACATCTGACAGGAATATGAGTATCCTTTCAGACTTGGAATGAAGAAGTTTAATTGCTTTTCATGGGGATGGATACGTTGAATTATTTTTCATGGCAAAAGTGAAGTGGCAGCAGTTAGGAGACAGTGTGAAGGATGAGCAAAATTTAAATGAGCGACTTAAATTTGAGCAGCAATTGTTGTGCAATTGGACTCCCTTACTCTTCCCACATTTTTAATTGAGTCTTAATATGGTGCACTGTTATTGCCAGGCCCATAGTTATTGTAAGCATGACTGGTCGGTCACACATTTATTTAAGCAAATACAACTAGTCTATCAAACTACTAGCCCACATTCTACTCCACAACTGGATTTGGTAAATGCTCAATGTTTTCTATACTTTTATGTTATTCAGTCGAGCCCTTGTTGGCGGAGCAGGTTAAATCACTCAACTGCTGAGCTTGCTGATCGAAATGTCAGCATTTCAAATCCAGAGAGTGGGGTGAGCTCCCGCTGTTAGCTCCAGCTTCTGCCAACCTAGCAGTTCGAAAACATGCAAATGTAGTAGATCAATACTCTGGCAGGAAGGTAATGTAGTCATGCTGGTGACATGACCTTGGAGGTATCTTCGGACAATGCCGGCTTTTCTCCTTAGAAATGGAGAAGAAATTAGAAATATAGCACCAAAATCAAGATGGCCGCGTCGAGCAGGCGTCCAAACACCGAGCTCCGCCGAGCCCTTGACAACCTTTCCTGCACCGCACCCCCACGACTGAGAGAGGCCGCCCCATGTGCAAGGGGCGACCTACTAGGACTGCTGGACTCAGAGGGGGGTCTTCGGCCGTTTTTGGAGGCCCCGAGGCGCCCTCTCCCCCTCTTGGAGGCCTTGCAGGCAGACGCGGTGTAACGACTCTTCAATACTCGATAAGGATCACGCGTAGGTTGTAGCACGGTCCAACACGATTTTATTGTAGGTACGACACATGTGAAGCAAAAGCACCGCCCCGCCACCCAAACACACCTTATATATCCCGAGCCCCTCCCCATTGCCCATGCAATGTCCAAGCAGGGTTGCACCATGTCCGGTGATTCAGCATATCCCATAGTCCAAAGGGATGTGACCTCATGGCCCCATGAGTCAGCGTTATGAGTCCAATTGTCCAATGTCCAGGCTCGGAGGAGTTACCTCACTTCCCTCCAGAGCCACACACACATCTGGAAGTTACGTCACTCCCACTTGACTCAGCACTGGCTCTATGCAGCTGGAGCCAAGGTCATCAAATAACTGGGACAAAGGTCGGTGCAATTTCATGGCAGGATGGCAGCCTGAACTTCTCCTAAGCTCAGGTCTCCCAATCCTGACATAACGGTCTCCTCCACCACGTCCTCCCCCTAGAAGATAAAATACATTCAATCTGGAGGAGGAAAAGGGCCCACATATCTCTTTAAAAGACTACAGTGGAAGGTGGGATGAACCTTCCCTAAACTCTTGGGCAGCAGGAGGGTATATGAAACTTTATTTACTGCATTCTTAATCCTAAATGGCCCAATGTACTTCGGACTTAATTTCCTCGATGGATAGCCTAATTTCAGATTCTGTGTAGACAGCCACACCAAGTCCCCCTCACTATACTCCTCCCCTTCCTGCCTCTTCCGGTCTCCAAACAACTTGTAGGAACGCTGTGCTTTTCCCAAAGCTGCCGCCACCTCTTTCCAATCCTCTTGGGCTCGCATCCTCCATTCCACTTTCTCCTCCCCCCCCCCAACTCCAACAGCTGGGGCAAAGGAGCCACCTCCTGCCCATAGACCACCTCGAAAGGGGACCTTCCAGTGGAAGAGTGTACTAAACTGTTATAGGCTACCTCAGCATAAGGCAACAGATCGGACCAATTATTCTGTTCCTTGTTGCTAAAAATACGCAAATAAGACCCCAATGATTTCTGAGCCCTTTCTACGCCACCATTGCAACAAGGATGATAAGAAGTCGTCAGACGTCTCTGAGCCCCCAACACCTCCAAGAACCGCTCCCAAAATTGGGCAGTAAACTGGACTCCACGATCACTCAACACCTGCTCCGGGCACCCATGCAAACGGTACACATGCTGTACATATAATTCAGCCAGCCTTTCCGCACTAGGCAACCCCCTCAACGGAATAAAATGGGCCTGCTTAGAGAACATATCTAGCACAGTCCAAATGTACTTGTAACCCCGGCTTGAGGGCAACTCCCCCACAAAATCCGTACTGACATGCGTCCACGGCCTCACAGGAGTAACTACCACTTGAATCAACCCCTGCGGCTTCGCAGAGGGAACCTTATTCCTAGCACACGTCTCACAACACTCTACATACTTCTTCACCTCAGCCCTCATGCCTGGCCACCAATACCTCTTCTTTAGGGTCAAAAGAGTTTTCGTGACCCCCCAATGACCAGCAGATCTATGATCGTGATTCAACCTCAGTACCTTTTCTCTCATACTCTGAGGGACATACACCTTACCTCCCATAATCCACAGACCGTTCAATGACTTATACTCTTTCTCATGACTCTGTAACCATACATCACCTACATAACCCTTCTGCAACTCTAAACTCCATTCGTCTATCACTCCTTCTTCCTTCTTAATCTCACACACCGTCTGGGACCTTGTCTGCACAGCCAGACCCCAATGCTCCCTGGCAAACACCTCTCCGGACTTATGCAACTCATTCTCTCCTACACTCGGATACCGGGACAAAGCATCAGCCACCACATTCTCCTTGCCTCTTATATGCTGCAGCCGAAAATCAAACCTAGCAAAAAACTGAGCCCACCTCACCAATTTGGGAGACAACTTTTGAGGGTTTCTCAGATACTGGAGGTTCTGATGATCAGTCATCACCACAAAAGGGAAAGCAGCACCTTCAAAAAAACTGCCGCCACGTTTGTAAAGCATTCCGCACAGCAAACGCCTCCTTCTCCCAGACGGGCCACTTCCGCTCATGCTCTCCAAACTTTTTAGAAAAATAAGCACACGGCTTCAATCTGCCTCGCTCATCCTCCTGCAACAACACTCCACCATAAGCCCAAGCAGACGCGCGTCACACTGCACCACGAAGGGCTTTTCCACATCCGGATGCATTAATAGAGGTCCATCAGTAAAAGCTTTCTTTAATGCTACAAATGCCTCCTGACATTCCTTTGTCCAATCCAGCTTAGCACCTGGAGACTTAGTCCTCTTTGACTCACCCTTACCCTTGGTTCTCAACAACTCAGTAAGCGGAGGGTTATCGCGAAAAACTCCGATATAAAAGTGCGATAGAAATTGGCCAACCCCAAAAAAAGCCTGTAACTGCCTACGAGTCTGCGGAGCTTCCCAATTCAACACATCCTCCACCTTAGCCGGATCCATCGCAACTCCATCTCCACTAATCCTATATCCCAGGAAATCAATCTGAGCCTTGCCAAACTCACACTTACTCAATTTCACATACAGACTCGCTTGTCGCAACCTTTCCAACACCTCTCTTACCAAACTAACATGCTCATCTCTGGTGCGCGTCACAATCACAATATCATCCAAATACACAAACACCCCCTTATACAAAAGGGGGCGCAACACCTCATTTATTAATTGCATGAAAATACCGGGAGCCCCCGCCAATCCGAATGGCATTATGACCCATTCGTACAGCCCGAGGGGGCAAGAGAAAGCAGTCTTCCATTGATCACTCCTCTTCACTCTCACCATATGAAACGCGTCAATCAAATCCAACTTGGTAAAAACCTTACCACCTCCCAACGGACCTAACAAATCCTTGATCAACGGTAAAGGATAACAATTGGTAGTACTGACAGCATTCAACCCTCTGTAATCAATACACAACCGCAACCTGCCATCCTTCTTCTCACGAAACAAAACTGGGGCCGCAATGGGAGACTCGGACCTTCGAATAAACCCCCTACTCAAATACCCATCTATCTGCTCCCTCAAAGCCTCCTTCTCTTTCACTGTCATGGCATATATCTTGGGCTTAGGTAAAACAGCTCCCTCTTTGACCTCTATACTACACTGTACATTGCGAAGGGGGGGAAGACCCTGAGCTAAGACCGGATTAAACACATCCGCATAATCCCAATACTCTACAGGCACCCCTTGCACTTCGCTCTTATCCTCCTTCTCTTTATTAAGGGCACATTGTACAATTCCTGTCTTCCAATCAATCTTGGGGTTTGCCTGCTCTAGCCATGGCATCCCGAACACCACCTCATGCCCTTTAATGGGGGCTACCACAAAATCAATATCCACCTCCCAGGGTCCCACCCGACCCTTTAAATCTTTAGTCCCCACAGAGAACGGGCCACCCTCAATAAAAGACCCATCCAATTGAGCAAAAGTTATGGGCGTTTCTAAGGGTTTTGTCCCCCCACCCAACTCTCCTATCAACTTTGGGGACATAATGTTCTCTGAACATCCGCAGTCTACTAAAGCTTTCCTCTCCACAATCTTATCCCCTTTATACAATCCCAAGGTACATTGTATATTAGAGCTCACCCCAACACTTTTTTTATCATCATTGTCCCCACTTGCTGCTTTAGCAGAGGCCACCTTCACTGGCTCCAGCACCTGCCTCTGCCGGCATTGGGACGCAAAATGACCGGGTTGAGAACAAATGAAACAAAGGCCCCGTCCCATTGTTGGCCTCCTTGTAATACTGGATCGGTTGTCACCACCGCGTCTAGGCTCTCCTCCTCGGAATCGCCCTTCCACCGCACCACGACTGGACCCCCTGGATCTCGCAGGCTGGAAACGACGCCGCTGCACCTGGGCAAGGATTCCCTCCACACTGCCGGCCAACTGGATCCACCCATCAACGTCGCCAGGATCATCCCGATGCAGACACCACTCAAGGATCTCCTTCCGCAATCCGTCCTTAAACAGCTCAAGTAGGGTAGCAGGGGACCACTCAGCGATTTTCCCAGCCAACCCCATAAACTCTTCCGCATATTCGGTGACGGACCGGGATCCCTGGGTCAGGCAGCGCAGCGCTTCCTTGGCTTTAATCCTCTCCAATGGATCTCTAAACCTATTCCGAATTGCCTGCAAAAAATCTTTTACCGATCTTAAACATGGGTCCCGGCGGTCATGGCATTGGACATACCATTCAGCTGCCCTTCCTTTGAACACCGCTCCGATGGCCCGCACTCGGCTGCTGTCGCTGGGATAAAGGTGACCGTAGTCCTCCATATGATCTTGCACCGCAGCAGCAAAAAAGGCCACTTTACAGGCTTCTCCTTCAAATTCAACCCGTAATGGCTCTTTCTTCATGCGGGCCCCAAACTCCTGAGACAACACTTCCCTCCCTTGAGGGACCTCTGGCCGGGTAACACCTCTTCCCATGCCAGCCGGTTGCGCCGGGCACCTCCTCTGAGTCGGATTTCCTCCTGGATGGCCGCCAACAGTCCACACTCCCAAGGGAGATCTAGGACGCTCAACCGATACTCCGCCATCCATCCAGGAATAGTAAGTGAAGTCTCCTCCTCCCGGGGCACTCCACATGGACTCCATCGGCTCTCTTCGGGACATGGCCCGAGACATTCTCCTCATGGTCTGCTCCATAGCTTCCATCTTACACTTCATCACTTCTAGTTCTGAAGGTGATGCAGGTTCCGTGGTTTCACTACCACACTCCATCAGGTTCATCTGCACTGGCCTGTCCTTCGGCACAGTCTCTTTGGGCCAACGCACCTCTGGATCCGCCTGAGCTGACCAGTCCTTCGGAACAGCTTCCACGATCCCTCCGGCCCTCCGGACCTCCATCTGAGCTGGCCTGTCCTTCGGCACAGTCTCCCTGGTCCCGCACACCTCCGGATCCCCTCGAACTGACCAGTCCTTCGGAACAGTTCCTCCGATCCTTCCAGGCCCCCAGACCTCTGCCTGTCTGGAGCCATAGCGCTCTCTCCTTCGGCGGGCCACTTCCAAGCTCACCTGAGCTTCCCACAGTCGCTCCGCTTCTCCAAACTCTTCCTCCTGGGCAACCGCTCCTTCCATCATCTCACGGCACTCATCCGGGCACCCCACTTGGTCAAGGGTGGTCCAATCCCACTCCATAGTACGCCGGATTTCCTCAGGGGCTGAATCCCATCCATCGATATACTCCTCCTCTCTCCAAGCCAACCTCTCCATTGCTGGGATAGTTGAAAAAAAGGGCTTTTGCTTCTGTAACGACTCTTCAATACTCGATAAGGATCACGCGTAGGTTGTAGCACGGTCCAACACGATTTTATTGTAGGTACGACACATGTGAAGCAAAAGCACCGCCCCGCCACCCAAACACACCTTATATATCCCGAGCCCCTCCCCATTGCCCATGCAATGTCCAAGCAGGGTTGCACCATGTCCGGTGATTCAGCATATCCCATAGTCCAAAGGGATGTGACCTCATGGCCCCATGAGTCAGCGTTATGAGTCCAATTGTCCAATGTCCAGGCTCGGAGGAGTTACCTCACTTCCCTCCAGAGCCACACACACATCTGGAAGTTACGTCACTCCCACTTGACTCAGCACTGGCTCTATGCAGCTGGAGCCAAGGTCATCAAATAACTGGGACAAAGGTCGGTGCAATTTCATGGCAGGATGGCAGCCTGAACTTCTCCTAAGCTCAGGTCTCCCAATCCTGACACGCGGAGGCCGCGTTGGGAGTTGCCCGGGGGCCCGCCTCGGTCCTCAGGGCCTTGGCGGGCCTGAAGGACGCCGGGGCCTCCGGGAGGCTACCTGGCTTGGCGGGGGCTGCAGCGGGGGCTGCAACAACAGTGGTCTCCCCCCGGAGGTGCCTGACCTGGTCCCCTATTCCATGGCCCGGCCTGGAGGAGGCCGAGCCTCCCACCTCCCCCAACTCCAACTCCACTCGAGGGGACGCCAGAGAACAACCCTGTGCTGCCCGGGACGCACTACCTGACCTCGCAGGCCTCCTCCTCCACCTTGGCCAGCTGGCCGAACGGCTGGCCGTCTAGCTGGGAGAGCTTGACAGACTGGGGCCGGCGCTGGCGTCCTTCTGCAGCTCTAGCGGCCTGGGCAGGACAGAGAGAGGAGCAGCGGGACCCAGCGGAGACAGACAGGGAGAAGACGGACGAGAGAGGGTGTGAGGGGCGACCGCAGCTGCTCCCCAGAGCGAGCCCCATTGTTCCCGCTGCTGCTGCTGCGATGAGGGGGCCTACTGCCACCCCGACCCCGCCCCCGGGCCTGGGGACTCCCCAGCCCTGGGAGAACTAGGCCGGCGGCGCCGGCGACAGGACTCTGGCAGGCCCCCAAGCCACATGGATTTGGAAACCGAGGAGGAGACGGATGACGAGAGGGAGCGGAGCGGGTCCCAGGCCTGTGGCGGAGGGCCCCCCCACCCCGAGGAGAGACTTGGGGAGATGACTGGTGCAGTGGTGACACCTTGGTGGAGCCCCTGGAGGGCTCTTGGTCGTGAGGCTCCCCCGGACCCGCCGGGTGAGGCGGTGGCCAGGGGCAGCAAGATGGCGTCGACTCCGAGCTGCTCGGCGTCCCTGGCCCTGCCCCTGCTCATCCCCCAGGGGCTGTAGCCGTGGCCTTGCATGGCCTGGGAACTCAGCCCTCGCCTCCACGACAGATGGGCCAAAGCAGCAGTTGCCGTGGGTGCCCCCTCTGGAGGCGCTGGATATCTCCGGAACCCTGGCAAGGGCTCCGGAGGCTCGACCTCGGCGCCGAGCTTGCAAGTTGGCAGCCGTCCCCCCCTCATCAGCGACCGGATTCCAACCCCCTCCCCCCCGCCTCCTCTTGGCGGCCGGGGGTTGACAGATCCATCGAGCCGGGACAGCACAGTTCCGGAATTGACGAGTTCCGGGGGGCGCCCAGTATCGAGGCCAGTTGGCCGCCGGAGAAGGCGGCGTTGGAGGCCGAAGAACACCAGGCCCCCCCGCCCCCGGGACACTTGCCATTGTCCACCAGAGAGTAGGGAGACCTGCCCCGCCCGAGCCCAAGTCCTGGAACCCATTGCGGGTCAGAACTTTTTGGGGTCCGGGCTTTGGGCAACGGAAGCCCTTTCTCTCGGGCCCACTGTGGAAGAAAGCCAACAATCCCACAGATCGGACTCCCCCTACCAGACCTCTGGTCAATAGGGGGTGGGCCGGTTCGGACCTCCTTGGTGGGATCACCCTGAGACCACCTCTGCTCCCTCCCTTTGACGGGAGAGTAGGGCCCGCTTGACTCGCTGGGTCCTCCCCTGATGCCTTCTACTCCCACCCTGTTCCCCCAAGTTTCCCCCCTGCCTACTGTTGTACTGTCCCTTGTTTGTTATTTTATTGTTGATGTATTTTTGTGTAGCTGCTTGTCTTTTGTAAGCCGCTGCGAGCCTTGTGGAGTTGGCGGCATAAAAGTCCAAACAAATAAATAAATAAATAAATAATAAATGAGCACCACCTCCTTGAGTCAGACATGACTAGACTTAATGTCAAGGGGAAACCATTATCTTTACCTTTATATTATTTGGTGCATAAAACTGAAATTACTAAGAAGTAGGCATACAATTTCATATTATACAATATAAATGCTTGGATCCGCTGTCTTTTTGTAGACCAATAGCTAAATGTTAGCAAGGAGATTCTTACGTTGGCTATTTGGAATTATCAAGAGTTTTCCATTACAAACATCAGCATCACTCACTGAAAGGACACAATTCTGTGTCAAGAGCTTCTCTACCATTGGTATTGCTCCACATCACCCCCTCTCAGCCTTTGTGAATAAATTTTTAATCAAGATGACTTAAATCATATTAGTTGATTACCTAGACTAACAATATCAACATTAAATAAACACGAGTAAAGTATAAAAACAATTTAAAAGATAATTATACATGCATTTTTTATATAAAGAAGCTGCTCAGTTGTTTTTTGTAAAAAAAAAAAAGAAAAGAAAAGAAAACGTCAACCCTGCTAAAATCCCAGTGGTTGATGAAAAACGGGCAAGGGCTAAGCCTAGCCTTTCAGATCAACATACTGTATTTTCTGGTGCAGATGACTACTTTTTAACCCAGGAAAATCTTCTCAAAAGTTGGGGGTCATTTTATAGGGCGGGTACTGAAATTTCTGAGCTGGACTGGAGAATCTGCGGTCACCACATATGATGGGGGGAACTAAAAAACGGCCGTGGTCACATCCCTGCCCTATGCAGTGACTACATGAAAGCAGCAAGGGTGACGCTGTACAAGTACAGTAGAAGAAAATCCACTCACCAGGATTCATGGAAAAAAGTGACTTAAGGCAGTCCAGATGATGAGGTGAGGGGGTGTCTCACCGGTAAAGTGTAAGTGAAGGGTTGAGCAAGCTGCAGGTGTCCGGGATACCCGGGGTATGGAAAAAATAGAGTGGCGCTGTGCCCAGAAAACATGCCTCGTTCACCCGTCTGGCCCACCCTTGTAGCCTATTACTGTACCTCCTTCTCTGACTCTTAGATCTCGCTCCTGAGGACTGCAGTGAAGTGGCACAGGCACACATGTGTGAGATCTGAGAGGCAGAGAAGGAAGTACAGTAATAGGAAAATTATTTATTTATTTATTTATTTACCTCATTTCTATTCCGCCCTCCTCACCCCACAGGGGACTCAGGACGGATCACAATGCACATATACAGGCAAACATTCAATGCCATAGACATACAGCATATATAGACAGACAACGAGCTACACAATTGGTCAAGAGCTCACCCCAACCCGGGCAGGCCTCGAACTCATGACCTTCTGGTCAGTAGAGATCTTATGCAGTGACTCCCAGCCAGCTGCGTCACATTCCCGTATTAAAATCAAATCTGATGTTTTTTAAATTTTTATTTGGTGTGCGTTGGAAGAGGGCGCAAACAGTTGTGTACCCTTGAATTAATGACCTATACCCACACATATGAGTGAATGTCCATTAATTAATATTTTATTAGCTGTACCCGGCCCCGCGTTGCTGTGGCGAAGTCTGGTGGTATGCAAAATTACATATTGAGGAAGTGCTTGTTTCGAATATATTTTATTTCTTAAAGCTTGTGGGTAAACCATTTTTCTTGTTGTTCCTTTGTCAGTGTTGATTTAGAGATTGTGTGGTTTTCCTACTCTGGAAGAGGAAACATAACTGTCCATGTGCGAAGCATTTGGTGTCTCAATCTATGCCACACAATTCAAATTATTGTCCTTGTGCTTTTTGATTGTGATCGCAAAAGCTAGTCACATAGGGAATTGAAGTCTACTGAATTGTAATGTCGTATCTGTTGGAATGAGTGGGATGAGGACATCTTCTCCTTTGAATTGTTCTGTTAGGATTGTTGCTTCGATAACATTGTTCATCAGTGCTTTGACTGCAAGGTGTGTGCCATTGCATAGTTTTGGCTGGTTGGTGTTTTTTAACATGGTAATAGGTTTGGAAGAGTATGGACAATGGATGATGCTATTTGCAGTACCTGCAACTGATTCAGCCATGACTTCTACAGACTATTGAGACCCCTACAAATGACAGATCTGGACCAAATTTGGCACATAGAACCTCCATGAGCAACAGAAAATACTGGAAGAGTTTGGGAGGACTTGACAGTGATTTAATAGTAATGGGAACCTAGAGTTGGAAGAGACCTCTGAAGGCTATGCAGTCCATCCCCCTTCTTCTGCCCTCATGCTGGAAAAGCATCCCCAGAGTTGGGAGGGATTCCCGAAGGTCACCCAGTCCACCATCCTTCTGCTATAATGGAACACAAATAAAGCCCTCCCATGAAATGACCACACAGCCTCTGATTAATAATAATAATAGAATCCTTGAGTAGGAGACTTCCAGGGGCCATCCAGTCCAGCCCCTTCTGCAATAAAGGTAAAGCACAGTCCAAGCACTCCTGACAGATGGTCATTCAGCCTCTGCTGAAGTTGAAGAAGAGGAGAAGGAGGATGAGAATTCTAGGTTAGGAAGAGACCTCCAAGGGTCATACAGTCCAGTCCCTTCTGCCATAAGGGAAAAACACTCAATGCACTCCTGAGAGATGGCCAGCCTCTGTGTAATAATAATAATAATAATAATAATAATAGAATCCTAGGTTAGGAAGAGACCTCCAAGGACCATCCAGTCCAGCCCATTCAGCCATAAGGGCAAAGCACAATCAAGGCCTTACATGGTGTGGGGCCAGTGTACTTATGGGACCACCTCATTCCATATTATCCCACTAGATCTCTGCGCTTCGAGGAGCAAACCCTCCTGGTCATTCCTAGCCCTAAGCTTTACTGCATGACTGCAACCCGTCGCCAGGCTTTTTCAATCGTGGCCCCAACATTATGGAGCATGTTACCCGCCGACGTCTGCGCCATCCAGAGCCTCCTCCCGTTCAGGAAAGCCTGCAAGACTCTGTTATTTCAGCAGGCTTTCAGGGCCAGATGCACTGCAGACTCTCTCTGTATCGCCGTTTGCACCTTTGAATGTGCGGCGTACTGTGATATTTTAGACTGTTGTTGTAATTGTGGTTTTCACTTTTTATTGATGTTTGGCTGTTTTTATAACTTGTAAGCCGCCCCGAGCTGCTGGGAAGGGTGGCAAACAAGTCCAAAATAATAAATAAATAAACCACTCCTAAGAGATGGCCATTCAGCCTTTGCTGAAGACGAAGAAGAAGAGTTCACCTGGAGAGCACTGTAAACCGAAACAATGAAATTTCAACACTGGTGGAGTTTGGAGAAGCCTTGACATTTGGGAGTTGCTTGGATTTATAGTTCACCTGTAATCAAAGTGTAGTCTGAACTCAGCTTGGGGAATGACGGGCCCTTTGCTCTCCCTCCATACGCATTGCCTTTTTACTCCGTTGAGCCATGGAGGAGGAGCAGCGCCAAGGCTTGAGCTAGGGAGAAGCTGCTGGTGCAGATGCTGGTTGTCATGTGTGTGCATGCACACACACACCCACGCATGCCCAGTGCCATCTTCTCCTTTCCCAGGCACAGTTTCAGGCAGAGAACCTCCTCCTCCTCCTCCGTGTCTCAACGGAGCAAAAAGGCAATGTGTGTGAAGGGCCCGCCGCTCCCCAAGCATCTCACAATGCAAGGTGTGATCAACAATAATAAAAAACCCCAAAAAACCAAGTAAACATAAGTTACAAATCCTTTATTATTGTTGGTCACACCTTGCATTGTGAGATATTATGTTGCCAAATTTGGTATGATTCCGTTCCTTGGTTCTTTTGTTTACTTCAGCCTAACGACGACAGCTCCTTTTAAATATATATATAGATTTTAAAAGCAGTTTCTATTTTTGGATTTTACCAACACTTTGCTATTTTTTAGACCTTGAAATTATTTGAAGCCATAGATTTTTTTTGTTCTATAATTCATAGAACACTTTTTAAATTTTATGTATTTCTCTGCGTAATTAAGAAGATCTCCCATCTTGAATACCTGGGAAGCTTCATGGCATTATCTGAACTGCACTATTTCCTTATTAAAAATAACATTCTTCTTCCCTTAGAAATATCTGTGTTTCTCCTTCATTTTTTTTCTCCAAATAAAGCATTACGTTTACACCTCTGCACACCACAAGTCAATTTTGCGGTGCTTGATATCATTTACTTCTTTCACCAAGATTATCATTCATGCTGACATTCATGTGCATTTCTCTCCATTTTGGAATATTTTTGGTCTGGTTCAAATAACATACATCATGAGGAGATTGAAATCCCCTTAACATTACACAACTATAAAGGCTACCTAAACCACCATAGCAACATCATGTGGCATCTAGGGATTTGTAGTTTATAAAGGGATAGAATTCTCAGTTGGAGAAGTTGTCTGATATCTTACCAGACTATCTCAGAATTATCTTGAAATAAACGGTTAAGGTGGAATCACAGTGCTATAACTGTGCAGTGTGAAAAGGCTATTTCTCTATGTGATTTGTTCTATTAGGCCCCTTCTACTATTTATCTAGTATTTATCATCCAAAATTGATAAAGCGCCACTGCTAGGAATGATTAAAAAAAACTCTTTAAAGTCTTCCTCTAATGGGAAAAGTGCAGAGAGGAGCAACAATTGTTTATTGGAATTACTTGCTCTTCTCCAGCTGGGTTTTTAAAGGGGAAGGACCAACTACTGGGGCAATAATTGCATTGTACAATTCACACTTGCCCATATCTGTTCAAGAGCACTATTTCCATTTCAATTATGACCAATAAAGAAATGAATAAATAGAGGATTCCACTGTAGACCTGGTCAAGGAGGAGATCATATTGAGCTTGCCCAGGCTCAAAGGGTTAATTAGTTCCTAGGGCAAGAGACAGTCTGAGACAGTCCATCTTCATATACCTATTCAAAATGGTACTTTGTTTCAATGGGTGTGTGGGCTAGCAACTCTTTCCCAAAAGAAAATTGCTCTGCCCCTTAATTTGGATGGGAGAAATTGTGTTTGTTTAGCTTATATTTGTCTGTGGGTAAGAGAGGCTCTGAACTCAGAACTGAATCCAAGAATATACAAAAACTTGAATTTAGAGGGTGAATATAACCCTACCCAGGCTGATCTGCTTTTTGACTTACACGAAGCAACCCTATAAGCACTTTTGTAAACTTCATTGATTAGTGGGCCTCTTCTAATTCACTCTAATCCAACCTAATAATTTGTTTTAGGCTAGAACCATTGTTTTCGCTAGGACCTATGAGTCTGTAAGGTTGAGCCTGACAGTACATGAATGTATGCATTAGATTCGGGGTGCTCACACTTTTCCAGCATGTGAGCTACTTATAAAACAACCAAGTCCCAAAGATCTACCTACCCACTACTCAGAGAGCCATAAAAGCAAAATATTAGGAAATTTATTTCAGTGAGAGCCATATAATATATTTTAAGACTGAATTCAACTAAATGTGAGTATAATAAGTCCTTGAGCATTCCTCGCAAATGGCATGGGAGCCATACACACTGTGCCTGCGATCTGCTTGCGATCTACCAGGACGCCCTTCAAGATCTACCAGGACGCCCTTCGAGATCTACCTAATGAGCACCTGTGCATTAGATAATTGTGTCTTCTCTATTCCTGTAAAAAATATTTTTCTTTCTTTCAGTCTTCCTTGGCCTTGTTCCATGTATTCAAAAACAAAGTAACAAGCCAAAATGAAAGATCATACCTGAGAAATAATTAATGGAGGTTTTCATGTCTTTTCATTTTCATTTACATAGTGAAAGTGGTATTAATTCAGTTCAGAGACTAACTGTAGGAGAAACATGCTTATATTGAGACCATTGTACATTAACCAAATCAGAATTGGATTTTGTTTTTAAATCATTTTGTCTCTTTAAAAAAAATCTTTTATCCACTTTAAAATATCACACAACTTCTCTTGCGATGACATGTCATAACTGAGGTGCTAGTTCAGCTACATCTGTATCTGTATACCTTAATAAAGCGGAATGTTTGTATGTATGTATGTGTGCAGAGGGCGGATATGTGGCAGCTATTTACATAAAGTCCTTTGATTGGCCAGCCTCGCCACTCCAAAATTCTAAGGCACCAGACAGAGGGCATTGATTGCCACTGATTAGCCAGCATCCCAGAATCCAGGCCTCTACATTCAAACAACAGGATTTCTTCCCACTGAGGGGAAAAATGTGGCAGCTATTTGCAAAGTCCTTTGATTGGCCAGCCTCGCCACTCCAAAATTCTAAGGCACCAGACAAAGGGCATTGATTGCCACTGATTAGCCAGCATCCCAGAATCCAGGCTTCTACATGCAAACAACAGGATTTCTTCCCACTGAGGGGGAAAAGGGCACCATCAACATTCCCTCCCCACTTGGCTCTATGAAAAGAAAATGGATTCCTGTTTTCTCCCCCGCTTTTAGAAAATGGCTGCCTGCCATTTGGCCTTTTAAAGTTACCAATTACCAGCAGAGCAGGCCAGAACATTACAGGCCCCAAAAGAGAGTTTAGGACAGGATGGGCCACGAATGATGGGATTTGCACTACCTTCACCCAATTCACTTCCCAGAAAACACTGTAGCCCCTACAAATCACAAACCAGGCCCAAAATTTACAGTAAGGCTTCATTAACTCGATTTTCCTGACTAGGCCTCAGTTAATGGGACATTGTGTATGGCCAGGCCCCAAAAAGAGAGTTTAGGACAGGATGGGCCACGAATGATGGGATTTGCAGTACTTTCACCCAATTAACTTCCCAGAAAACACTGTAGCCCCTACAAATCACAAACCAGGCCCAAAATTTACAGTACGGCTTCATTAACTTGATTTCCCTGATTAGGCCTCAGTTAATGGGACATTGTGTATGGCCTGAATTAACAGTAACCAACCTTGGCACACTGAGCCCCTATGACCCATGATTCATTCTACTGCAGTTTGGAGTAGGGAGGACCATGGATGATGGGACTTGAAGTACCATCACAGGTTATGAGATTTGTAGTACTTTCAAACTCTTCATTCCCCACAGACCAAGGCGGCCCTGAACCACAAGACCAAACTTGGCACACAGTACCCATGACCCACACTCCATCCTACTGCAGTTTAGAGGAGGATGGACCATGAAGGATGGGATTTCAAGTACCTCCATTCACTTCCCAAGCCCGCTGCGACCCTCATCCAGTGCATAATCATGACCACACTTGGCACAAAAGCCCCCATGACCCAATGGACATCCTGATGCAGTTCAGAGGGCGGACCACGGATGATGGGACTTGAAGTACCTCCACTCATTTCACCAGACCATTGTCAACCTCATCCAAACACTGATCAAGACCAAACTTGGCACACAGAGCCCCCATGACTCATTCTACATTCTGGTGCAGTATTGAGGAGGATGGGCCACGAATGATGGGACTTGAAGTACCTCCACTCACTTCCCAAGACTGCTGCAACCCTCATTCAATGACTGATCAAGACCAAACTTGGCACACAAAGCCCTCATGACCCACTCTACATCCTGGTGCTGTTTGGAGGGGGATGGACCATGGATGACGGGACTTGAAGTACCTTCACTCACTTTCTGAGACTACTGCGACCCTCATCCAATGAATGATCAACACCAAACGTGGCACTAAGAGCCCCCATGACCCACTCTACATCCTGGTGCTGTTGGGAGGGGGATGGACCATGGCCAATGGGACTTGCAGTACCTTCACTAACTTCCTGAGACCACTGCAAGCCACATACACATCTAATAGGAACCAACCTTGGCACACAATGCCTTCCTCAAATAACCCGGGCACCGCCGGGTCCTCAGCTAGTCACTATATAAACCAGAACCTCTTTGACTGTTGAAGTGTTCTGCAAAAGTTTGGTGTCAAATAGTTTTAGGATTCAGTCATCCACGGTAGGCATGATATTTTGTTTCCAGACTCTTGCTAGTAATAGTCTCGCCGCTGTGCTCATTAGAAAGAGCATGCGGTCCTAGTTATCATCTATTTTTTTGGTTGTAATCCCTAATAGAAAGGTCTGCGGGGTGAGGGGGATTTTTGATTTTAGAATTTTTTGAGATTGATTGTGTATATCTAACCAGAATTTCTTGACTTTCTTACATTCCCACCATTGGTGAATGAAAGTACCTATTTCCTTATTACATTTCCAACATTTGTTAGATACTTTCTTATTGAATTTGGCTATTTTTTTGGTGTATAGTACCACATAAAGTACATTTTGTACCAGTTTCCTCTGATATCGGATGCCATACAATATTTTATTTTTTTGTTCCAAATTTCCACACTGGTATGTATAGATGCTTTGCCCAGAATCTTTTGCCCACCATATTTGGCATTCCTTTATCTGTTCGTCCTCCGTATACCACTGTTGTAATTGTTGATATAGGATTCTTTTTTTTCTTTTGACATTATCATTTCCCAGATACCCTTTTCGAGTGAAAATCCAACACTTTTATCTGTTTTGAATGCCTCATTTATTTGATGGTACTGAAACCATGTTAGTTTAGGACATGTTTGCTTTAACTCTTCGTGTGTTTTAATGTTATATCGTTCTTGTTTACTTGATTCAAAATTTGTTGGTAAGTTAGCCAGTTATCATCTGCTAGTTCCCTCTTATGTTTGGCTTCGATTGGCGAGATCCAGATAGGTGTTTTTGTATAAAGCCTATTTTTATACTTTTCCCACATCTTTATTAGCGAAGCTCTTATAAAATGGTTTGAGAAATTCTTTTCTACATTCTTTTTGTTATACCATAAGTATCCATGCCATCCTACTCGGATGTCATGGCCCTCCAGTGCCAGGAGTTTTTTATTCTTTAATGTTGTCCATTCTTTTATCGCTAATAGATTGCAGGCATCGTAATAAGCTTTAAAATTTGGTAGCCCTAGCCCTCCTCTTTTTTTTTTTCATCAGTTAGTATTTTGAGTTTGATTCTTGCTCTCTTGTTTTTCCAGATAAATTTTAGTATATCCTTGTTCCATTTTTTAAATAGATAGTCATTTCTGAGTATTGGTAATATTTGAAATAGAAAGAGCATCTTAGGAAGAATATTCATTTTTATTACTGCAACTCGACCTAAGAGTGAGATGCCTTTGTCTTTCCATTTTTCAAGGTCTTTTTTACATTCTGGTCCATAATTGTTCATAATTATTTTGTATTAGCTTTGCATAATTGAGGCTAGTTCAACGCCTAAGTATTTTACTTTCTTTTCTATTTGCAGGCCTGTGTTTGTCTGTAGTCTGTCTTTAGTTGCATTATCCATATTTTTCACCAGTAACTTGGTTTTCTGTTTATTTACTTTGAACCCAGCATGCCTCCCAAAGTTCTCTATTTTGGAAATCCAGTCGTTTATATTTTCTAGTGGGTTGTCTATTATGCATACCATGTCATCTGTTTGTTCGTCTGAAAATTATTTATTTATTTATTTATTCTTTGATTTTGTATACCACTCCTTCCTGCAGGCTCGGGGCGGTTCAATCCATGTTTTAAGAAAGTTTTTTAGTCTATCTGCCATAATTGAAGCAAAAATGTTATAATCCGTGTTCAGAAGCAAGATAGGACGGTAGTTTTTTTTATTTCCATTGGGTCTCCGTTCTCTTTAAGTATTAGCGAGATATGTGCTTTCCCTCCAAGATTTGGATATTTCTTTATTTTCTAATATGTTATTGGATATGTCTTTTAAAAGTGGGCTCTGTTCTTTTTTGAAGGATTTATAGAATAATGCAATGTATCCATCTGGTCCTGGCGCTTTGTTACTTTTAAAGCTGGTTATGGCTTTATCTTTTTCAAACATTGATATTTAATATTTCTCTCTGTTCATCCGTTAGTCTGGGTATTTTTAGTCTGCACAGATGGTTTGTGATTTCTTCATTGGAAGTGTACTCTTTACAGTATAAGTCTTCATAAAACGTATTGAATTCTGTTGCTATTTGTACCCTGTCTGATAGTACTTTGCCATTTTTTTTATTTTTGTTATGTATTGTTCTTGTTTTTAATTTTTAAATTTTTTAGCGAACCATTTCCCGATTTTATTTGCATTTTGAAAATGGTTTAGTTTAATGTATTTTAGTTGTCTATCTAGGTTTTCTGTTTGTAGTAAGTGTAATTGTTTTTTTGTTGATTTCTAAGTCTGTTGTTAGCTTTTTGCTTGTTGATTTCTTAAGTGACTTCTTCTTTAGTTGTTCTTCTATCGTATTTATCTGTCCTATTATTTTTTCAATATTTTTATTTCTATTTTTAGTCTTATTGCATTTTGTTGCATAAAATAGCCTCTTAAGACCACTTTCATGGCTTCCCACTGAGTGATCTTGGAGGTTTCATCTCCTTTGTTATTCTCTAAATACTCCAGTAAGAGCCTCTTGTTTAATTCAATATCTTTCTCCTGTTGTAGTAGATTTTCTTTTAATCTCCATCTGTATTTCCGTTCCTCCCCTTTCAATGTGAACTCCATAGCACCGTGGTCTGATAATAATCTTGCCTGTATTTTAATATTCTTCATTCTTATTATTAAATTATTTGTGGCCCAGGCCATGTCTATTCTGGACCACATTTCATGGCTCCCGGAAAAGTATGTGTAGTCTCTTTGGTTGTAATTATGGTGTCTCCAAATATATTTTGTGTGTAAAGCTTCCATACAAGAGATTAATTGTTTTGGTAGTTTATTTGAGTTTGATGATTTTTTATTTTTTATTTTAGTGTTTACCGATGCTTTGTCAAGACTTGGGTCTACCACCCCATTGAAGTCTCCCACAATCAGTAGTTCATCATATTCTTGCTACTCTATCTTCTTTTTTAATTATTTTATTATTATTATTATTATTTATTTCAGCTCGGTAGACCGCTCACTCCGAAGCTCAGAGCGGTTTACAACAATAAAATACCAATAAAACACATAACAACATTAAAACAGTGTTAAAACCAATTCCGCCCCACCCCCCACCTCCCAGTAAAACTGTAACAGGACAGTAGTGATGTAGCGGCAGTGACGCAGCGGGTGGCACGTTATGGCGGGCACCGGTCAGAGCCGAATGCCTGTCTAAACAGCCAGGTCTTAACAGCCTTACAAAATGTCATCAAGTCCCGCAGGGCTCGCGTCTCTCCAGGCAACGGGTTCCATAGCGTTGGCGCGGCCACTGCGAATGCCCTCTGCCGCACACTGACTAGTCTGTAGGTCTTTTTGCCAGGCACTTCCAACATGTTGAGCCCCTCTGAGCGCAGTGATCTTCTGGGCACGTATGGGGGAAGCCGCTCCCTCAGGTACACTGGCCCCAAACCATATAAGGCCTTGAAAGTTAGAACGAACACCTTGAAGAAGACCCAGAATTCAATTGGGAGCCAGTGCAGTTCACGCAGCAATGGGGTTGCGTGAGCAGATCTTACAGCTCCTGAAAGCAGGCGTGCTACTGCGTTCTGCACTAGCTTGAGTTTCCAGATCGTCGACAAGGGCAGGCCAATGTACAGCGCATTACAGTAGTCAAGTCTCGAGATGACCGTGGCTTGGATCACCGTGGCCAGGTCGCGACGGGAGAGATAGGGAGCCAGACGTTTTGCCTGTCGGAGATGGTAAAAAGCTGTCTTGCAGGCGCAGGCAACCTGTGCCTCCATAGACAGCTGGGGGTCCAGCCGGACCCCTAAGCTCTTTACTAGAGGCAGCGGGCATAACGTCACGCCGTCAAACGTTGGCAACTGGATCGCCCCCCCCCCTCGGGCGGCCCAGCCACAAGATCTCTGTCTTCGCCGGGTTCACCCTCAACTTACTGGCTCGCAGCCATCCAGTCACGGCTTCCAGGCAGAGATGGAAGTTATCGGGTACGGATTCCACCCCAGCGTCCATCCTCAGAATGAGCTAGGTGTCATTAGCGTACTGATGGCACTCCACCCCAAAACTCCGCACCAATTGGGCGAGTGGTCGCATGTAGATATTAAATAACAGCGGGGATTCCTTAATAAATTTTATTTTAGGACCATTGGGACAGTAAATATTACAAAGCAGGATTTTTTGAGTGCTTATTTCTAATTCTATTTCCACGTATCTTCCTTGGTCATCTTCGAAGACTAAATTGGATGGTATCCATTTTTGACATATATCACCACTCCTTTCTTTTTTCCTTACATGAGGAAAAATATTCTTTCCCCAGCTTATTTTGGTTCAGGTATTTTGTGTGTTTCTCTGCGATATGTGTCTCTTGTAGTGCTATGATTCTTTTGTTTAAAATAAGTGAAAAGTCTCCTTTTGGGGGGGGAATTGATGCCGTTGATGTTGTTAGAGTATACTCTGATATCTTTATTCATATTGGTTTTCTTTCATCTCCCAGTTGATCACTTCCGACGCCGTCACTAGTTGGTAATTCTTTGGTGAGAATTTTCTTAGCCTTTTAAGATTTCTTCCTTTGACTTTCTTGTCGGTACCTGTTTCTTCTTGTATTTCCTCCTCTCCCTCTTCTTCATATTCTTATTCAGGTGGATCATCTTCCTTATTACCATGCTGGAAGTTTTTTCCTTTGTCTCTGTGTTCGTTGCGGGACTGTGATGGTGATTTTCCTTTAATGTGTTTTGTGAAGAAGGCCCTCGCCTTCTCCTCAGTATTTAACCAATATCTTATGTCATTGTACGTGACCATGAGTCCCTCTGTTTTCTCCCATCGAAACTTTATTTTCTTTTAGAGTAATTCTTTGGTCAGGAAGGAGTATCACTTTCGTTTTGCAAGTGTTTCTGTCGATACCGCTTTCATCAGGATGATACGTTTATCTTTATAGATGACTGACTTTCTGGAGCTTTCCTTCAAGATTTCATCACGTGTATTCTTCCTGCAAAAAGTTGCAATGACATCTCTGGTAGTGTTATGCTTTTTTGAGCATCCTATCGTAATTCTGTAAACCCTGTCCAGGTCTTGTTCAGCTAGTTCACTAGTTATATTCAATAATTCAGCTATGATATCATTGACTGTCTTATATTTTCATTTTTAGATTCCTCTAAATTGCGGATCCTAATTTGATATTCCAGCTCTCTATTCTCTTATCATCTCCGCTTGCCTCTGTATGACTTGGATTGAGTTTTCCAATTTTCCTGTTTTGTATTCCAGTTTGTCATGTGTCTTAGCCAACTTTTGATTCTCTTTCTTTACTCTTTCCAGATCATCCTTCATTACAATTTAAGAGCATTTTGAGTTGAGAGCTTCCACCCACTCCGGGTGTCACTTTGACTTAAGAGTGGCATTTTGAGTCGAGCTACCGCCAGAGGAAGGATTTCAGTGAGAAAATTTCATTTTGAGATAAGAGCAATTTGAGTTAAGAGCTCAATCACAGAACAAATTAAACTCTTAACTCAAGGTATCAGTGTATGTCAGACCTTGACACAGAGGGGCATGTTGTCTTTGTTCTTGCCCCATTCATAATTTTACAGTGCTGTCATATCTCCCCTTACTCAGTGTGAGCTTTCTTTCTGAGCTAAACAGAAATCTTTCTTGAAATTCCAGCTTCTTAAGTCATTTCATGCTTGTAGTTTCCATTTTCTGTACCTTTGCTGGTGACACAATATCCTTTTTAAAAGATGGGGTGACCAGATACAAACACAGTATTCTACAAGTGGTTGCAATATATGGTCTTGTACAAGAACAGTTCGGTGTTGCATATGTTACATTCAATTTTCTTTCAAATTATGCACAAGAACAAAAATGGTTTTTGTTCAGAACCCAAGAAATGATTTTCTGGTTAGTTGTTGCTATTTCAGCTCTTTACAGTATTTATTTTATTTATTTACAGACCCCACCCTTCTCACCCCCCCCCCCCGGGGGGGACTTGGAGCGGCTCATACAGTACATATTACATTGAGATTTTATTATTTTATTTTACACTTCTGTCTATAGAATTATAGAATCATGGAAGAGACCACAAGGGCCATCTAGTCCTGCCCCCTGCCATGCAAGAAAATACAATCAAAGCACTCCTGACAGATGGCTTAAAAACCTACAAATATGCCTTTCCTCAGAGGGGTTCATGGTCTCCAGATCTTTGATCATTTTAGTTGCTCTCCTTTGGACACATCCAGCTTGTCAATATCTCTCTTAGATTGTGATGCCCAGAATTGGACACAGTATTCCCCTTATCTGAAATGCTTGGGGCCAAAAGTATTTTGGATTTTGGAATATTTATATTTACATAACTGTACATAATGAGATATTTGGAGATAAAGCTGAAGCCCAAATAAAATTCATGTTTGTTTTATATACACATGGCATTAATATACTGGAATTTTATACAATGTTTTTATAACTTTGTACATGAAACCACATGAGTATCCCTTTCCCAGAAAGCCAAACTTCTTCAAATTGTCCACATGAGTGATTTTGAGCTTTGAATGGTTCAGGGCACACCAGTGCCCTGAACCATTCAAAGCTCAAAATCACTCATGTGGACAATTTGAAGAAGTTTGGCTTTCTGGGAAAGGGATACTCAACCTTTAGCTTCCTATTTACAAATAAACAAACTATCACTTTTCTAGATATCCAAGATGAAAGATAGATACATTGGCCTAACAAGTGAATATAACATCTAATGTTATCACGATAATATAGGAAACAGTGTTTTTAGCCTTTGTTGAACACAAATTTAGAGGTATATAACTGTCAGGCTATGCAAGAATATTTGCCAAAACTTGTTTCTAGAAAATAAGATCCCTAAAATCTGCTTCTCTGCAGTAGTGCTGCCAAAGAAGACATGTGGCGCTTGGAATTGCTGTGAATCTTTCCTTTCCCTGATTCCACCCCTCTGTCTACTTGCAGATGCACAAAAAATAATTTAACATCCAGTCAGCTATAAAACTGCTCCTCTGCTTTTCAGTAAGTTACAACTAGTGTATGAAATTTCATGAAAAAAATTACTCTTACTGTAATGTTATATAGCATAACCTTGACTGTAGATTAACAGTAGCTTCTTCCCAATACCAGACGGTTAACCGTTCTGTATGGCAAGGGCTGGAAACATATCTTTCAAAATCTCAAGCACCGGTGCTATTTGTGGGTCAGAGCAGAAGTGTTTTCTCTCACAAAAAAACATCAAAAGAGGCAACTCCTTCAACAAAGTTCATTGTATATACTGAGTTAAACATATCTTCTGACTATGGTTTGTAGGAAATTTTTGTTAGATTTCACCTTAGTGGGCTTGATTAGGAAATGAAGGCAAATTGTTTTTAGTCAAATTTCTCACGATATTTCCTCAACTTGGTTAATCAATATGGGGATGCCTGACAAGACCTAACTTAAGTCTGTTCTTCCAAAATGTTAATCTAGGAGACAAAAAGTAGATGGGCTTGAGTGACGAGTAAACCTTTTTTGTGTCGTGCTTGTGGACTTGAGCTCTATGGCTGATTCAACTAAGTACATGCATGCCTCCGTTCACAAAGCCTCTGACAAAGGAGCATGTTTTGTATGTCCAGCATCCTTTCCTCCTCACACTCTAGTTAGAAGGATTTTAGAAGGATTTTAGCATTGAGAGATTGGGAAAGTATCATAGATATATTTGGCATCAGGTCGTACCAGTTTGTCTGCAATAAATGTTGCAACAGTGGTTGAGATGGGAGAGAAATGGATTCTAGTCCAGTTGATCCTGTGGTAGCTGTGAGTGCTTGCCTACAACAAGCAAAGTAAGCAGTAGCTTACTCTAGAATCCCTTAATGAGCATGCAAGAACAGCAGAACTGGGAGGAAAGGAGTAGAACAGACAGGCCTGCCTCATTAGCTATTCCCAACATGTTTTGCTGCTGAACAGCTCTCACAATCAGGAAGTTATTCCAAATATTCAGGTGGAATTTCCGTTCCTGTCATTTGAACACTTTCCTCTGAATTCTAGTTTCCAGGGCATTTTCCTTATGACAGCCTTTCAAATATTAAGTCATGGCTATTATATCCCCTCTCACCCTTCTCTTCTCCAGGCTAAACATACCAATCTCTTTAAGCCGTTCCTCAGAGGGATTCATGGTCTCCAGATCTTAATCATTTTAGTTGCCCTCCTTTGGACACATTCCAGTTTGTCAATATCTCTCTTAGATTGTGATGCCCAGAATTGGACACAGTATTCCAGATGAGGTCTGACCAAAGCAGAATAGAGTAGGCTAGTAAAAAATAATCACTATATTGATTATGAAAGAAGCTTTCAAGTGGTCTTTAGGACATTCTATATGTTTTTGTTTACTTGTGCAAGGCTTATCTGACTTGGCTGTTTCATTTCACATGTCCATAGTGTCAGTTTTGAATAAAACGGTTTCTGAGATGTATTGAACTGCTTTCCTCTTTCGTGATGTGGGAAAGAACCTATTCCTATTTTTTCCATATTGTTTCTGCCCCTAGTAGCATTTTTTATTTTAAAAAAATAATGTCCAGGAACATTCCTTTCTGTTAAGCAAGTCTTTTCAGGTAAAATAAGTTACTTCTTCGGGTACAGATTGGTTGATATATTTGCATTGTGACCTGTTTAAAATGATGAGGATCTCTCGCCTAAGTGGATATATGCTGAACCCTGCTGTATTCTTTGGCTTCAGCATTCTGAAATTGCTTATTTTTACTTCCACAAGATATTCCAGATGACATTTTTGGTTGTTGGAGGTCATTCATGGAAAATCAAGGTTGCACAAAACATTTACCTGTTCATGGCCTGTGGCCGGTGGCTCTTGAACTGCTGCCCTCCATATCAGATTGCAGAACACTGATTGAAATTCATAGAGTCATAGAATCATAAGAATTGGAAGAGACCTTGTGGGCCATCCAGTCCAACAACCCCTTGCCAAGAAGCAGGAACATTCTTCTGACTTTCAGCTGTATGGCTAAAAAAATCTGGAACTTTGCAGCAATAAATAAATAAATAATCTTGGCTGGTCATGCAGATATAATAGTGAGATTCTGTGTTTTAGAGTTTCAAAATAACTAATGATTTATTTATTTTTAAAAGCTTTTTGGCATATTTACATAATATACAGATTTGTTTTCTATCTTTATTTTTCAAAGGAGAGGCATATTTGATTAATAACTATTTTTCACCAATACTTGAGAAATGTAGAGAGAATTATCTGACTCCCATGGCTAAACAAACATTTCTGCCATTTTTTCCTTACGGTGCACTTCATGCTGAACCTGATGTTAATGATGTCTCTTGCCAAGGTCATCCAATAAACCTATATGGGTGGTCTTGTTCCCCCTTTAATGTTTGCAAACTATCAAACTCCGATGTTTTAACTTTTCAAATGATGAATGCATGTGTCTTACCATCCATTCTACTTTCCATCATACAGAAACTCTTCTCAAGTAAATATCTGGGTTTTGCTCCTGTGAAATCCTGGGTGCTTGTTGACTAATTTTTCAAATATTTACTTGCTTTCTTCAGTGGAATATAACATATAAATAAATACACAGCAGATTATAATCTTGGTCTTTTTTTATAGTAATCTTGCTTTGTATGCTTGTATGTGTGCAGAGGGAATGAAATACAGACATAATACCGCAGTATAAATAGGGTCCATGACCACAGTTGCTAGTTTGTTTTTCTCAGCTGTTTGTTTTTAAAAAGCATTTTCAAGTGCTGAACAATATGCTAAACAGCCATTTGATACTTGTTGATTAAATATATTCATCTAAAAATAATTTGATTTACATTGTTTTAAATAGTCCTGCTTTATTGTGTTTGTCCAAATGTATAATATATTTATATTTAGTGATTCAGTTTGTGTAAACTGAAATACTTGCAACTAGATTATAAAATTTACTTTTTAGATTAACAGGGAAGCACAGTATTCATAAGGGGTTTTTCTGTTTTACGCTTTCTGCCAAATGTCTGTCAGTAGGACATATTAAAATAAAAAGTGCACAATAAGACACATAAAAGCAAGAGGCACAGCTCAGCAGTGAGAGGGCTTGTCGTGTATTAATTTTTCATTGCTGTGGAGAATTGTACGTACATAATCGCTTGATTGCAGTGGGAGTTAGCAATCTCCTATGGTGTCATTTGCATAAATCTTGTTAAGTCAATGGCAGTTAATGAAGTACAAATGAGCCTGGAGAAGGTGACATGCAAATCGTGGGTGGCAGATGGGAGGTCTGTTTTTGGGATGGCAGCTGTGTGCTATTTCCTTTTTTTCTTTCTAAATTGGAGCATAAATAAATAGTCAGAACTGTTCTTTAATGCTTTATAGCTTTAGGTATTAGAGGTTTATATTATACCTTCAGTATCCAGACTACTGAATAATACACACACACACACACATATATGATATAATCAACATAGTAGTCCCTAGTTTTGCAGGAAAACTCTTGTAATAATCCATTGTTAGACAACAGATCTAATGAGGGCACCAACAGCTCATGATCTGAGTCCAATGCAAGACAGAAGGAGAAGAGAATGAAACAAGCAAGCCAACAAGCATTTCTAAAAGTTAAATGGAAGAGAACATCTATGTTTCAGGATAAACAAGAGGGAATAAATGCAGTCTTAACCATATGTTGCCTTTGAGGGATGCAAATCCTTCTAAGAGATATTACAAATACCATGAAAATCAATAATAAAAGCACAATAAGACAACATGAATCGTAACAATTCCTCAAGATATCATTTGATTGAGTGGAGCAGAAGCCTGGTGTTGTCCTTGCTTCATGCCCTCCATTCTTGCTCCAGGAAACTTTAGCAGAGTAGTTGGAAGTGGATGGTCCTGTGGGGAAAATAGAGGACTGCCCAAACTGGAGCTTGCTCACTTTCCTGTCTTGTTCCTGCTGTTTAAATTTAGCCCAATTTGTGAAAATGATCAAAATATCCAATAAACTCCAGAAATGATGGATTCCACACAATTGATAAGCTCTCTGCCCTATTTTAAATCCCTTGGGAAAATGCAGGTTAATGTAAGCTAAAGGTGTGTGTGTGTGTAGGAAGGGATCCGTTGTAAGCTAAAGGTGTGTGTGTGTATAGGAAGGGATCCGTTAACCTAGTCCTTGCTGTTGGAAATGTTTTGAATCAGAAGCAAAGCAAAGAAATGAGATGTTGACAATTCCGTATTCATTTTTAAAAGCTTGATGCCAAAATCTTGAAATTGTTTTTATCCCACTTTTCCAGAGGCATATTCTAGAGGAGTGAGGGGAGCATCAACACAAGAAATGATTGATGAAACTTAAATAAAAGAACCTTTTTCCTATCATACAATCCTGTAGAATAATAATACTATGTAACAAACTTTGAGAAATTTTCTGTTTCTGGTTTGAAAGTGTTATTTCCTGTTTAACTGTGTGGTAGTTACTTTGAAAGTAGTTGTTCTACTCCAGAAGTTTTTGTGGCTGCCACAAACTATGTTGAATTCGTTGAGATTCATTGAAAAACGATGTAAAATGTGCTGCAGGATGTCCCGCAAAAACAAAGTTTTTGGCAGTTTAATAAACTTTTCCCATGTTTTTATGATAGAAACAATTAGGAAATTACATTTATAACCCAGTAATAAAAATCGTGTTACATAGTATAATCAAGATTTTCTCCTGTGCCTCTTGTTAGGTAATAATTGAGGTTCCAATAGGAATATACAAAGCAGTGTTTTATAATGCGTTTTTAGAGTATTTTACTGTGTTTTACAATGTTGAAGTTCTGGAAGTCGCCCCGAGCCCACTGAATTGGGCGACTAAGAAGTCGAAATAAATAAATAAATAAGATTTAAACACACACACGGGGGGGGGGGAGATTGATTGATTGATTTGGGGCATAGAAAGTTGCTTTATACAAGATGAGACCCTTGGTCCACCTAGCTCAGTACTTCTAACAGCTTCCCAGGTTTTAAGCGGGGTTCTTTTGCAGCCTTTCCTTTTGATCCCTAGTAATTTCCAGTACACTGACTGGCTGGGCTAAGTTGAACCCTGTGGTGTTTTTGTGCCAGTAGAAAACATCTTCTGCTTGTGAAAGGACTGCTTGCAAGTTAGCAGAAGAACACTGCATAGGAAAAACAATCATACATTGAGTGGAACCCCTTCATCTCAGCAAACTCTTGTGCATATAACCACTGCATTTTATGCTCCATCTCTTGCTATAGTACATCCTGGTATCCTTTTTGTATGAAGTACATTAAAGCCAAAATACAAAGATAGCAGTAAGCCCCTGGCAGATGCGTTCAAGCAGAGATGGGCGGGGAAGGGGCAGTTTTGATTTAAAACAATGCAAATCTTAACACCACTTCAACAGCCAGAACTCAGAGTTATGGAATTGTTAGGGGTCGGGAGCAGGTGAGGGTTTTGCCCTCCTTTCTGCTAGAGATCCCTGTGTACAACTAGTGGGCCACTGTGTGACACAGAATGCTGGACTAGATGGGCTGAGGCCCGATTCAGCATGGCTCTTCTTATGTTCTTATGTTCTTATGTTCTTATGTTGGGGTTATAGTTTTATTAAGTCCTTGTTAGTCTTCTCTACCATAGCATTGAGCCTACATCAAGCTGCATTAATTCTGTAGCTGCACCCTTGGTGTCTGTAACTTTATGTGTATCTCATCTTCTTTTCCTCCCCCTCCCCCCCCCCCACCTACACATGAATACATTTCTTTTTTTCACAAGCATATGGTATATCCTTTACTTAATTTTATTAATTGATAGTTGTTGGTCTTGGGGTTTCTTCTGGTTAATATTTTAACTTAGCGTGTTTTGTTGGGAAGAGAAAGACATGTCCACATACATACACAATAAAACAATTAAATAAAAGCTATACCACATCACATTTAGTACCCATGCAATTGGTTTTAAGTGTAACTCGCTTTCTATCAAGTTAACTGTGAAACATTATCATACATAGCTGGTTACAGAGTTTTGATGTTGGTAAGGAAATGTGTCCTGCCTTCTGACCAGATCTTAATATCACGTAATTGGGATTTATTACCTCAACTATAAACAGTAATACATTTTAAATGATAACTTCTGTTTTCCCATGCTCCATTTGATCCACAACTTCAATACTTTAGAATGGTACTAGGAGGAAATGTTATGTTTTGAATGGTTTTTGTTTGTTTCCTTTTTTTAAAAGAAGTCTCCTGTTGTTTTTATATTTGCCTGTCTCCCTTTCTGTTGGTTTTATTGGCATTAAATTTTATTTTAATTTTTATTTAAAGGAATAAGGCAGTTTGAAGAGTAATACACAGTATTTGTCCAGATGATCAGTGAAAGAGGTGAATCACGTGGGTTAGTTCAGTCATTTTTGAAGCAAAGAGCATCATGGTTGCTATCATTTGGAATAATCATTTCAGCAAAATGTTTTTGTTGGCTTTAGACAACTGTTATTAAAATATTTCAACAAGGTTCAATGAAACTCTATTTGAGATAGGTTTTGAAAAGAGAGCCACATCTATCTAAAGGCAGTCAAACTGATTTCATTAGTCCTTTTCACTTGGAGAAGAGCACCTTTATGCTTCAGGCAAGTGTCAGACCTGAAATCTCTGATAGCTGTAAATAAGACATGTGTTGCAGCAGGTTTCATAGGCATACCTAATAATTTTTCAGAAGTAGAAATGCCAGTTGTCTGTAAAACTGGTTGTGTGAAATGGAGGGCTATCATTTTATAGAAATGGGAGTGGCTTATAGTGGAAAAGAATGGACCCAGTAAATCCCAGTATATTTTAATACCCCCATATAACATAAAATAGATACAGGTATGCTCTTGCTGCTAGAGTTCAGTTTAATCCCTGCTTTTGTGTTTTAATCTGAGAGTGGGCTTCTTATTCTTGCAAAAGTCTAATCAGCCCTACCTAGCATAATTAGTGATGAGGACTGCTGGGAGTCCCAGTCCCAAAATACATGATCTCTATCCCCGATTAAAAATATTTAGGCCATTGTGGCATTATCTTTTCACTGGTATACCATAGCACTTTATTGCTTATGTATCTATGGTGACAATACATGAAAAATTGAAATGTCCTCATCAGAGTCTGAGAGATATATAAAAATGTTTGCGATACCAATATTTATTCCCTTAGATCTCATGTGTCAAACTCAAAGTTCACAGGCCAAATCCAGCACACCATGTCATTTTATGTGGCCCTTCAGATCCTGGATTACAACTCCTGTATTCCATCTCATTAGACATCATGACTAAAGCTTATGGGAGTTTGGATACAGTAGCATCTGGAAGACTGTAGTTTGTAATGTTTGCTCAGGGGAATGCGGTTTGAATTTAGATGCAAGGCTTGTGGACATAAAGTCTGACTTTAACATATCCTTTACTCTGTCCCCATCCTCAGAGCCACAAGTGGTGTTGGGTTGCAGCTCCCATTATCCCTAGTCTGCATGGTGGATAATCAGAAATCATGGGAGTTGTCATTCAGTAACATCTGGGAAGACAGTCTGGGCAAAATTAAAGCGCATAGACCAGGGGTGGGCAATTATTTTTTCCAAGGGGCCACACGAGAGCCAAAAAATATTATGGAGGGCCGCACCTAAAGGCTGAACTGCATCCTAA
This sequence comes from Anolis apletophallus, assembly GCA_030556195.1. Taxonomy (NCBI): domain Eukaryota; kingdom Metazoa; phylum Chordata; class Lepidosauria; order Squamata; family Anolidae; genus Anolis; species Anolis apletophallus. The sequence continues at coordinate 43,912,526 of JARBWK010000003.1, read as the reverse complement.
TCTACATTATTTATTTATTTACTATATTTACTATATATTACACATAATTAATATTAACATATTAATATATCAAGAAATATTCGTATATTATTAGTATTAATATCATAATTATTATATTATAGTATATTTATAGACATTATAATATATTGAAATTATAATATAATATAACATTATTATATTATATTATTTATTATATTATTATAATAAAATTATTATAAAATAATAATAAAAACCACTAAAATAAAATAAAATTCAAGAAGACAAGGTGCGAATCAAGATGAAGGCTGACATCCTGAAGAGAGGAAGGATCCCAAGATGGAATGGCCCAATGGCCCCAGCCCAGAGGATGGCAAAGCGGACCCAACTCCTGCCGCAGCAGAGCAGAGCAGAGCAGAGCAGAGCAGCAGTCGATCGGAGGCTGCAGGCCTCCGCCCGCTCTCGCCCCCAGCCGTTCCCCAGCTGATCGCCCTGCTATGGAGTGCCTGCCATCCCTGATCTGGGCCAGCAAGGGGAGCAGTCGACAATCTGAGGCGGCTTATTCGGCCTGGCGACCTGGAAGACGATCAAGGCTTCCGGGTTGCCAGGGCAATCATCCCCCGCAGGTCGCCGAGTGCTCCCGCTGCAGGCCCGGATCTCCAGGCACTCGAAAGCCCCACAGAGCCCGCGATGGGATGGCAGCAGCGGCACCCCTTCTTCTTGGCCCCACCCCCGATGCCCTTCTCAGGCCGGACAGAAGCGGCTACCGGGCCGCATCTGGCCCGCAGGCCGTAGGTTGCCCACCCCTGGCATAGACTGATAGGTTAAAAATTGTAGCTGACCCTCCGCATACATGGATTATCCGTCCATCGATTCAGTGGCCCTTTGAGGGCAACATTAAGGCTGATGTAGCCCTAAAGGAAAATGAGTTTCACACTCCTGCCTTAGATGTTACGTATTTGGACATATATTCATACAGTGTAAGAACAATCTGACTTAATTTGTTTGATTTTTCCTATTAGACTAATACTTCACCATTCTTTAGAGGAGGGCCATCACAATGAATGAAGTATTAGTCATGGCACATTTAAATTCCATTGATATCAGTGAGTCTACTGTAAGCATGACTAGATTTGCATCCATCCTTTCTGTTATCTAAGTTCACAGTTTCTCTTTGCTGCTGGATTTTCTTGATTCCTACTTGACAAATTCAGAGAACATGTGAATAGCTTAGCTTCCATTCTTATGTGTGATAATCAAGTAGACTGTTGGACTGAATCTAGAAATACCCAAAGACATTACTTGAAGCTCAGTGTCTAGATTGCTCACATAATTCAGGGCTTCTAAAATGCTGTTTGGTAATTGCTGGGCATGCACATATTTTGTATGTATGTATAAGCGAAGCCTCAAATGTGTCCTAAACGTTCTGCCAATCATGACATATCATAGCATGCATTTGAGAGTCACGTATCGTTTTGTAAAAGTCAACATGGATTTCTCAAAAACAAATCATACCAGCCTAATCTTACCTCTCTTTTTGATAGAGTTACAAGTTGGGTAGATGCAGGGAATGCTGTGGATGAAGCATATCTTAATTTCAGTAAGGCTTTCAACAAAGTCCTCCGTGATCTTCTTACAAGCAAACTTACAAGCAAATGTGGGCTAGGCAATGCTGCTATTAGGTAGTTCTGTAATTGGTCAAGCAATTGAACCCAAAGGGTGCTCACCAATGGTTCTTCATCCTGGAAGAAGTGACTAGTGGAGTGCTGCAAGGTTCAGACTTGGGCCAGGACTGTTCAACATATTTATGAATGACTTAGGTGAAAGTTTGAAGGGCATGCTTATCAAATTTGCAGATGACACCAAATTAGGAGGGATAACTAACAAAATGAATTTCAACAAAGATAAATGTAGGATACTACAGTTAGGTAGAAAAAAGGAAATACTTAATGGGTGATGCCTGGCTCGACAACAGTATATGTGAGAAAGATCTTGCAGTCTTCATGGACAACAAGTTGAATATGGGCCAACAGTGTGATGCGGCAGCTAAAAAAAACATTCAGAATTTGGCCTGCATAAATAGGAGTCTAGTGTCTAGATCCAGTGAAGTCATGTTACCCCTCTATTTTGCCTTGGTCGGACCACACCTGGAATAACACTGTGTCCAGTTCTCGGCACCGCAATTGAAGGGAGATGTTGACAAGCTGGAATGTGTCCATAGGAGGGTGACTGAAATGATCAAAGGTCTGGAGAACAAGCCCTATGAGGAGCAGCTTTAAAAGCTGGGCATGTTTAGCCTGCAGAAGAGAAGGCTAAGAAGAGATATGATGAGGGCCATCAAACTACAAGAAAGGAGATTCCACCTGAACATTAGGAAAAACTTCCTGACTGTGAGAGCCGTTCAGCAGTGGAACTCTCTGCCCTAGAGTGTGGTTAAGGCTCCTTCTTTGGAAGCTTTTAAACAGAGGGGTGTCAGGGGTGCTTTGAATGCAATTTTCCTGCTTCTTGGCTGGGGATTGGACTGGATGGCCCATGAAGTCTCTTCCAACTCTGTGATCTATCTATATATATAAAAAGAGAGCGTCCGTTTTTGACGCTCATAGACAAAGAAACTATAAGACCCAGAACCACGATACTTGACGACAGTCACAAACATACTTGCAGGAACATTCGTGGCGCAAAAAACCGGACCTTGATCCCTCACAACACCCCCAAACACGACCCCCTCAAAACCGCAGAGCCCCTCCCACCCCGCCCTCTCCGCTGCCAGCGCGACCGTTTCGAACGTTCGCACATGCCAGCCAAGGTACCTCAGCCCGAACACATCCAGCAGTACAGGGAGCCACGCGCCCCACTCCAAACCTAACCACACCATTCCCTCGCCCCCTTCCCACGATCCTAAACAAAACACACACACACACACACAGCACACCCACAACCCAACCCACGACCCCAAAACAACCAGGAAACAACAAACACGCCACCCCTCCCCACGCACATGGCGGCCGAGCAGCTGATCCACAGCACTGAGATCCCCGCCGCCAACAAAGACTCCCCGCCACAAAAACCCACACCCTTCCCACCAGCCTCCAACAACATGTACACAACCATCCCTCCCTCCTTCCCACGGCCCCCACACAACTAAAACTCAACAAACACGCCACCCCTCCCCACGCACATGGCGGCCGATCCGACTCTCCCCCCAACCCCCCAACCCATCCCGTCCCCCTCTCTCCCCCACACACCGGCAACTTCACCGCCACCGGCGGCGCTAACCCGCCTCCTCCGCCGCCTCACGGAGGCGGGTCGCGTGGCGACGCCATTCCCGCCTACTCCGCTGGCTTCTCGCCCTCCTTCCCCACTTCCCTGCCGCTCCTGGCGAGGAGGAGGAGGCGCAGGAAGGTGCAGCGAGGGACGGACGATCGCTCCCTCTCCTACTCCACCTTACCGGCTTCGTGGTTGCCAGGGCCTTCCTCGCTACGGCCGGTTCCTTCTTCATCCCGGCAGAGGAGGGGGGAGGGTTGCCCTCTTCGCGGGGACCTCTCTCTCCTCCTCTCTCTGCCCTCCTGCCTTAAATCAAGGGAGGACAGCAGGGCGAAGAGGAGAGAGAGGTGCCCAGGAAAAGGGCAACCTCCCCCCTCTGCCAGGATACAGAAAGAACCGGCCGGAGCAAGGAAGGCCCTGGCAACCACGAAGCCACCAAGGAGGAGGAGAAGAGGGAGCGATCATCCCTCCCTCGCTGCACTTTCCTGCGCCTCCTCCTCCTCGCAAGCTCCATGAACGCCAGGCCTGCCTTCCTCCGGCCGGTTCTTTCTGCACCCCGGCAAAGGAGGGAGGGATGTTGGCCAGACCCACAAAACCCACCAAACACATTTCCACAGACCACGATGAACAATCGTGGCACAAAAAACCCGCACTACATAACCCCCGGGACCCCTAAACCCGACCCCCCAAAAACCCCATGCAAACCTATGGAGGGATCCGGCCGCAATCCCAAGACAGCCCGAACAAGCGCCACATCTCTCCCACGATACACCAGGGAGACAGCTCCACGGGGGTGAACACCAGCCTCTCGGCCACAGCGACATCAGGGGCTTTGGATGGGCTCTCCTGACCCTCTCCGCCACTTCTCCAGGCAACCGGGGCACCGAGAGACCCAAACAACAAAAAAACCCCAAAAAACTACAAAACAATATGGCGCCCGAACCACTTCCGGTCCGGTACAAAGTACTCCGCAGGAAGTTGTCCCTCACAAAAAAGGACCCGGAGGGAAACACAAACTACAAGACATTGCCCGCGCGATCTCTCTCCCTTCACCCTCCTCTTCTGGGAGCGGAAGGAAGGCGTCGGAGGAGAGCCAGAAGGAAATGGACGAGGCGAATGCACCACAACTTCCCACCTGGCAAGCGTCCCCCTTCGTCCCCCCCCCCCTTGGACAAAGAGATGGCAAAGAAGGATGAACAGGGACCAGAAGACACGGACATGGAATACACAGGCAAGCATCCCAAATAAACCCTACACACACATGGTCCGACCTGGCCACGGTGATCCAAGCCACGGTCATCTCGAGGCTTGATTACTGTAACGCTCTTTACGTTGGCCTTCCTCTGTCGGTAACCCGGAAGCTCAGGCTGGTGCAGAACACTGCCGCCCGGCTCCTGTCTGGCTCCCCAGCAGGATGCCATATAACACCCATCTTGCAGGATCTGCACTGGCTGCCTATTGAGCACCGGATTGCCTTCAAAGTGTTGGTGCTTACCTTTAAGGCCTTACACGGCCTGGGGCCAGCGTATCTGAGGGACCGTCTTACCCCCATATTTCCCTTCTAGATCACTTCGCTCGGAGAACTCTAATCTGTTAGCGGTTCCCTCCGCTAAAGTGGCCAAAAGAACTGCCACTCGTCGAAGGGCCTTTTTCGGTCATAGCGCCCGACATTGTGGAATGCCTTGCCGCCAGCTACCCGGGCTATCCATGACCTGCTCATAATAATAACACACATATATACGCATACACATACATACACAAACACATATAATCACATACACACACATACCCCCAAACATAAACGCACATATACATACACACACACAAATAGAAACACACACACACATACATACACATATATACACACACAGAACACATACATCATTTTTCAACCCTTACAACCTAATACTTTCCCACATCTCATACATAGGGCACAGCAACGCGTGCCGGGATCAGCTAGTGATTCTATAAATATGTGAGGGAAAGTCATAGGGAGGAGGGAGCAAGCTTGTTTTCTGCTGCCCTCGAAACTAGGACACGGAACAATGGTTTCAAAGTACAGGAAAGGAGATTCCACCCAAACATTAGGAAGAACTTCTTTTTTTTTCTTTTTTTTTTAATAATATTTTTATTGTTTTCCAATGCAGGAATAAAACATAGGAACAATTGGGGAAGGGTGGGAGGGGAGGGGCAGTGGGGGTAAGACACAGGGGGATTGAGGTTACACAGTAAACTCCCGTCCAGTCGGTCCGGTCCTCCAAAGCTGGATAACCCACAGAGTCTCTTCTGGCCCTTGCGCCTGCTTGGTCCCCAATAATTATTAACCCGGTCCGCGCTTATTGGCTAATCTTGCCTATGGCTTTTTGGCTCAGTTCGTTTACGTAGTCGCTAACTTTCGCCCAGTTCGTCTTTGACTTGCTGCTTTGATCCTCAATCACGCTCCTCAGATTGTCCAAGTCCATAATTTCCCTAATACGGCGAAACCAGTTTTTCACCGATATCAGGCCTTCCTTTTTCCAATTTTGGGCAATTTCCATTCTTGCCGCCGTGGCCAACATAGAAAAGATTTTTCCCCTATTGCTGTCCCAGTTCTTATCAGTAATATGGAGTAGGTAAGAATCCGGCTTTAACTCAAATTTAGTCCCTAGAATATTTTCCATGTGCGAGTGAATCTCCCTCCAAAACTTCCTCAGAATCTTGCAGTGCCACCAGCAGTGCATAAAACTGCCTTTCTGCCTCTTACACTTCCAACACTGGTCGTTCATTGTCGGGTAGCACCTAGCTAAACTCACCGGGGTGTGGTACCAATGGTAGTACATTTTGTACCAATTTTCTGCCACATGAGAGAAGCCCAATTGCCTTACTTTGACCTTCCAAAGTGTTTCCCACTCCTGTATCATAATGGAGTGACCCAAATCTTGAGCCCATCGTACCATTGTGTCCTTAATTGTTTCAGTTTCTGTCTCCCACTCAAGGATTTGATTATATAGAGAGCTTATTGTTTTTTTATGTGTCTTCATTATTTTTTCCCAGACTGTGGGCTGTGTATTGAAGTTCCTTAATGCATCTCGTTTAAAACTTTCTTTGCATTGAGCAAAGTGAAACCATGACAGGTCAATGGACTGATCTCTTAGCACTTCCCGCGGTTTGAGCAACCATTCCGACCCCACTCTGGTGATCAGCTGTTCGTATGTATACCATTTGCTGGTTGGAAGTTCCCTAATCTGTAGAGCTTCTTGAGGCGAAATCCATTGTGGTGTCGCTTGGTAGAGCCGGTCCTTATATCTGTTCCAGACCTTAAGAAGTGGTGCCCTAATGAAGTGGTTTGAGAAATTTTTTTCCACCAACGCCTTCTCGTGCCAGAGGTAGGCATGCCACCCCCGGCGCAGGTCGAAACCCTCCACGGCCAACAGATTGTTGTCTTTCAGTGTCGCCCAGTCTTTTACCCAGCTCAGTGCGGCCGCATCGTGATACAATTGGAAATTGGGTAGACCCAAACCTCCTCTCTCTCGGCGGTCGCACAGGGTATTAAACTTAATCCTTGCCCTCCTTGAGCACCATACAAATTTGAGTACATCGGTTTTCCACGACCTGAAGCACTGTTGAGATCTGATAATCGGCAGATTCTGAAATAAAAACATAAGCATCGGGAGGATTCCCATCTTAATTGCTGAGATCCTGCCTAGTAGGTTCAAATTAAGGAATTTCCACTTTTCAAGTTTTTTTTTGATCTCTGACCAGGCTGGGCCATAGTTGTTTTGAAAGAGTTGATTATTCTTCGCCGTGAGTTGTATGCCAAGGTATTTGACTTTCCTCACAAGGTCACATTCTGATATCCGTTGTAGAAGGGCCCTCCTTTCCGGGTTTACATTTTTAGTCAAAATTTTTGTTTTGTCCATATTAATCCTTAGGCCTGCCACTCTTCCAAACTCTAAAATTCTCCTCATCCATAACTCAAAACTCTCTAGCGGGCTTTCTATAATGCAGACGATGTCGTCTGCATATGCTTTCACCTTCCAGTGTGTGGTTTTCACCCGTAGGCCCTTCAAACAATCGTCCTTCCTTATTGCTTCTAACAGCGGTTCCAAAAAATATATAAACAGCAAAGGTGACAGCGGGCATCCTTGCCTGGTCCCTTTTTCGATATCCAGCGAGCCGGCCGAGTCTCCATTTATAAGTAGAGTTGCTTTCTGTTCGGAATAGATAGCCCGGATCGCATTCTCGAAGGCGTGTCCCATGTCCTGTTCTCTGATTAAATGGTTAGGAAGAACTTCTTGACCATATGAGCTGTTCAATTCTCTGCCTTGGAGTGTGGTGGAAGCTCCTTCCTTGGAAACTTTTAAACAGACACTGGATGGCCATCTGTCAGAGATACTTTGATTGTTCTATTCCCGCATGGCAGGGGGTTGGACCAGATGGCCCATGTGGTCTCTTCCAACTGTATTATTTTATGATTCTATGATTTTGTAAAGCTTGAATAGAAGGAAAATAATAATTAATGAATCTAGCAATAGCACCATAATATAAGATTTCTATTTGGGATTATGAAGTAATAGTTATGCGAGTTATTTTAAAAAGTCAAGACAATGGTATACTAAAGCAATCCCCTCTTAATTCAAACATGTATAGTCAAACTTTGAGACTGGCGCAAAATGTGTAATGCCATAAAATGCTCCAATAAAGCAACATGGAAATAAAAATTATTATTGATTTGATAGGCTGCATTTGTTGTTTTGGAGTCTATTCTTAAAAGCCATACAATTCTGACTTAAGTTTGTCCATACTGTTTTCTGACAGCATTCTCTTTTAAAATTAAGTGTTGCATTCAGTGTTTGGTAACCTCTTAAGCTGACAACTTTTTTCTGTACAGTTCTTTATTTAACCTTTGTTAAGGCTTGTCTTTTATGTATCATCAGATTCACTAAACATATGGAGTATCTGGATTGCCATAAAGCTTTTGATATCACTGCTACAGTTATGAATGTTCTATAGAATGACAAAATGTTTATACTAACAATTGTTCCTCATGTAGTCACATAAAAGGCACAAAGACAGTATATTTCCATTTAGTTTTAGCAGCACTTTTCCAATGGTCTAAACTGGATGTACCTCGCCTCAAAGTATGAGCAGTGTGAGCAGTGCACCTTCTAGCTGCCTCTCAATTTATGGTGACCCAATAAATTTAATACTATTTTCTTAGGCAAGGAATATTCTGAATCATCTTTAACAGTTCCTTCTGGTGCTATGTTTCAGGACTCAAAATACGAAAAGAGTAACATCCTGTCAGTTTCATGTCTAGCCTTCACTCTCAAAATCATCTCAAATGCATGGAATAATTGGGGAAAGAAATCAAGATGGTTAAATTTTCGAGAAAACCTGAGAAAGCTTCAATTTAGACACTTTTTCCCCATGGTAACTCTTTCAGGATGGATTTCTCTTCCTAGGGATAGCTTTCTCTCTCTTCCTGTTGTCTCACCCCTGTTTTTAACTATGACTTGTTTGCAAGTCGAATATTTGTAACTTGGAGACTCCCTGTACACCATAACCTGTACTGTAGCAATGTGCTTCTTCTTGAACACATTGCTACAGTATTAAAAATAGTAATCTTAATTCTCTAAAATGTAAGCATCTGAAGAGGTGGAAAGAGTAGAAGAATAAAATGCTGAATGAAAACCAAATAATAGCAAAAGCTTGAAGTGACCTTATTCTGACTCAGTGAAGTCCTTTTTCTTTTATTACAATCATTCTCTGTTTGCATTTTATGTATTTTGAATCTTTTCTCATTGAAAAGTCAGTTATTTTTACTTTGACAGTAAGAGTTATTACCTTTGAATTGTGCTACTATTTCAACATCATTGTGTTCCCATTTAGTAGAATTATGCAGAGAAACAAAGCAGTAGATTATTCTGGGGTCTTCACACAGATTTTCTTAGAAATTGTCTTGAGGTACAAAAGTATAATTGAAAGGTGTGCCAAAAAAAACAACCTCCTGCAGTCTAAATAAGTGGGGTATAAAACTTTTGCCATTATTTCTATGAAATAAAAAACAATCCTTATTGCTAGTTGGGTGCAGTTTTGGCTTGGACCTTGGGCCTAAATTTTATCGAACATGGAGTCATGGTTAGAGCAGGGCTGTATAGTAACTGTTCCTATCTTGTCCATTATCCTTTGATGGCATTGAGGTAAGAGATATTATCCACAATTTCATGGCAGCAATATCGCAGCAACAAAGGCGTTGGTGTACATCTTTCAGCAGCAGGTTGTGCTGTCACTCTCTAGAACATAGCCATCAATTGAGAGAAGGTCTTACAAGTGGGTTTGCATTTCCATAACATATATTACTTCATATTGTCTGCTAATAAGCCAGGGAATTAGATGTAAACATACATTTAAATAAAGCACTGTAAACATTCTAAATGACAATTGTATGTTTCAACCAAACAAACCAGGCTTTTGGTATTTCTGCTGAGATCTGATTAATAGGTTGTTGTTGTTTATTCATTCAGTTGCTTCCGACTCTTCGTGACCTCATGGACCAGCCTGTGCAAGAGCTCCCTGTCAGCCGTCTCCACCCCCAGCTCCTTCAAAGTCTTTACTTCAAGGATACTATTTATCCATCGTGCCCTTGTTTGGCCTTTCTTTTTTCCTTCAATTTTCCCCAGTATCATTGTCTTCTCTAAGCTTTCCTGTCTACTCATTATGTGGTCAAAGTACTTTATATTGGCCTCTGATATCCTTCCCTCCAATGAGCAGTCAGGCTTTATTTCCTGAAGTATAGACTGGTTGGATCTTCTCGCGGTCCAAGGCACTCTCCGAATTTTCCTCCAGCACCACAGTTCAAAAGCGTCTATCTTCCTTCGCTCAGCCTTCCTTATGGTCCAGCCCTCACATCCGTAGGTTACTATGGGGAATACCATTGAACTATGCTGATCTGTGATGTTCCTACTCTTCACTATTTTATCAAGATTGGTCATTGCTCTTCTCCCAAGAAGTAAACAATTTCTGATTTCCTGGCTGCAGTCTGCATCTGCATTAATATTTGCATCTAGAAATACAAAGTTTGCCACTGCCTCCACATTTTCTCCTTCTATTTGTCAGTTATCCATCAGTCTGGTTGCCATAATCTGGGGGTGTTTTTTATGTTTAACTGCAACCCAGCTTTCACCTTGATTAGAAGGCTCATTGGCTCCTCCTCACTTTCAGCCATCAGTGGTATCATCTGCATATCTAAGGTTGTTCAGCAATTTTAACTCCAGCCTTGGATTTGTCAAGCCCCGCACATCGCATGATGTGTTCTGCATACAAGTTGAATAGGTTGGGTAAGAGTATACAACCCTGCCATATGCTTTTCCCAATCTTGAACCAGTCTGTTGTTCCATGGTCAGTTCTTACTGTTGGTGCCTGGTCATTATACAGATTCCTCAGGAGATAGACAAGGTGACTTTGGATCCCCATACCACCAAGAACATACCACAGTTTATTATGATCCACATAGTCAAAGGCTTTAGAATAGTCAATAAACAGAAATAGATGTTTTTCTGAAACCCCTGCCTTTTTCCATTATCCAGCAGATATTGGCAATTTGGTATCTCGTTCCTCTGGTTTTTCTAAACCCAGCTTGTACATCTGGCAACTCTCGCTCCATGTATTGCTGGAGTCTACCTTGTAGGATCTTGAGTATAACCTTACTGGCATGTTAAATAAGTGTCACTGTATGAAAGTTTTATCATTCTTTAGTGTTTCCCTTTTTTGGTATGGGGATATAAGTGGATTTTCCCCCAATCTGATGACCATTCTTGTGTTTTCCATACTTGCTGGCATATGACATGCTCACCTTGACAGCATCATCGTTCAAGATACTAAAGAGTTCAGCTGGGATCCTATCGTCTCTTGCTGCCTTGTTGTTGCCAATGCTTCTGAAGGCCCATTCAACCTCACTCACCAGGATGCCTAGTTCTGATTCACCACACCATCAAAACTATCCTCGATATTATTATCCTTCCTATACCGATCTTCTGTATATTTTCACCACCTTTTCTTGATCTCTTCAGCAGCTTGTGTTAGGTCCTTGCCATCTTTGTTTTTTATCATACCCATTTTGAAATTTACCTCCGATGTTTCTAATTTTCTGGAAGAGGTCTCTTGTCCTTCCTATTCTATTGTTTTATTTATTTATTTATTTCATTCGGCTTCTATGCCGCTACTCCCGGCGGGCTCGGGGCGGCTCACAACACTAAAGAGATCACAGAATAAAAACAACAATACAGAATAAAACAGAGAATAAAACATCATTAAAATATCACAATATACAGCAATTAAAAACGACCTGCCACTTCCATGCATTGCTTGTTTTGAAATAATTCCTTATCTCTTCTGGCTAACCTCTGGAATTTTGCATTCAATTGGGCATATCTTCCCCTATTACTGTTTCTTTTTGCTTTCCTTCTTGCTTGGGCTACTTGCACTGTCTCAGCAGACAACCATTTTGACGTCTTGGTTTTCTTTTTCTTTGGGACATACTTTGTTGCCGCCTCCTCAGACATTAACTGGGTTTGCTGTTCCTCTGTCTAGCTAATATCCAGTAAAAGGCAAATACTATTATACTATACTAGCTGTACCCGGCACGCGTTGCTGTGCCCTATTTAGGAGATGCGAGAAAGTCTGAGTATGTAAGGGTTGGAAATGATGTTACTTAAGGTCTTGGTGGGGTGCTTGGGAACTGATCTTGAGTTCGGAAGTTGTAGTTCACCTACACCCAGAGAGCACTCTGGACTCAAACAATGTTGGATCAGAACCAAACTTGGCATGAATACTCAATATGCCCAAATGTGAACACAGATGGAGTTTGGGAAAATAGACCTTGAAATTTGGGAGTTACAGTTTCTGGAATTTATAGTTAACACACAAAGAGCATCCTGAACTCTTGCAACAATGGAATTGAACCAAACTTGGCATATTGAACTCATTACCAACAGAAAGTACTGGTAACCGGAGCCCAACTACAGGGATGTCTGGGGTGCTGAGTAGAGAGCATAGGGTGGCAGTGGTGCTGGAGCTTGAAAGTTTAGGAAGCCCTTTCCAGGTGGTTCCCCCTGCCTCTTTTGCTGCTTTTTTATTTATATAGATTTATTATTATATGTTACTTTATTTTATATTTATTATTATTTAATACCATGGGTATAAAATTACATGTAATAATAAAACTATATAAATAAAAATGTAATGTTCGTTTGTGGGATTAAATAATATAAGAATAAATCTAGGCCTTACCTGCCTCCCCCTCGCCCTCTTCCCTTCCCCGAGGAGGCTCCTAGGAGTTAGAGTCTGGAAGGCGAGGCCTACAGGCATGCCAAAGCCTCGGCCTCGCCCTCTTCCCTTCCCCGAGGGCCTTCAGGCTCCGTTGCTTCTCCCTCCTCACTGCTCTTCCTCGGCCTGAATGAAGGGAAGGGTCCTTCCGTGCGCCCTTCCCTTCCCACTCCCATGGAGAAAGCGGCGAGTAGGAGGGCGAGGCGGGCACGCTGCCTCCGCCGACCCTGGCTTCTGCCGGCCCTTGGCGCCTCCGGAGGAAGGAGAGCAAGAAGGATCCTTCCCTTCATTCAGGCCGAGGAAGAGCAGCGAGGAGGTAGAAGCAATGGAGCCTGAAGGCCCTCGTGGAAGGGAAGAGGGCGAGGGCGAGGCTTTGGCGTGCCTGTAGGCCTCGCCTTCAGGACTCCAACTCCCAGGAGCCTCCGCTGCATTGGGCAGCGGTCCGGCACCGGAGCGAGTTGGAGGACACCGAGGCTGACTCGCTGCCGTCTCTGTGCCCTTCCCTGGCTTCGTCCCCCGTGCGCGTGAGGCGGCGGTTGGAGGGAGAGGGTGGAGTGGGAGGGGGGTGGAGAGGGCCAGGCCAGGGGAAGGATTGTTTGTGGGGATGGCAGGGGGCGTGGCCTCCGCTGGGAAGCAGCGCCGCCATTTTGTGTGGGCCGGTGTCGGCCAATGGGATTGGCTGGCGGCCGCGGAGGACGCTGGGAAATGTAGGTTTTTTTGGATCGTTGTTTTGGGGGGCCTTCTAGGTTTTGGGGGGGAGTTTCTTTGCTATAAACCTTCCTTGCGTATTTTTGTTGCCAAGTTTGGTGTCTCTGCCTTGGATGGTTTCTCTGTCTGTGGCAGTCGTTCGACGACGGGATCTCCTTTATATATATAGATTGCAGAGATAGTTACTATCTAGAAATGTCCACACCATTATATCTGTTGTGAGAGTCTTGTAAATCCCAAACTCTGTGAAAGTTGGGGAAACCCTATGAAAAATTATTTGCAGGTTCAATTAAGGCAATGTAAGAGGAACACATCATTTTTCTACTTTCTTGACCTTTCCATGCATTCTTATCTGTTAAACTCCTTCTTTTGGAGAGTTTATTAATTGAACTAAGGTATTTAGTTTATCCCTTTTTTGTGTCCAGGAATGGGAACTGGAAACTAAATTTAGAAACGACTATTTTTGAAATAGCTGGAGAGAGTGCATTAAAAGATGAGATGTCTGAGATGCGAGGGGAGATTCATATCCCATTGGCCACGGCTGATGAAGGCATGCATTTTGCCAGCCTTTTGTGCAAGCTCAACATTTAAAATAACATGGCTATTAGCTGCTGGGGTTGATTTCTCTTCCTTTATTTATTTTTAACACGTTAAAATGCGGGTAGGAATATAATTGCGATACTAGCAATTTTGGACTTAGGAAAGTCTTCTAGCATTATCTATTTATATGCTGTTAATCAATTATCCTAGCAAACATCAGAATATATCTAAATGCCTTCCTTCTGAAGTACAACTATACTTGAGGTATTTTATTCCTGAGTATTTCCTTTGTTTTTTCAAAAAAAAATTTACAATATCAAGAATCCTGTGGTAATTATTTGATCGCTCATTATTATAGTGTTGTCTTCACTGGAGTTATTTAAATTGTTAATGGGAAGCAACTAGTATAATTAAATATTTCTAAGCACTTGGCTACAGTTGCACTGAACTGTGAAGAAATAATGTTACATAGCCAATCAAAAAGAGATACATGTAAACTCATTTAGAGCGTCAGTGTGTGTTAGGACTATCATAGTGATGCTTATTGCAAGAGAAATTAAAGATACATTTTTGTGCTAAGAGGCAATACAGAAATTAGTTCCTGAATTAGTTGTTAATTGATTTGGTAATCCCCTCGGGGATGCATGCTCTTTTCCTTTTTTGTTGTTGCATTCAGTTAACAGTGACTATTCCCAGAGCTCTTGAAATATTTTTCCAATTAGATCAAATGTGCCCTTACATCAGATGGCTAGAGCCAGGGGTACTTGCTTGGAATGTTTAATTTGTACAGAAAGGCTATTTTTAATGTTACCAATGGCAACATGAACAATGTGCTCAGCTATTTTTTTCCTGCTGTGTCTCTATTGATTGAAGCAAAAAGGTAGGCACTTGCATCATCACAGGAATTAACCTTTAAAAAAAAAAAAAAAAGATACTGGCCATGTTGATTAGTTATTCTACTTATTAAAACTGAATGTTCTTGACACCAAATACTCGTGGCTCAACGTGTGCTTTGGTAAATGGTCACATTTCCTCTAATTGGAAAAAGTACGGTTGATGATAGCCATTCATAATGTTTGACTGGTTGCTCAGCTTCCCCAAAATTATAGTTATGTAGGCATGTGCACTCAAACCTATACTAAATCATCAAATAATAAGGCATCACAGTTTCTGGTTCAAAAGCAGTTTTCCTGTTTTCCTGCTCTTGATCATTCAAGGAGGACATGGAGCCAAAATACCTAAATGAGCTTATTCTTACTTGCCAATTTCAGTAATCTTCCAGTAGACTATTTCTGTTTTGGTCATTCTAAAACGAGTTAAAATCCCTGATAAGTGTACGAGACTATGAGCTGATTTCACTGGGTTTGTTAGAAGTATTGCATTTAAGCTGTATGAATACAACGTTTTTTCAACTTGATGATTTCTTTCGTCATGATAATGTATCTGTTAAGAGGCTGTAGAGCGCTGCTTCTTAAACTTTGAGTCCTGATCACAAATGGAGCCCCTTAAGTCAATGTTGGGGTCCCAAAGAATTTGGTAACAACAAAAGGTTTCTGAATGCCATCAATTTACACAAATCTGTTAGCAACAATATGGAGCATTTACAATGGACTTTGCAGAAAATGCTTCAGCTCTATTCCACAAAAAGGGAAATCAGACTGTTTAGCAAGCCTTGCATATGCTGATTTATCATCATCATCATCAACAACAACAACAACAGTAATTTATTATGGTCTGTAGACCCATCAATAAAGCCAACAGTCATTACAAATTCTTCGATCTCAGGAAAGGTCTGTTGTACAAAATACATCTACATGGTTTCAAGTAATCCCCCTATCGGAGGTTATTTATCAGTAAATGTTTGGTGTTATACCTATTTTATATCCCAACGTACCTGTGGTTACATAAACATTTCTTGGGCGGAAAAGGGTCATGAGTGGAAAAAGTTTAAGAAGCCCTGCTTCAGAAGAACATTCTTTCTAAAAGTAATGTGTGTGTGTGTGTGGGGGGGGAGGTTTCTATACGTTTTTTTAATTGAAGAAGGAAAGCTGGCCCCCTACTTGTCCCGATGTGACCTGGCCACAATGGTCCAAGTCACGGTCATCTCGAGGCTTGACTACTGTAACGCTCTTTACATTAGCCTTCCTTTGTCGGTAATCCGGAGACTTGTTAGTGCAGAACGCTGCAGCTCAACTCCTCGCCGGAGTTCCGACGAGCCATCACATCACGCTGATTCTGCGCGAACTGCACTGGCTTCCTGTAGAATGCCGGATTACCGCCTTATCCCATATCGTCCCACCAGATCCCTCCGCTCTGAAGAACATAACCTCCTGTTTATTCCAAGTCCCAAGACGTTCCATCTGACCGCAACCCGGTGAAGTGCTTTTTCGATTATAGCCCCGGTTCTTTGAAATGTGCTGCCGGCCGAGATTCGATCTCTTAAGACCCTTCTCCCATTTCGGAAAGCCTTACAGGCTTGTTGTTTCAGCAGGCCTTCGGAACGTGAGTGGCTGTGGCCCCCTCTTGTTAAACACCATCTGTATTGTGTTCCTGATTTTGATGTGATGTTAATGAAATGTTTAATTGTGATATTTTAGCTGTGTTTTTATTAACTCATGTAAGCCGCCCCAAGCCACTGGGAGTGGTGGCAGATAAAAATTTGAATAAATAAATAAATAAGTAATGGGTAGTGTTCACACAATGTGCTTTGAACACCAAGATCATGACTTATGTAATGTAAATATAGTGCAGCAAGCAAAAAAGGCATAATATACAAAATACTAGAATGTAAAAAAAGATACGAAATGACATACTTTAGCAGTGGAAGTTCTAAGCTTGCAAGGGGTTGTCTACATGGCCCTTGGGTTCCCTCCCAACTCTGCAAAGCATTGAAATCCTCAAAATACACAATTTCAGATCATAAACTGAAAACAGCATTCACATATCACTAAACCAGTTAGTAATATTTACTGGCATCATGGTCCTTGATTGCTGCGTCAAGTTTTTCCGTGCTATCTAAAGACAGACATTTCAGGGGCCCAAGATTATTTTATAAAATTGGCACCGCCGCCAAGAAGACCCTGTAAACTTTAATAGTAATGCAATGTTGTATGGTATAAGCTGGAAAATTTTTATTGGTTAGCCATATGCATGAAAGATCTGCATGTGTTTCAACTTTTAAGTATTTGATACATAGATAACATTCAGCTCAAATAAATGTAGCTAGCATAGGAAACATTATCATGAACTGGTTGGGGACGGACTCCCTCCATTAGTAGCATACATGTAGTGCCTACTGTGGCAATTAGTACAATGTACTTGTCAAAGGCACTTGGGAATGCCACACAAATTCCTTCGCTTCAGGCCTTAGGAAGGAACAGGATGTGCAATTCGAAAATATTGATGCCATGGTTCTTTCATCAAATAGTGCATGGAGAGAATTAAGGAAGATGATAAGTGATTTACAAAATGAGATTAAGTAGAATGGTGATGACACTTAGCAAGTCAGATTGCTTCATAGACTTTTGTTGACACAAGGATTATTAATATGTTGCAGAGATGTTAGGGGAATTCTGCCATATTTGTATGGTTGCCAACTAAATGTTGACACTTGTATTGTGGCTAATAAATTCATTTAGATTTATAAGCATTGTTTACAGAACCTGTACGGCTGCTGAAACTCTAACAGCATCTGTTCCTTCGTACTAATTAACAGCTAATTACGAATGAGCTTTGTGTGTCAGTATAACTGGCTCATGCATTTTGTAGGGAACATTAACAAATTGATTTACATAGTGGGAAAGCAATCAAAAGAGTAAACTGAACAGCAAGTATTTAAAGCCCTTTAGCTTGCTTTTGAATAAAACAAACTTGTGACATTCTAAATATTTCCACACAGTTTAAGTACCTCCGTAAAAGTTGTGCCAGTAACTAATTGAATTTATTGTGTGGGAAGCAAGACAGCATGACAGAAACATGAACATTACATGTGCGTGTACAGAAGAAAAAGAGAAAAACAGGCATTTTTATTTTCCCTTTAATTTAAACAATCCATTTGTAAACAAGGATGCTCAAGAGTGTAGTTTCCCATCTCATGTGGTAGTGGGCTGGATGCATACAGACATCCTCCAACCTGTGTAGTTAATGGGATCTTCTGCACTCACTTTGTATCTCTAGTGCTTTAATTGCAATTGCTTAGCTAGGAGCTGCAGTGTTTTCTTCTTGTCCAGAATGGTCTTTTGATCATATTTAACTGGTTGCTTTATCCAATATGCCTTAATTACAATACAATTTAATTAATGTCTGAGCATATCTTTATCGGATATTAAAAACCTCAAAGGCCTGGTCTGTTTTGTTAAAACTGTATAGTAACAGGAATAATGGGTTAAAATTAGATTTGCATCAGTCCAGATAAAACTAGGAGGACTTAAATTCATCATTATTGACCTGAAATTTCTTAATTTTGTTTATTCTACTCTAAGCATGATTTAAGTTTGAATCTAGCCTTTTGTGTCCAACTCAGATTCCAGATTGACTTGCACAGATTCCACTGGACTGTACCTTCTCAGTTCAGTAGACCAACTTAATGTATGACTATGTCTGGATCTAAACCATCATCAAGCACAGTGGGTATTCAGTATCCATTGGATTTTGATTCCAGAAACCTCTATGAATACCAAAATCAATGTATGCTTAAGGGTCATTATATACAATGGCATAGTAAAATTACAGTATGTCCCTTTTATAAAATGGTGAACAACTTGGATGAGTTTCCAAGAACACCCAAGAATCTGTGTAGGAGGCTACAGCAGGTTATACCTGCACAGCATAATACTTGCTATGGCAAAATTAAGGTTTGCTTTTAGGATTTTTTTTTTGAGCTATGGTTGAATCCATGATTGGATAACCCATAGATACAGAGAGCTGACTGTAAACAGTCTAGATTTCTTGGATTGGGGTTCCCAATCATTGGCACATAGAGGCTGCATTAGAATATTCATTACCTAAAGATAACTGCACCTTGGATCAAAATGTGTTGTAACATTATTAGCCTACTAGTTAAGATTAAAAGAGTAGAATTTAAAAGGTTAAGCCAAAATCAGTCTATTCTGAATATTTTGGTACATTGGAATCCATGTTATTAACCAGCTACACATGATTACATAATTTCCTTAAAAATGTGGTGTGTAGAGAAGGTTTGTGATATAGCATGACAGTATTGGCCTATATTTGGATTCCACAGTTTCCATGTTTGAAGAGATTTCTATATGAATCTGCAAATTTCTTTACATGGCTTTTATCATGGCTGTATTTCCAAAGGCTTTTATCAGCTAGGCTAGAATAAAAATTGAGGAACACAGGGACAACTGCCCCACTGTCCTCATTGAATGATCTTTGACTTACATTCCTGTCTTCACTGAATGATCCTTGACTTACATTTGAAATCCATAATTTTGGCTTCCAAGCCTGCCTTTGACTTGCAAATGAGATTGATTTATGTACGGAAGTTGGAGAGAATGCTAAAGAAGAGACAAAGCAACTGAGCCAAGACATACCTTGCAGGGCCTAAGGTTGGTTCACTATGCAACACACAGTGTCAATATTGCTGGCTAGCAAAACACCTGGAATATCCGAAGGGCTAGTTTGGCAGTGAAGGGGAAGAGGGGACCAGCAGAAGCTGCCACTAAGCTGCTTAGAGTATTGTTGTTAGTATTATTATTTTATTTATTTATTTACGATATTTCTATCCCGCCTTTCTCAAGCCCGAAGGTGATTCAAGGCGGCTTACAAATTGGCAGCAATTTGATTCCATAACAATCCACAATAAACAATTAAAACATTTAAAACGGCATTATAAAATCAATATAAAATCAATTCAATGCAATTCAATGCAAAAACCCTTAAAAACCTATAATAACAATGTCTTTCTGTTAATCTCACTTTCCAGTACAACAACAATTTTACTGATTAGCCAGAAGCCATATCAAATACAAACAGAACACAGACACATTGCAATGATTCTAAAAACAATCTGAGGAGAATTCTAGACCATTACATCAATTAAACCCCTGTTTTGCCCAGCAGGAGGGATTCTAGGGAGGTGGTAACAATTCACAGGTCCTCATCTCCAACACAATTTATTCCAATTGCATCTATGTAATCAGATCTTAGTTTCGTGGCTTTACAGAGAAAATGAGCAGTAGCATCTGTTATCAGCTTGTTGGAGCCGGCCAGCAGAAGTGAGACTTTTGCTAGAGGGTCCCAATGATTTTTTCCCACGAGAAATATCTCTAGCAGTTGTTTTCTCTCTATTTGATAGATTTTACAATAAAGCAGAAGATGAGTTAGATCTTCGATCTCAGGGGCACCACAAATACAGATACGCTCTTCATAGGGAATTTTCTTGAACCTCCCATATCTCACCATTGAATCTAATTGCTCAAACCTGGCTCTAGTGAAAATTTTCCTTAGGTGGTGTAACCTTCCTTGCTGTAAGTAAGTGGTTAGTTGGAAGGATTTCTTAAAACCACTCAACCATCTCAGGGAAACAGTAGAACCCAAGGAGTCTATATCGGTTTGGGCCGCAATGTCATTAATTCGTTGGCGCACTTCTTTGAAGTGCTTACTTAGCTCTTGACCAGATAGGTGGACTGGGAATATTACCTGAATGCCACACCTTCTGATGTAATCAAACAAATGGTCAGCCCCCCGATTTATAAGAACTGCTAGATTGTTCCAGCAAACATAATTTTGGGAGGCGAAACGCCTCCATCTCCATGACCTTGAGCCAGTAGTTAAAGGCTCTGATCTTAGATTGTGTGCTAATAGAGAACATTCCCAACTCCGCCCCTAACTGCCGCTGCTGGGGAGCTTCTATCGACCCCTAAAAACCACTTCAGATGTTGAGCTTGGGCCTTATCCAGGAGGGGAGTATCATTTGCACCCCAGATTTCAGAACCATAAAGAAGCAGCGGGAGATTTTATGATTGTAAACTTTCAGAAGGGGAACGAGGGAGCCCGGTTGCCGTTGATTCAGCAGCTTTAAGAGTAAGCTCGTTCTGCCCTTGGCTTTAGTTGAGCACCTGTGGAAATGATTGTGCCATAGACCATTTTCTGCAAAGTCTAATCCTAGGTAAGTGAAGGATCTAACTTGTTCTAATTGTTCGCCTTCTATTTTCCATTTCATTTTGGAGGGCGTTTACCAAAGATCATCATTTTTGATTTGGTTTTGTTTATCTTTAGTGCATTTCTAAGGCAGTAGTCACTAAGTTTTCTTAATAATCTCCTCATCCCTATTTGGGTGTAGGAGAGTAGGATCATATCATCTGCATACAGAAGTGAGTTGATTTGCAAGTTAGCTACTTTAGGCATATGGACATCCGCCCCTCTAAGCGAATTTGGAAGGTCATTTACATACAGATTAAATAGCAGGGGGGCAAGAATACATCCTTGTCTGACCCCTTTGCCGGTGTTAATAGGGCCAGTTCGTTCACCAGCAATACCAAATCTCACAGTCACCTGAGAATTATGATATAGGGCTTTGATCAGCAAAATCAATCTAGGGTCTGCATTCATACGTTGGAGTTTGTCCCAAAGGATTTCCCTATCAACTGAATCGAAGGCCGCTGACAGATCTATAAAAGCGGCGTATAGTCTATTACCCTTGGCTAGGTATTTGGAAATCAAGTGATTTAGGACAAAACAATTATCCATTGTCGATCTATTGTGTCTAAAGCCAGACTGCTCTTCCACCAAGATTCCATTTTCAGTTACCCACTCCTCCAGTCACTTTCCAGTAGCATCATCAAAGCCGTTCCATGTTTCAAACTTAATTCTGTGTTTGTCTATTGCACCTCCAAAGGCTTTTCCAAAGAGCCAGGTTTTTACTTTTTTAAAGTCATGAGGGAGGGGACCAATCTAATATCCCTAGGGAAGATGTTCACAACCAAGGGGCCACCACTGAGAAGTCCCTGTCTCATGTCCCCACCAAACGCGCCTGCAAAGAAGGCAGGGTTGAGAGCAGGGCCTCCTCAGACAATCTTAAATTCCTAGATGGTTCATAGGGAGAGACAGGTAAGCAGGGCCGGAACTGTTTATAAAGTTTTTTAATTGATTTCTTAAAATTTTACTTTAGTTCTTACTCGCCCTTCAAAGAGGGTTACAACATTGCTAAAACACATAATCATAAAATACACCAATTAGAACATATTTCTTTAAAATTAAAATACACAGAACAAAGATTTAACAAAAAACACAAGTTTAAATTTTGTGATTAAAACTGGCTGGGTAGGCCTGCCGGAAGAAATAGGTCTTAAAATATAACCAAGATGGCGCAGGTCGTAGAGCACCCGTCTGGAGTGTTCCGACTGTGCCTGCCAGACTATGATGTCCTGACCTACCAGCAATGTGGAGACCACCCAGATAGCTCAGAGTTTGACCCCCAACCACAGATGGTGGTCGATGGTGGTCCTCGGTCGCTGGGGGACCTAGAAGGGCCAGAGAATCCTAAGAGGCCTCAGTCATCTCTCCACGCCATGGAGACCCTTACACGGCAGTCAAGCCTGGAAGTGGGGAGAGACAGATGGACGGGGCGTTGGGTTTTCCGCCCAGTGACAGCGACAACAGCCAAAATTTTGAGGTTGTTGAGCAAGAAGAAATTCTTGAAGTCGACACCCAAAAACCGGGGGAATTCATTTGAGCCAGACCTCCAACTGATGGAGAACCCGGCAGGACGAGGAAATGACTCAGCTCCGAGACACTCTAAGACGTGACCTGGAGGGCTTGACCTGCCTATAGTGGATCATCAGATTGAAGAATATGAGAGGCTGATCCAACACTTAAAAATCTTCGGGGACCTACTGGCGAATCCTGCAACCGCCTGGCCCCTGGCATCCTGCAACCACCTGGCCCCAGCGAGACTACTGAAACTGTCGTCTTGGATTCCCTCCAGCAAGAATCTCCTGTACCCCCAGAACTGGATTGGGACCAATCATGGGACTTCCCAGCTGGGGGATGCAGGGATGGGGAGGAGAACCCGAGAGATAACCAAGACACGCATGGCATTACTGTGGGGTTGGTTGGGGAGACTGGCCCTGAACGGAGACCCGGTGCAGTGGAGGACGAGGCCGGTTGTCTTGGCCCGGCGCTGACGCCTGAGATGCCTGAGGTATGGGCTTGTGCCCGCATCACAATGACCTTCCATCGGTGGCAACATGGGCGACTGGTGAGCCTCCTAAAATGGCGGATGGCCTTGAAGTCGCCGGAGTCAGCCGGATGTCTTCTTCAGTTGAGGACTGGAAGCAGAAGTGACGAAACAGGAAGCGGAAATGGCGCCGGAGGAAGAAGAGCAGACAAGGCCCGACCTCCGACGGCCTAGAGAGGCTCTGGGATGTCCCCCAGATCATCCAACCTTAGGACAGGGTGGCAAACTGGCGGCCTTGGGGAATACCCAAAACCCTAGAAGCCACAGTAATGCCATCAGGTAAAAGGAAACCCAGAACCTTTAGAACAAGGACCTTCTGGGGTTTGACCCTTGGCAGCTGGACTAGATCGGACTACAGCAAATCAAAACTCGACCTCCCAGAGGGGACCATAGGTTCAAGAACTGTCCCCAGTCCCAGGAAGGTTAGTCCTTCCTCTGCCAAGGTTGATTTCCACTGGAAACCCTTCGGAAGGTTCTTAGTTAGAATTACCTAGGCATTCCTCCATAGCCCTGACCCTGTAGATAAGACTCTTTCATTGCTGTTTTGTTCCCTTTTATTATTCTTAGCATAGTGTGTTTATTTATATTGTAGCGTGTACTGTATTGTTATAATGCCCACTGGCCTTGCCCAGTAAACTTTGTAAGTCGCCCCGAGCCGTATGGGAGTGGCGACTAATAAGTTCAAATAAATAAATATGTTATGAATTCTGAGTAGAAGAACTGTGTAGCTAGTGTAAGGACAGGAGAGCCACAAGATGCTATGTGGGTCTCCGAAGAAGATCACAGGGTTGAAAGGGCAGCCTAGAGGGATCCCAGCAGCAGCCAAATAGCTTGGGGACTTTAGAGAAGGAGGTCAAGGTCCCAAGCGGGACAAAGGTTGGAATCGCTTATCTTAAATGAAGCATTCTTTTTGCA
Organism: Anolis apletophallus; assembly: GCA_030556195.1. Lineage (NCBI taxonomy): Eukaryota > Metazoa > Chordata > Lepidosauria > Squamata > Anolidae > Anolis > Anolis apletophallus. The sequence goes on along the minus strand of JARBWK010000003.1, from coordinate 43,888,615 downwards.
CTAAGAACTGTCCAAAACTGCAGTCTTATACACACTTAGCTCTGAGAAAGCCATGTAAAATGCCAGGAGACTTATTTCCAAGTAAACGGAGAATTGCCTTGTAAAAGTTGATGAGCAAGTCACAGTGAAAATTCAGCCTGTGTGCATACTGGAGAAAACGTTGCTATGTAATGATCTGAGAGAAGGAGCAAGTGGATGACCACAAACAGATGAGATCAAAGTCTATTCCACTTGGGAAAATGGTAAATGTCACCTGGGAGAAGAATTAAGAAGAGTTGAGGTGTGAGAGAGGAAAAAGTATTAAACAAAATGAAATGAAGCTTAGCTTGAGGAGTCTGCCACAATGAGGCAAAAACACTGTTGATTCAGTGGCACATCGGCATTAGGAGAGAAAAAAATATGGAGAAAGCAGAGTTTGCTGGGAAAGAAAGCACAGAAATCTGAGAAAGGTAGTTTGGGAGGGAGAGAAGCCCTATGGCAGAGAATGCAAAAGTATTCAAACTGAAGAAATTCAGACGTGACGAAAGTGCCTACCAAAACAACAGAGTGTACAAAAAGAAAAGCAAATCGAATTTCAGAACACAGTCAAGATCTAACAGATTTTCAAATGAATCTTTGTACTCAGACGCATCGAACAACTCAAATGAGGAACAGGAAGACTATGGAGCCCCCCCCAGGAGTCTACATCCGGATACAATTTAAGGAACAGGAATAATTATCAACAACAGAGAGGCCGAAATTTTCGCAGGGCCCGAGGGAGAAGGAGAAGGAGCTGATAGTCAATTTATCGGACTACCAATTCTCAGAAAAAGAAATCAAAATTTTAAATAAAGGATTATCTTTCGTTTACACACCTACTTGCTCGACTTTAGACATACGACGGGACTTGGCACAATTATTTAGAAATATAAGACTTAGAGAATTTTTTGCAGACAGCGCACCACAACAACAACCCCGAACTCCAAAGTTCTACTTGAAAAGTTCATTCACACCACCGACGGTATCAGCAAACGTTAGAACATTCGAACAAACGGTGATTAGGGAAATAAGTAAAATCAACCATAAAACCGACAAACAACACCCTAACCTGACGAGGGACGAGAAACAAATTTTGAACAATTTAAGTGACCATCCAGACATCATCTTTAAACCTGCCGACAAAGGCGGAGCTATTGTCTGCATGAATTTACTAGATTACAGAACAGAAGCCCACTCACAGTTGAACAACACAAGATTCTACAGACCTATTGACCGTGATCCCACGCAGATATACGCGAGAACCATCCGCGATATCATACATCATGCTGAAACCATGGGCCACATCAACCCAACATTGGCTAAATATTTATATAATGCAAATCCTAGAACACCATTGTTCTACCATCTCCCGAAAATTCATAAAACTAGGAGACCCCCACCAGGGAGACCAATCATATCTGCCAATAATAGCCTACTCGAACCATTATCCAGGTATCTGGACTCAATCCTGCATCCGTACGCAGAACAAGCAAACTCCTACATAAAGGACACAACGGATTTCATAAATCGGGTAGAGAATTATAAAATCCAGGATGGAGACATTATGGCGACCGCAGATGTAGAAGCACTATATACACATATACCAACAGAAGAAACACGACATATCATCACTGATCTGCTGGAGACTAGACCGGCACCCAGAATACCACCCACGTCATTTCTCGTAGAGTTATACGATTGTGTCACAGACTATAACTTTTTTAGCTTTGAAAATCAGTACTACTTACAGTGTGGTGGGGTATCTATGGGAGCGGCCATTGCCCCCACAATAGCCAACCTATTTATGAAGGAATTAGAAGAAAGATGCTTAAAACCGGACGCCAACAACACTATGTCGAAATACGTTAAATCATACTGGCGATATATAGACGACATCTTTCTAATTCTGCGCCATGACACAGACACATCCCGCTTAAAGAAATGGATGAATGGATGGCATCAGAACATCAAACTGACCTTCACTTTTAGCAATGCCTCAGTGAATTACTTGGATCTTACAGTCTTTGTACACAACAGCATGTTGAAAGTCAAAAATTATCACAAACCAACAGACAGAAACACATTATTACATTTTACAAGCTTCCACACGTTTGCTCTAAAAAGAAGTCTCCCCTATAGTCAATACATCAGGTTGAAAAGAAATTCATCTTTCAATGAAGACTTCACGGAAGACGCCAGGAACCTATCCACCAAATTGAGACACAGAGGATACCCGAATAAAATCATAGAAAAAGCCAAGACAAAAGCACAACAAGTAGAGAGACAAACTTTGTTACAACCATCCGAGAGACCTCAAAAGAAAAGAATTGTGTGGCCCTTAACCTTGACTAAGCATTCAAAACAGATACAAAAGGTAGTAACCAAATTCTGGCCCATAATAAAGGAGATACCAGGGCTAGACTGTCCGCCCATGGTCGCGTATAAAAGAACTAAGAACCTTAAAGAAATACTAGTCCATACCAAGCATGACAGACCACCCAAACAACAAGTGGTCAATCCGGGCACTAAACCATGTGGACATTGTTCTGTCTGTGCTCAAATAAATACCAACAAAGAAATCGTTAACAAAACAACGCACAGGACCTTGCAGCTGCGCCAAGAAATAACGTGTGGCTCCTCGGGAGTAATATATTGTCTCCAGTGCGTCTGTGGGTACCAGTACGTGGGGCAGACCCAACGAGAACTGAGGACGAGAGCACTGGAGCATCGCTCACGAATAAACTGTAAATCCCAGGACTCAATACTCTATAAACATTTCGCGCTAGCCAACCATCCCCCGGACAGTTTTACCATCTACGGTCTTGAGAAAATACAGGTTCTACGTCACACGGATACCAGGACAGCATTACTTAAAGCCGAATGCAAATGGATCCTCCTCCTCTCCACAGAGGACCCTACCGGGTTAAATGACCCTTTAAGCCCACAGAACCTCCTGGCCTAATTAAGGCAGGTGAGTCATACTCTATTTAAGGACAATTAGAAGCCATCTCCAGTGCTGATTCCAGCCCCTGGAGATTTACTGCATTGAAGACTTACACTGCACCAGGAAAGGTATGTACTTCGACTGGGAGACCCTATCCACATTTATGCCATGGTCTATGCCCTTACAGTTTTGTTTGCACTCCCTTTAGAGCCCAGAGAAAAGGAAGCATATCTGGAACTCATTGCTGCATACATCTGCGGCCTTACCAAAATTGCCCTGAAGAAGCGACGCTGGAGACGCCGCGAAACGGCCCCCCACGGGTGCCCACAGAAGCCCTGCCGTAGGCATTGATCCCCCCATCAAGAGGGAATCACATACTGCCCAGCCAAAGCGGAACGCGACCCTCAACGCGGACACAGCCGCTAGCTGCATTCGCAGACTTGAATTGAGGCTTGTGCCTTTAAGAGAGCCTTGCATCTTCGCTCCGACGCAGCTTTGTTGATTGAACGAAGAACGGGAGGGGAAAGAACCCGGACCCGCAGCCAGCACCCCGGTACAGGTCGGGATTGGAGACCCCTCGTTTCCCTACCGGGCAACGAGCCCTAAGTGGGGGACTTGAATCACACACGCCCCCGCAAGCGGACGCTATTTGGGTTCCTGCCAAATCGCCGCTTTCAAAAAATCACAGTCAGCTCAAGAAGGCTCCCAGCCAGGTTGATTTGCCTGGAATAGACAGACGCTGAAGCAGGGGCACACGGCCCCCACTTACAGCGTAGAGGAGCTGATTTAGGAATACACACTGACTGGACTGTGACTGGGAACGCCACTTGTAACACCAAACCAACCAACCAAGTTGGGTTACGAGATTGGCTACACCACAGGGTCTACTTTAATAACTAAACACCACAAAGCAATCCCATATCAAACTGACCCACTAGTGATATTACCAATTGTATGATTTCATAGGACTTGTACTGAGGTGTCTTTATTATTTGAATGTACAGAATGAAGGAATGAATTGTACCCTATGGTTTTCACTCGCATGTTATGAAAATACATGTACAATGATAGCACATGCTATGCTTTTGAGTTGGACCCAATAAGTGGAATGAATTGAACCTTATGTTTTACATTCATATGACATTATTGAATATGCATTGACAGCAAATGTTATGTAACTGTTTTGAATCCAAACCAATGATACATGATATGGATTGTATATATGTTTTGGGTCTAAACCAATGAATTTATGATTTGAAGAAAATACATGTACAATGATAGCACATGCTATGCTTTTGACTTGGACCCAATAAGTGGAATGAATTGAACCTTATGTTTTGCATTCATATGACAGTATTGAATATGCATTGACAGTAAATGTTATGTAACTGTTTTGAATCCGAACCAATGATACATGATATGGATTATATATATGTTTTGGGTCTAAACCAATGAATTTATGATTTGAAGGTAAACACAGTAAAGAAATGAACACATACAGAAGCTGTGTGGAGAGTTGATTGGTATTTTCTTGCCAATTCAAATCATTTCAATACAAAACTTAAACATTAAGGAGAACAAAGGGTTGCATTCGATCTCACGTTAATAGGTTTGCACTGTAAGCCATACTACTATTGTTTGTAGAGAATGCAAAAGGCCATGCCCTGAACTACATTTCCTAATTATAGCAATTATGCGTAATTACTATAACAAAAAAGTAACAAAATTGTCACTCTCACTATAGTAACTTTTTTTTACTTTAGAAACTCTTTAGAAACAAAATGCCAGCACCCCCTAATTTTGTAATGACTTTTTAAACATATTTATTTATTTATTTAGGGATTTATCCCTAAACTTATTGTGTTGGGGGACTTCAATGTCCACACCAATACCACCCCCCCCTTCAACAGCAGCCATGGACCTAGTGTCTACCATGGAGGCACTAGGACTCTCACTTTGCAAGACCGGTCCAACGCACCAGGCCGGGCACACCCTGGATTTGATCTTCGCGGCCGGAATTCGGGTGGTCCCAACCTCTGTAACAGAGGTTCCATGGTCCAACCACAGTGTCCTGGAAGTCCGTCTTGAAATGGCCTCCCCGCTCGGTAAGGGTGCCGAACCTATTTCGGTTCGCCCGAAGAGACTTATGGAACCCACTAGGTTCCTGAATGCTCTGAGGGACTTGGACTTGTCGCCATTACAGACCAACTTCGTCGCCAGCTGGACCAGGGTGGATCAGCACTGCTTGTTTTGTTAGACCTAACAGCAGCGTTTGATACAGTAGATCATGCCTTGTTGACCCACCGTTTAGCCGTGACTGGGGTTAGGGGTACCACCCTTAAATGGGTGGCCTCCTTCCTCCAGGATCGGGGACAACGTGTGGAGGGGGGTGAGGGGGTCTCTGGGAGATTCCCATTAAGTTGTGGGGTCACCCAGGGGGCCATTCTCTCCCCCTTATTATTCAACATCTATATGCGCCCCCTGGCCCAGCTGGCCCGCGACTTTGGTCTGGAGTGTTATCAGTATGCAGATGACACCCAGCTTCTGCTGAGAATGGACGGCATGGATTGAGAATGGATTGTTTCCATCGATGCCTCGAAGCCGTGACTGGTTGGCTGCGCACCAGCCGGCTGAAGGTGAACCCGTCGAAGACGGAGATCTTGTGGCCCGGTCGCCCTGGGCTGGATGAGTGCCGGTTGCCTACCCTGGATGGCGAGCAGCTTAGCCCATCATCCCTTGTTAAGAGCTTGGGTATCCAATTGGACCCTTTGCTGACCATGGAGACCCAGGTCTCCACGGTCAGCAAAATAGCGTTCTACCATCTTCGTCAGGCTAGGCGACTGGCACCCTACCTGTCCAGGGACGACCTGGCCATGGTGATCCAAGCGACGGTCATCTCGAGACTGGACTACTGTAATGCCCTCTACGTTGGCCTTCCCTTGTCGACAATTCGGAAACTCAAGCTGGTGCAGAATGCCGTTTCTCGCTTGCTGGTGGGAGCACCAGTGAGGGAGCATATTACCCCCATCCTCCGGCAACTGCACTGGCTTCCTATAGAGCAGGGCTGTCCAACTGGCGGTCCGGGGGCCGTACACGGCCCCCAGCCTGTTGGACACGGCCCCTGCTATGCCCCCCGGCTGCCTTTAAAAAAATCTATTTTTTTAAATGGCGGCCGGGGGGGGAGGGGGAGGCGGGGCAGGGAGGAGGAAGTGCGCTGGCTCCTCCTCCTTCGCCCTTCCTCCTTCCCCTCCCTGCTCGCGATTGGAGCCGCGGCGCGTCCGCAGGGGAGGAGGAGGGGCGAAGGAGGAGGAAGTCAGCTGGCTGCCTTCTTCCTCCTTCGCCCTTCCTCCTTCCCCTCCCCGCACCGCGCTCGGGATTGGGGCAAGGGCGCGCGGGGAAAGATGAGGGACGAAGGAGAATGCAGTCAGCTGATTGCCTTCTCCTGTCTCTCTTTCTTTCCGCGCTGGGACCCTGGCGCCGGGCGCGTGCGCGGGGAAAGAGGGGGAGAAAGGAGAAGGCAGTCAGCTGATTGCCTTCTCCTTTCTCTCCTCCTCCTCCTCCTTCCCGGCGCCGCTGATGTCCCATGCACCGCGGCGCTGGAGAAAGAGGAGGAGGAGGGAGAATGACAGCTTAGGAGGGGGGCAGGGGCGGGGCGGGGGGTGGGGCCTGGGCGGGGGCCGTGGGGGGGGCCATGGGCACGGCCCCCCAGGTCATCAGTGACCTCAAGTCCGGCCCTTGGCCGGTTAGAAGTTGGACAGCACTGCTATAGAGTACCGAATTGCCTTCAAGGTGTTGGTTTTAGCCTTCAAGGCCTTACACGGTCTAGGGCCTGCGTACCTGAGGGACCGCCTTGCCCCATACGTTTCCCCTCTCGTTCAGAAGAGCAGAATCTGCTACTCGTTCCATCGATCCGCTCCTGCCATCTATCCACAACTAGGCAGAGAGCCTTCTCGGTTGTGGCCCCAGTTTGGTGGAACTCTCTACCAGATGCTACTCGAGCGATCCCAGAGCTCGGCTCATTTCGAAGGGCCTGCAAAACTGCCCTCTTCAGACTGGCTTTCGATTAATGGTCTGCCCTGAGGGGCCCATGCCTCGAGTCCTAGAAGTCGCAATTCCTTCGATTTTATTGTACATTGGTTTTATGCCCTCATGTTTTTATGTTTATTGTATGGCTGCTGGTCTGTTTATGCGCAGCATGTTTTTATTGTATGTTGTAATCTGCCCCGAGCCTGCAGGGAGGAGCGGAATATAAGATCGAATAATAAATAAATAAATAAATAAATAAATAAATAACGAGTCAAAAATGGCACCAAGGCTTTTGACGGTGATAGCTGGAGAAAGAGGTTCACCGTCTATGGTGGGCAACCTAACCTCATCTAATCCAGGCCGACCCAGCCACAAGATCTCCATCTTTGCTGGATTCACCCTCAGTCTACTGGAACTCAGCCAACCTGTTAGGGCCTCAAGGCAAGATGTGAAGTTATTAGGAACTGAGTCCGGTCAACCGTCCATCCGTAGTTTGCACATGCCTATCGGTTACTATGTTGTGCTTGGCTGTGAATCATCAAGAATTCTGGTTGCTGAATTTCAGTGAAGCTTACTTTTTAGTAAGCATATTTAGGATTGTGGCCATAAGCTGTGAATCTGAAGACTGGGATTAATGTATTTCAATTTCTGAGAAGCATTCTCAAAATTTGTTCCTGCAGAACTTGCAGCGATCTTTTTAGGGTCCTGCTCTTTCAGCATGGCACCTTTTAGAAACCTAGAGAATGACAAGAGCTGCATTACATTACACTATATGACATTATTTTCCTCCTGGGTTATGCATGTCATTTCCTAATTAGTTCTTCATAAAAACATGGAAAACGTGTATTAAACTGCAAAAACTTTGTTTTTACGGAACATCCTGCAACACATTATCAGTGAGTATCTCATAGTGTATCAACCACTTCAACATAGTTTGTGGCAGTTACAACATTTCTGGAGTACAACAACTACTTTCAAAGTAAGTACCACACAATTAAGCAGGAAATAACACTTTCAAACCAGAAACAGATCCCCCCCCCCACCTTTTGTTACACAGTGTTATTTGCCTAGTATGTACCAATAAATATGTTAAGAGTTGTTACATTAATACAGGACAGTTCCCTAGAATTAAATTCTTCTCTTACATCTTTTCATGAAATACAAATTTTGGAGGAAAGATGTGCTTTCTTAAATTCAGTAATACTTATTTTTAAAATAATATCAGGTCACTGAGGGCATGTTGTAACAAGCGAGTTTAACATAAACATAATATTAATGGCTGAAATCTTCACACCCTTTTGGATTCTTTTTTTCCACTATGGAAACACCACATTCTTTTATTTTCTATAATTGCAACCCCTCTCTATCTAATGCCCATTTTGTTGATGCCTCCTCCACCCCCCCCCCCCCGGGGGAACTGCATTGAATTCTCTTATCAGTAAAATAAAAAACAACAACATGATACTGGTGGTGTTGGTGGTGATAATTTGATCATGATAGTTATCCCCAGAATGTTCTATGGACAAAACTTGTACTTCAACCAGTTGCCCACTACAAGACTTATTGTTGATCCTAAGGTGAACCTATCACAATATTTTCCCTTGGTATGGTTTGTTCAGAGACGGTTTGCCTTTGCCTTGATGTAAATATACACTACTATTTTAAAAAAACGTTTTTCTCATCTGTAAGTGTAATTGTCCTTAATTATTTATTTTGTTGATTATCTTTGAAGCTCTTATATATCACCTTAACAGAGCAGGTATCCTCGCAATACTGTTCATTCAGAGCTCTAAGTAAAAATGACTTTGCTCTGTGCTATGTTAAATTGGCTGGTTAATTCTGGTGTTATTTACCCTGTAATTCATTAGTTTTACTCTACCATTGGCAGCTGACAGGCTGTAATTTCACGCCTTGCAATAAAAGATGTCTCATAATCTGCTTCATTTAGCAGCAAGAGAATTTAATGAAATTAACTGCAGCCCTAATTATGCCACTGAATACTAAAGACTGCTTTCTGATTTCCTCAGAAAAGGACAAGGTCCATCTCACTGCAACATAATTTTCTGGGGAAAGTTGCAACTGATTCCTATTGGATGAAAACAACAAATTCCAACTGTTGAAACTTTATTTTGCCTATTTAGTCTTGCCCGTTTCTAACTTGTTTTTTGAGGCTCATTTTAACAACACTTCTATGCATTTTTTTCTGTCAACCTTTTTTCATCAAATCTATATGATTTTATTGTAGTAGTTGAAATGGTCAACAGATCCCAAATAAAACTCATGTTTTCTGTATAATTGCTCATCTCAGTTTTATTTATTTATTTATTTATTTCATTCGGCTTCTATGCCGCCACTCCCGGTGGGCTCGGGGCGGCTCACAGCACCAAAGAATACAAGATAAAAACAACAATACAAGATAAAAACAGGGATAAAAATACATTAAAATGACATTAAAAATAGCAGCAGCAACACTTAAAAACGACCTAGGGCAGGAGCTCGAATCCACAGGGGGTGCAACCCATACGGCCTACACCTGGAAGGCCAGCTTGAAAAGGTGGGTCTTGCACGCCCGCCTGAAGGGGAGCAGGTCGTGAATGGCGTGCATGTCCGCCGGGAGGGCATTCCAAAGGGTCGGCGCAATCAGAGTTTGGCATCTCTTCAAACCTTCTCTTGAGATACTATCTGTGACTGTAGTAAAGCAGCAATGGGAAACTTTACCAGGCCAATTAGATTTGACGCAGATGACCAAGATGGTTTTAAACGGTGTATTTTAATATTGAGATAGCGTTAGTTATATTCAAATTTTGAAGGCTAAGAGAGAGTGGGTAAAGTGGTTGTGCCAATTTACATTATATGATTCTCATGGCAAGAACTTAGACTGCAGAATAGATGCTAAGACTTCTCAGCTTTCATTGTAGTTTCACAAGCTTTGCTAGAGTACTTGTGCTTTATTTATTTATTTATTTATTTATTTATTGTTTGGTTTTGTATTCCGCTCCTCCCTGCAGGCTCGGGGCGGATTACAGCATATAAAACAGGCAGCATGTGTCAGCCATGCAACCTTACAATAAAACATTAAAACATTAAAATTTTACATGTCACATCACGAGGTGTTGGAAAGAAAATACAGAGCATTTCCTTGGACCCGAGGCGCAGGTATACTAGGCAATTATATTAAACAATCACACTAGGCCGATGCGCCTAGTCGAAGGCTAGTCTGAAAAGGGCGGTCTTACAGGCCCTCCGAAAGGGGATGAGCTCTGGGATGGCTCGGGTGTCCTCTGGGAGGGAGTTCCATAACACCGGAGCTGCCACAGAGAAGGCTCTTTGCCTGGTTGTGGATAAGTGGCAGGAGCGGATTGATGGTACCAGTAACAAATTCTGTTCTTCTGAACGTAGTGATCTCGGGGGAATGTACGGGGCAAGGCGGTCCTTCAGGTACGCAGGCCCTAGGCCGTGCAAGGCCTTGAAGGTTAAAACCAGCACCTTGAAGGCAATTCGGTACTCAATAGGAAGCCAGTGCAGTTGCCGAAGGATGGGCGTGATGTGCTCCCTTACACATATCCTTCCCCCTCTTGCTAAGATACCTAGGATGGGAAATATTTGGAACAACTATTCCCTCACTTACGGTTGTTACTTGTATTCTTTATCCTGGTGTTCAGGTGTCCTCCAACCTCTTGCCTTGTGCCGCCTTGCTTGTTATATTGCTGGACATTTCAGCATTAACAGTCAGGGACTGGGGAGAAAGGATTCACTATATAAAGTTACCTAGTTCTTGGTTATTGAGACTGAAAATGCCTGGGAGACACAATTCCTTGGGAGACAAAAAAAAAACCATAATGGGCCAGTTCCAATTCCAGTAATAGAAGGGAAGTCGCCCCGAGCCAGACGGGAGGGGCAACGAACAAGTTGAAATAAATAAGTAAATAAATAAAATGATGACTTAAACCTAGTAGCACTTCCCCTATGTTTCCACACAAATCTCACTCCAGAATTAGAGTGATAAAGAGATGGAAAGTATGTAAAGAGAAACAGGTCAACTTAATCGGATTTATATATCTAATATGTGCATTGAACACTTACACATTCTGACTTAGCTGCTTGCAAAGGCCTCCAAAGAAGAATATGGTGCTCATTACTCCTAGGGCCCTTCTACACTGCCATGTAAAATCCAGATTATCTGCTTTGAAATTGATTATATTGTAGTGTAGACTTCTATAATCCAATTCAAAGCAGATAATGTGGGTTATCTGCTTTGATAATCTAGATCATTGGTTCCCAAAGTAGGCGGTACTGCCCCCTGGTGGGTGGTGGACGATCCAAGAGGGCACTGGGAGGCTCAGGAGAATATTGGGGGGGGGGGCGGTGAGCCCCTGTAAGGGAGGTGGTGGCGTGAGCCAGACGACAGGCTCCCTGCAGGGCCCGCCCCCTGCCTCCGAGGGAAGTGCGAGCGGTTCCGCCCCTCCTTGCTTCTCTGGCAAACCTGGGCCCTCCAGGTGGTTTAGACTTTAACTCACACAATTCCTAACCGCCTCAGGCCCCTTCCAAAGCCCTCCAGTATTTTCTGTTGGTCATGGGAGTTTGTGTGCCAAGTTTGGCTCAATTCCATTGTTGGTAGAGTTCAAAATGTAGGTGAACTATAAATACCAGCAGCTACAACTCTCAAATGACAAAATCGATTCCCCCAAACCCACCAGTATTCAAATTTGGGTATATTGAGTATTTGTGCCAAATTTGGTCCAGATCCAAGGTTGTTTGGGTTCACAGTGCTCTCCAAATGTACTGTAGGTGAACTACATCTCCCAACCTTCTCCCATATTTTCTGTTGGTCATGGGGGTTCTGTGTGTCAAGTTTGATCTAGATCTTTCAGTCATGGGGTCTTGGCTGTGAAAGTCAGAGCTGAATTGGTCGAAGGTACTGCAAATCCCATCATCCGTTGTCCATACTCCCCCAAACATATTGTTGTTGTGATTAATCACTATGATTTAATTATGTTCAATTTGTAACAATAGAAATACATCCTGCATATTAGATATTTGCATTAGAATTCATAAGAGTGGCAAAATTATTTATGAAGTAGCAAGGAAAATATGGTTGGGGGTCACCACAACATGAAGAACCTTATTTAGGGGTCACGGCATTAGAAAGGTTGAGAACCACTGCATTAATACATATATATTTCTGTTTAATTGCTATTTTAAAAAAAATTAAAATTTATAAGGGGCGCTGAGTAATTTTTTTCTGGAAAGAGGGCGGTAGGCCAAAAAATTTTGGGAACCACTGATCTAGATTATATGGCAGTATAAAAGGCTGCTAAATTGAACTGTTGAATGGTGACCTTTCATACACTCAACTCGATTTTAGATTTAGAAGCTCTGAGGATAAATAATTCATCAATATCATTTTGGATAATCCAATGTTGGCCTCAGCCAGCCAGAGAGGAAAGAGAACTTCGTAGTTAATCACACAGATCTATCAAGAAATACCAAGCAGTAAAACATTTTACACAAATACAGGCCATACATATGGTTATTTTTCCAAAAAGGATAAATAAATGTCCAATGTGTCAGTAACAGACAGCACTTTGTGGTGCTTCTCTCTTTTTGATTTTAGTGGTAAGCCTTTTGTGTCTGCAGTGAGATTGTAATCTAAAACAATATCTTGGCAAAAACAACTGGTACAAAGATGGGGACCACATCCTACAACAACTCCATATGCCAACTCCTTTCCAGAGACTACTATAATAGAACCAAAAAAATGGAAATATCAAGTGTTCAGTCACCTGGTCATTTTTCAGTGTGATATGTTTCCACCTTTCAACAAAGGCCTTTGTATTCTGTGTATGTTAAACAAGAATAAATGGAGATAAATCTGACATCAGGAGTTTCAGTATTAAAAAACCAATGCAAGATTTCTGCCTTACAGGGTATTCTTCAGTACCCTGGATATTTGAATTCTTCAACATTTTTAAAAATGGAATTACAGTGTAAAGTATGTGAAATAGAATATATCTACAGTAATTATAGTTCAGATCCTATTCCCTGAGGCCTAAATTTACTTCATAGCAAATGTAAAGAAATCAAGAATAAACTGATCACCAGTTTCTGTTGGTGTGACTGGTGATTGCTTTTATTTTACATATTTTAAGTTTTAATTTTATTATCAAGATGGTAGTTATCATACTGAATGAACATTTGGAGGAGCAGCCATAGTTCACCCGTGCAAGGAGGGGGAGATTACTGGTGCTTCTGTTATTTCAGCACATTGAATCCATACTGTTTCATGGCAGCTGTCCAGGGAATCCATATTTCCAAAAAAGGTTTAGTACTTTGAATAGTTTCTATACAACTGGGAGTAAGTTCCACCACATCAAAGTAATAGACTAGTAGCCTGCAAGAAGAGCATCTGCAGAAGACTCTTGGTTTTAGTTCCTCATATTCCTGATTTAAAGGATCAGGTAATAGTGATAGAAAGGTCTCGGTCTGAATCTTTGGAGAATTTCTACCACTCAAAATAGGCAGTAATATGTTAATCTTATGCACTGTAAAGGAGGTTCCTATGAGCAATTTTCATTCATGTTTTAAATCTAATGATTATATTTGTTGACATCAACACTTTCTGCTTATAGTTTTTTTTAAATAAAATACTTGTAAAAAGTATTATTGCAGGCTCTTCATGTGAATCATTCTAAAACTTCCAAAACACTTCCAAAACACTTTCAAAACACTTTCAAGGAATGATATAAGATCAAAATTAGCTGCCAGGTGGAGGAAAAGTTAGAGTCATTATTCTGATTATTTTAGGAACTTGGTAGCTAGTTTGCCTCGATGGTTACCATCCATTTCCAGCTTCAAAAGAGACAGTTGGCTAAATGGAACACGTGTGTCAAAAAAGCAGCAGAAAGTTGCAAGACTTTATAGCAAGGAATGCAGTTTAGAGATTGACTCGTTTATTATGTTAATAGTCTGGGTGCTTTATGACTATTTGAATTTTGTATATCACTTTCATTATGTTAATGAAAGTGATATACAAAATAAAATGTTTCCAAGAGAATTCTACAGCCTATAGCTTCCCAAACATTATCAAGTGGAGTGCCTACTCAGAATAATAAAAAACAATTTCTTAAGAAATTATGATTTGTTAAATTAACAATGATAACAAATAACTGTAGAATACTATCAGTGTCACATAATACTAGAGAAGGTACTTGCTCTTTATTGTTCCTGCAAAGAACAATCCAACTAGAATTATTCCTGAAAGTAAGAATCTGTTATTAAAAGGAGTAAAGAAAACCTACTTTGCAGTCTTTAGAGAAAGATTGAGGATTCCTTACAGAATAAAAAGGATTGATCATGCAAAACTTTAAGAGCTACTTTTCTGTCAGATGGAGAATGAAAAAGCAAAAATTGAGGGATGTATCTTAGATACCACAAGAATTGATTGATCAGTGATAAAGAAGAAAATTGCATGGTACGTAAAACCAAATTTTCAGTATTAGCAAACATAAATCTGAGTAATCTCTTCATTTCATTTTTATATACAATTGATTTGACCAGGTAACGGCAGCCGAGTTGGAGTGACCTAAGACCCCAACTTGTAGCACCCAAAATTAAAAGTTCAATTTAAAATGTGAAATAGATCAGAAGCCCCGGAAAACCGAAACACAGCTGGAAAAGGGGGACTTTGATGTACCTAATGCCTATTGTTTAATGTCTGGGTTTTTGCTTTTAAATGCTAGAGCACAGCATGGAAGCATTGCCCTCCCATCGCGCCACAGAGGGTGCTTTGGGTGGTGGGAGGAGGTGGGAAAAGAAATGTTCCATCTAGTGAGGAAAAAGTTGACAGGTCTAAATGCTTTTGGAGATCTTTTTTAAGAAATTGTGTGCCAAAGTGAGCAAATAAGCATGCTGTGTGTGCACGCAAAAGTTAGCAGTCAGTCAAGTTTTTATCTCTTAATGAATAGAGACTGCTGAAGTAAGGGTTAGGTAATTGAGTTTATAATTAATTAGCCATAACCCTCATCAGATAAAGCAGTTGTCGAGATTTTTTTTATCTCCTTCTCTCCTCGGGGCCTGCCCTTCTTTGTCCTTGTTCTGACAGCCAGCACTTATCTTAGGCCTTCTCTAGGCTTTTGCCTATCAACCCTTCCCTCTCCAGTTTTCTGTTTTTGGTGGTCAGCTGAGGCCTTTATTGTAGTATGTGGCTCACAATCAGCCTAGCTGTCTCAGGCTTGGATGATGAATTAGCAGTAGGAGTTAACATGGAGGCGAATTGCAGATTTGTCCACCGATAGCTTCTGGAGCTTTTTCTCTGTGTTATTCACCCTCTTCTCATCTGATACACTGCTGACACTTTGCAACAAAGAGGTTAAAGAGGGAGATGTAGTAAAACTGTTTCCTTTTCCCAGAAATTTAGGCTACTTACAAAAGAGCCTTAATTCTTTCTGTCAAGGACTTGATTATAACAATACTGATAAAATAAATAGGATTTTTTGTGCCTTATCTTCTTTCTGTTTTGGTGCAAGCTAGTTTGGCTCTTCCAAAGTATCAAAAGTGGTGTGTGTGTATTTGAAATATTAAGATTTCTAGTTATAGTTTCTGTTAAGGGAAAGCTGTTTTTCAAATCTAGAAACTTATGGCTACTTCTCATTTTGGATGCCAAGGCGTTAAATTCCTTCTTGTGCCATGTCCTAGGGAGGGTTTCCATCTATTAAGGACTTATTATTAACTTTATTTCTCTCCTACCATTGAGTCTATGACTCTATACTTGGCTGTAGACATACAAGTGCAAAACCAAACACATAGTTCATTAAATCTGTCTTAAATTGTAGTAGCAACAAAAATTGACCACTTGTGTCTTCTGAAATGAGGCCGAAAACAAAGATAGAGAACTCATCCTTACAATAGTTCTCATAGCTGAATCTCTGGTTCTTATCTGAAAACATTTCCTTCCTGCCTTTGGGGGATTGATGTGAGCCAGATAAATTGGTCAGCCTATTTAATCTGATTAAGGTCAGATGTGGCCTGTAGTATAATGAACTCATTTAGTTCAGTACAAAGAATGGAACCTTCTCTGTCAGGAGTCCTGATGGACTGTTGTCTCGATAGAGGAGGAATGTGGAAGAATTAGGTCCGAGTGATAGGGAAAGCTCATTGTACTTAGAGCCTCAGCTTTGTATATTGGCCTTTTTCTGTCAATAATACAACTATGCACTCTCCTCTTTGTCTACTGTGTCACAGGCCTGATCGCTCTGGAATTGACCATAGTGGAACTTCTTCCCTATATGGAATATGTAAAACATAACTGGGAAGTTATTTGGGTTTTGCCTGCCCAGAGTGGATTAAAATGCCTTTTTCTGCTTTATCACTCTACATTAAGGGGTTGGCTCAATTCATTGTGCAACATTTTTCACTTCCTGCTAACTTTGCTCCACTGTCCTGTGTTTTCTCTTAAAGGCTGGTGGAGATATGGAAAATTCTTAATTATGTCCCCTGACTGACATTCAGTTCATTAGCCTCCAAGATGTATTTTGGTATGTTTCCCAAATGTGTGCTGAATTGTTGTTTCAAAAACATTTATAACTAAGTTAAGCTAGGACCTGCCATTTGCAACATCTAGGTTAGTTGCGTCACTTCCTTTTTTAGTTAGTCTGGCACAAGTTTCAAGCATAACCTCCTTTGTTTTCCCTTAAAACATATAAATGAAGTAGACAGCAGATTGGAGTTATACATGAGAATAAAGATCAAGATAAGATCAAGCAGAGAAGAAGCCAAGAGGCAGAGGAAGAAAAAAATGTTTAACTTCATCTTGATTGAGTCGTGAAACACTGAGATTTTGTTTGTAATTAATCTCCTGGGCAATACTTCAGTTAAACTACTAATCTTTCCATTGTTTATTTTAAATGTTAGCATTTAATACTTGCTGTTTGCCGGTCTGAGTCCCTCTTCGGAGGTGAGAAGGCTGGGGTAAAAAAAGTTTTAAATAAATAAATAGACTCTTGCTGCTGTCAAAAAATGGTACGGGAAGAAAAAAGAAGGAAGGAAATGTATTTGGTGTCTTAGAATGCCATTCTTTCTCCATCCAGCGCAGTGTGTCTAATCTTCAGGTAGGATTCAGAGAGACAAGAGGAAATTAGCTGTTCTGCATTGACTATCACATTTGGTGACTACAGTGATGCTTTACCCCTTAAATATTTTATATGTACATGTATAAGTCTAAAATTTTAGTTAAAAAATCCCTCAAACCAGGGTTGACTTCTCCACAGTGTGAGTACTATACATTTATTTTTATCAAAAGAGAAATTATTCTCTTATCTAAGTACTTCAGGAGAACCTCAAAGAATCAACCCAGCTCCTCTACTGTATCCACCATGGCACTGTTTCCAGCCTTTTTAAATGTCTGAGTGACGAAATGGTGGCACTGAGCAGTGATGGCTGACCCTTGGGGATGCATTGATGCTTTCCCCTTTCCTCAGAATGATTCTCAACATATCAATGAGTCATATCAAAATCCATAATTTTGGCCCCAAAACCTGCCTTCGACTTATACATGAGTTCAACTTACTGTATACATGAGCATATATGGTAGTCTCATTCAAAATTAGGTAGCTTTTTCTCTTCGTTTTGGATAGGAAGTAACATTTGAAGAAATAGATCTTACAAAACGTAATTTGAGTAAGCCTTTAATGGCTTTTCCAGTCTCATTTTCTATAGCGTTAACTTGAAAAAAAAAAAACACCCAATTATCCTTTCCTTCATTTATTAATAGTAGTGTATTTCTTAGCACAGAGGTTTTACTTTTTTTAACAGTACAGGCAGTCTCTGAGTTACGAACATCTCTTAGTTCCATACTGCGTGAGACAAGTGAGGGAAGTCTACCCCTCTGAAGGGAAATCCATTCCTGAAAGTGTATTCATGAGGAAAAGGTGTCTCAGCTGAAGCTTTATCACCATTTCCTGTTTTCACAACAAGCCAAATTTTTAAAAAATCCAACCATCACAGGGATAGAGGCTAAATCTTCTGAATAGGGGCACAGACAGCAAAACAAACATCACAGGGGTGTTAACCCTTTCCTACACTTGCGTGTGTGTGTGTGTATGCGCATGTTGTATGTACAGTGTGCGTATGGCTGGAGTTGGACTTAAAATGTACCTGTTTGTATCTTGGTGACTGCCTGTATTGTCGTTTACTCTTTTGAATTTAATTTGCATTCTTAAAATGACTTACCTGCCCTAGTTACTGATAAAGAGGCATCAGTATTGATTTCATCCAGTTTACATACTTTTGACTACTGTTCAAATATCTGTATGTCTGAAGAAACAGTGCCATCATGCCTAAATGTATACTCACTGGAGAAGTAGTAATTCCTTACTGTACTCCCATGTGGCATTTTAATACTACTTGCACAGCTAGGGTTTTAAAAAGCCTATTCGTTCATTACGATCTTTTCAAATAGTTAAAGGGCAACCAAAGTTAAAATACAAACAATTTAGAAATCAGAAACTTCAGAATAATGTGTATACAGTAATATATTGCTCCTTACTCAGAGTACATTCAAGGAGTATATTCTGTGATTCTGCATATACCTCCTATGCTATGGTGGCCCAACCTTTCTATGACACTGCCTCTTCATTCCTCCTTGCCTGCTTCAGAATGCTTTTTTCTCCTGTAGCATATGAAAGAAATCAGGCTGTTTTCCTTTCAAATCCCAAGAAATTAACTGTCTTGAGGAAAGGTAGAGAAAACATCTCAATCGAATGAGACCTTCCCTTTTGCCTCTAATCTATGAGTTTAGGAAGAACGGACGAGCAGAAGGAGCAGAAACTACTGTGCCAGAAAATCAGACTGATAACAAAGTTCTGAATTTGGAAAATCAATGTTCAAGTGAGTTAGATGGAATTTTCCGTTTTTTCCCTAATTTTCCTCCCTGAACATAGATGCTCGCAACATGAACTTATAATAACTTTGTTCGTTTTTCTGTAATTATTTCTACATGTTACAACTTCAGCCATTTCCCTGCTTCTCAAAACTAGACAACATATAAGAGGCTAGATTTTGATTTCAGCACATTGTAGCTTCATATGTCAAAAATATATAACATATTATATACAAATTTATATTTATATATATATATATATAGTCAGTCAGTCGATTTTTTTCTGAATAAGTAAAACTTTTAAATTTGGTACAGTATACTGAAAACAATAGTTGTAGGAGCACATTGGCTGATACATAAATAGACATAATACATAAATGCTTCTTTGTAAAGTAATAGTGATTTTAAATCTGTAAAGAATATTTTAAAATTAAGCATTGTTTTATCACACACTCTCCAATTTCCATTTTTTCCCTGCTACCATTACTGCTCCTTGCTTTAAAATGTATATCAATGTCACATTTCTAGTTCCCTAGAATGAATGAAAATGGGAGCCATTCATTTTCAACTAGTTTGTTGTCAGACTGAGGTAGGAAAGGAAAATGTTTCAAAAGCATGAACAACATATTACTCAAGTTTTCTTAAGTATAATCCACAGTGCCAAAAGAGCACAGATTGTTAGCTCCTACCCTACATCCTGTCTTGGAGGGAGACTTTCCTCTCTTAAGAAGATATTTTACCTATTTGTTGGAGGTCCTGGAGAATGATATTCTCTGTCATAGTCTGATCGTCATTGGCTCTCTCCTACCCTTCCTTAATCACAATCTCACAGTTGGGAAAGCGGGTACAAGGAGAATCTTATCTTTATGTGTTGTGAGAACGTCTTTCACCTGAACTTTAGTGCTCATGAGAAGGCTAACTCTTCACCTCATCCCACTTACAGTTTGTCACCTCTAGTAGTAGTCATAGTAGTAGTTATTATTATTATTATTATTATTATGTATCCCCCCTCTTCTGATGGCAAAATAAATTTAAAAAATAAAGGAACATAAACATACAAAATTTACTAAATTCCATACATACACACACACACAATTATATATTTAAAAAAGTTTACCAAACACAGCTATAGAATTGACATACAGTGGTAATAGAATATTATGCTAATGCTTTTATGTTAAACCACTTTTGGGTCCCCTTCATGGGAGATAAAGTGGGGTATAAATAAATAAATAAATTTAAAAAAAATCAAAACTCATGATCGAAAGTGGATAGGCCTGCCAGAAGAGATGGGTCTTCAACTGCATTTTTAATTTTGACACCTCATTTAGCTGTCCGATCTCTTCCAGCAGGTCATTCCACAGTCATGTGATGGCTGTTTAAAAGGTCCTCTGGGTGATAGTCGCCAGTCAAGTTCTTGCTGGTTGGAGTAGCTGTCCACCAGAGGACCTCAGTGTCCTAAAGGGTGGATTGTGCAGGAGAAGATGATCCTGTAGGTAACCTGGACACAAACCATGTAGGGCTTTATAGAACAAAGCCAGTTGCAACCATTGCCTGAATGTTTCCCGTAGACTTCGTTTTTGTAAAATCCAGTATCTTTAGTGTTAACTTATTCACATAACTTGTTTCAGTTAGAGAACACTGTCTAGACTAATGGGGTTGATTCCAACCTTGTTTTGAATCTCTGTTCCACTAGTGCAACTCTTTCTCTTCACTAAATGTGATTGCAATTATGCAGTCTTCCGCCCTGATAACAGAGGGTATATACATTGTTTTTGGATTGTTTGCTGTTAAAAAATCACTAAGAGTTTGTTATGATGAAAATAGATAAGATACTCTATTCGGATTCCTTGCTGGTGATTTTTAGAATGTAGTCTGTCCATATTATGCTTTTGTAGATAGAATTGTTAGTTTGCATTTTGAAGCTAATGTTAAACCATACTGTTTATTTATTTATTTATTTATTATTCAATTTTATATTCCGCTCCTCCCTGCAGGCTCGGGGCGGATCACAACAATGGGCATTACACATAGAAAAAATGTTATTCTTGTTATTCTTGTTATTATTATTACTACTACTGTTATTTAGAACTAACATCCCACATGATTCAAGATATACTGATTACGCAAAGTGCAGGGTGCACTGACATTAGTGTGGTATCAAGTAACAGACATCATAATTGACAAATAATACCCCTCATAAATACTATCAGTTCCTTCAATTAATTTTTGTCTAAAGTTCGGGATATAAAATGATGGCCTGTCAACTGACAATGGATGACAAAAATTAATAAATTGTCTTCTAAATAGTATGGACACTTAAGAAAAATTGGGCAGCCAATTTAGCACAGCATGAACTGGGGAGGAACCTTTTGTACTGTTGCCTTGCCACTAATGTTGTCTGGGCCTTTATTAATGGTGCTTGGCTGCTACTGACAGTTTTGTTGCTACTGGCAACTTTCTTCATTAAAATTAAAGCCAGCGTCAAATCCCATTAGCTACACTCTGGGTACCTTAGATGGATGTGTGTGTGTGTGTGTGTATTTGTGTGTACATATTGTGTCTGTTTGCATAATATGTGCACACACATATAGAGCTTAATGTTTTTCGCAGCCATATCTTCTTTTTAAAAAAATAGAAGTGTCAAATTACTGAAATGGTTTTTGATCAGCCCAGCTCTTTAACCATTTCATCCTACATCTGAGCCTCACTTAGAGCAATAAAATGCTTATTTTATACTTACATACATTTCATAAAGGATAACATTAGGATGTATATGAAGAGTTTCTTGCATTGTGTCTTTTTCTCTTGCCATTTTTAAAGCAAACAATGCCAATTTATAATTATGTGATACCCACCCTTTACAACAAATGGTGACTGCTTTTAGGGACTGTTGTTCTTCCAAACAGAATATTGAAGGGCAGTTGCAGTGACTATGTAGTTACAGACATAGCTGTCACTTTGATCAGACTCAGTGGGAAAGGCTTAAATAACTTCTGAATTGCAAGGCCTTTAGGCAAGAACATCCTAATTCTTGTGAACAGAACTGATTTGCCCCCCTCCCCCACCTTCTGTTTGTTTTTATCATCTCTCTTCTATTGTTTTATTGTATAAAGTGTTGGGATGGCTTGTCATCTCATCCCCAGGTTATATGTAGAATAGTGTTATTCAGAGTTCATTGACTGAAAAGGAGAACCATTTGCAAGTCAAACAACAATAACACTAAATGCAAAATCTTGGGCTTGGCCAAGCTCACTTGTCTTGGAACAGAGATAAGTTTGTTTCAATGATGCAGGACTCTTTCTACATGCAGTTGTTTTTGTTTTGTTTTTTCTTTATTGGTTTAAAATTTTGAATTTGGCTAGTACTGCAGTAGCAATTTAGCATGGACCTCTGCCAGTTCCTAAAGACCATAAGGCATATGCCTGGTAATCATTAAGAAACAACACAATCTGCTCTGTGAAGTAATACAGTAGGTGCAGCAAGATCTTGCTCTGCATTTTGTTTCCAAATTAGACAGGGATTTTGACTCTGTAGATGGGTCCTGGTAATCAAGGAACTGGATCTTTGTGTATCTTCTGTGTTTGACACAGTGATGTACTTACTAATATGTAAGGGTGCTGCTCAGTGATCTGTTCAACTGAGTTGAATCATAGAGTTGGAAGAAACCTCATGGGCCATCCAGTCCAACCCCCTGCCAGGACAATCGCATTCAAAGCACCCCTGCCAGATGGCCATTTATTTAAAAGCCTCCAAAGAAGGAGCCTCCACCACACTCCGGGGCAGAGAGAGAGAGAGAGAGAGTGAGTTCCCTTCTGAACAGCTCTCACAGTCAAGAAATTCTTCTTCATGTTCAGGTGGAATCTCCTTTCCTGTTGTTTGAATCCATTGTTCTTGTCCTAGTCTCCAGAGAGCAGAAAACAAGCTGCTCCCTCCTCCCTATGACTTCCTCTCACATATACTGTATATATACATGGCCATCATGTCTCCTCTCGACCTTAACTTCAGCAGGCTAAACATTCCTAGTTCTTTAAGCTGCTCCTCATAGGGCTTGTTCTCCAGACCCTTGATCATTTTAGTCACCCTCCTCTGGACACATTCCAGCTTGTCAACATCTCCCTTCAATTGCGGTGCTCAGAATTGGACACAGTATTCTGAGCATTCCAGATCTAGACACTAGACTCCTATTTATGCAGGCCAAAATCCCATTGGCTTTTTGAGCTGCTGCAGGACATTGTTGGCTCATGTCTAACTTGTTGTTCACGAGGACCCCAAGATCTTTTTTCACATGTACTGCTGTTGAGCCAGGCATTCCCCTCTTAAGTTCATCTTTTCTGCCCAAGTTCATCTTTTCTGTCCCTGTTTTGTTAGTTTTGGCCATCTCTCTAAATTGTTAAGATTGTTTTAAATTCTGCTCTTGTCTTCTGGAGTATTGGCTATCCCTCCCAATTTGGAGTAATTCTGAAACAATACAGTTCTTTTTAATGGGAGGAATGATAAAACCAGTAAATCTTACTTCTAAGCATAAGTTGTCTGCAGATCATAGCTGGTCACATTGGTGGTCTGTGGACCAGTGTCAGTCTGTGAGTAAATTGCTGTCTTTCCACAGCAAGCTTCTGGGAGAGAGAGAAAGTTATATTTAGTAGGCACAAACATGGTGCTGATACTAAATTGATGGGGTGAGGGTAGAGATCATGCCAGTCTGCTACAGCAGGTAGCCTAAGAAGCATTGCTGTGGGTCATCCACAAATACTGGCTATCCCAAGGTGTAACAGCTTAATAGAATCGAGAAGACACGCCGGATGGGTCTCCAAGAGAAACGACAACGCAGAAAGAACCGCAACTTGGAAACAACATCACCCAAGGAGACTTTCTGCTGTGCTTTCTGCAACCAAACTTGCCTATCTCAGATTGACCTTTTTAGTCATCAACGTGCTTATAGAAAGCGTGGGATGAGTCCTTCCTGAATCTTCGTTCGTGAAGTAATGCCAAGAGAGAGAGAGAGAGAGAGAGAGAGAGAGAGAGAGAGAGAGAAGACATGCAGAGAGCACTGTGGACTCAAACAATGATGGATCTGGACCAAATTTGGCACGATTACTCAATATGCCCAAATGTGATCACTGGTGAAGTTTGGGGAAAACAGACCTTGACATTTGGGAGTTGTAGTTACTGGGATTTATAGTTCACCTACAATCAAAGAGCATTCTCAACCCCACCAACAACGGAATTGAGGCAAACTTCCCAAACAGAACCCCCCATGACAAACAGAAAATACTGTGTTTTGTGATGGTCTTTGGCGACCCCTCTGACACCCCCTTGCAACCCACCCAGGGGTCCCGACCTGCAGGTTGAGAAACACTGTCTTAGATTATAAAAGCAGAAGCAGGCTTCATTCTTTGTTCAGGAAACTGATTGAACTGGGAGTGTCTTAGCTGGCAATAGCTACACCATTAGGGAGATGACTTCTATCCAGTGCCCCTGGGCTGCCTGAGTCTGGAGACCACAAATGGCTGTCAAGACAGCTTCAATAATTTCTGGCTAGGAACCAGCTCAGTTGTCTTAACAACCCCTAACTCAGTATTTGGATTTTCCCTTGAGTTAGCTTAACTTGGGGAAAGCCATGTTAAGGCTGTCTTCCACTGGGTGAAATCGACTCAGCCCGATGACACATTTGGCCACTGCAGAGCTGATCTGAGGTCACATGTAGATGTGCCTCTAGTGTTTCTGCTTCATATCGGCCTTTTCCCATCTTCGGCTGGCTAGGTGGCTGGCGCCTTACCTGTCCGGGGATGACCTGGCCACAGTGGTTCATGCCACGGTATCTTCAAGAATTGACTATTGGAATGCCCTTTATGTTGGCCTTCCCTTGTCGGTGACCCGGAGACTTCGACTGGTGCAGAATGTGGCGGCCAGACTCTTCACGGGAACCCCCGTGAGGAACAATATAACATGCCAGTCTGCTACAGCAGGTAGCCTAAGAAGCATTGCTGTGGGTCATCCACAAATACTGGCTATCCCAAAAATGTATGTAGGTGTAACAGCTTAATAGAATTACAGTAGTAAAGAAATGCTGCAAAATTACAAGATAAATTTTAAGTAAGATTTGCAGCTTTTATTTATTTATTTATTTATTTATTTATTTATTTATTTATTTATTTATTTATTTATTTGCAGTATATGTATACTGCCCTTCTCAACCCTGAAGGGGACTCAGGGTGGTTCACAGTGTTGGCAACAATTCACTGCCATTGATAAAAAGCAGAATAAAATATCAAAATTGACCCCTGTTAAAACATTAAACATTATTGAACACATCACATAAAATAACATCGCATATCACACAAAGACATATCTGTTGTCTATAAACAACTTTTAACTTTCACTTTCACTTTAAATATTCCTATGATGGGCTGAATGCTTGCTTCCACAGCCAGGTCTTTAGCTGTCTCCCAAAGGTCAGTAGGGAGAGGGGTAACCTGATCTCACTCGAGAGGAAGTTCCACGGCCATGGGGCCACCACCAAGAAGGCCCTGTCCCTCATCCCCACCAGCCGCACCTGTGAGGCCAGTGGGGCCGAGAGCAGGACCTCCCTGGAAGATCTTAATCTATGAACTGGTTCATAGAGGGAGATACATTCGGTCAGGTATGTTGGGCCGGAGTGCTGTGCTTCAACAATGCAAGCAGTATATTGCAGGAATAACTGTTTGAACACTGTACATAAAATTGTGATTTAAGATGGAATTTCTAGCAGATGAAATCATTATTATAACATTTATTCCTCAATATAAATGTATTTATTTGGCCTTCAAATAATCATCCCAGCTACCATTTGCTGTTAAAAGGTGTATCAATTTTTGAGGACAGCCTGTACATAAATTTCAATCTGTAATTGTATTCTGTTACTATAATACCAGTTGTCTTGCTAAATGGATCTTAGCAGGCTGAGATAAATAGCAGAACTACATGGGGAGAAGTGTCTGTAAGCTGCCTTGGTAAGGGAAAAATGTGCAAGAATTTTATCTTTTTCTCTCTGAGCAAGTTTCCAGCAGGATTCTTGTTTTGTGTTTCTGTTGTAACAATGGCATACTTGATAAGGATATTGTAAAATATGTTAGTATTACTTGTGTTCATATGGAATCAATAGGTCCAAGATCCTGGAGAAATATTTTTACTTAAGTTATTCTTCATTAAATAATTTAAAATCACTTTGTTGCACTGTACTGAGTAATCAAAATTCCAAGAAAATTCATGAATTATTATGTATTGTAAGAGGAAATTTTTTTGTGGGTTCAAGCATGTATTATGGCTGCCTTGGTATTTTGTAATGTATCATGTGTTTTAAATTTAGTGTGCTGTGTTTATCAATGATAATATTATTTAGTATGGGTAAAGAATGAATTGCCTGAGGCTAATTATTCTGTGAACTAAATTGGCTGGGCAAGGATGACACCTGCCCTGACACTGGTGTCTCCAGGAGTTAAACCTATTTCTGTTATATTGTCCCTACACCTTTGCAGTTTTGACTTTTATTTATTTATTCAACTTCTGTACCGCCACTCCCAAAGGCTCGGGGCGGTTCACAAGAACCAATACAAACAAATTAAAACAGCATTAAAATACAATTTAACACAACTCGAAGGCTTGCTGAAACAGATGGGTTTTGCAAGCCCTGTGGAAAGATACCAGATCCGACAGTGCCCAGGCTTCCGGAGGAAGAGCATTCCATAGTGATGGAGCAATAATCGAAAAAGCCCTGCATCTAGTCGCCGTCAGGCGAAAAGCCTTACAGCTGGGAATCTCTAACAGGTCTTGATCTTCTGAGCGCAGTGATCGCTGGGGTTTATACAGGACAAGGCGATCCCTCAGGTACACTGGCCCTGATTTGTTGGGGTTTTTTTCATGGATTTAATTAAAATGTTATCTCTAAGAATCTCTGGGTCCTCCAGTGCCATTGTATAGTCAGCTACTAGCAGAAGATGACCACAGTCATGCTGAAATACCTAAAAATTCCTAGAGACGTGTTCTCTCAGCAATATAGCAATTCCTTTATCTGTGTTTTTTCCCCACTTTCATGGGAGTCCTATGCCCCTAACTCCAGGAAAGGTTGACTGTATTTCTTTTAATTGTAATCTACCCTCAATCAATATTAAATGGGCTTATGCTTTTTAGAAAACATTACACTATCTCTTACAAATTATATGCCCTACAGTCTTGTATGGGTCTGGCAGAACATCATTCTTAGAATCTTATTCTCATATAAACATAGAGCTGGAGGAGACCACAAGTGCTATCCAGTCCAAACCCTTAATATGCAGAAATACACAATAGTTGGGGTTTTTTTTTAAGTACATTGGAGCAGTTAGGTTTGGAATGTGTTACCCTTGAGTAACTTCCAACAGAGAATGTGGATTGGAATCCATCTCCATTGTTCTGTTCATCTATGATCCTTTGAAAGCTTGCTTCCATATAAAGTATTCTATGAAGACAGAGCTTTGGCCTTGCTGCATACAAATTGTCTCCCCTTACTGTTCTCTGCTGACAGAACATTCACTGCTGTAAGTTGAACTCTGAATCTGACAGGTCAGAAATGGGAATTGATCTCAAACCCCGTGAGTTCATAGAGTCTTATAATACATAGTGGGTCATTAAAAATGCTGCAAGATAACCCTTCACTGTAAATTTCTAAAATAAAAACTATTTCTTCATTTAGAGTAGAGATCCATGTGGGACAAAAGCAACTAACAATACTGTTTTCAGATAGAATCTGGTTCCCTGAAGGATATGATAAAATTGACGTCATAGAAAAATGCATCTAATGGAATTAGAAAACAGGTCTTAAGGTAAAGTATCAAAAGTCTTGGCTTCCACATTCCTTCCATATGAATGGAAAAGGTAAACAAGTAAACAGCACCCATTGGTAGTTATAGAATCCTCATATATGTTTTATGTACATAAAAACTATACATAATTCTGTTTGCAGTTGCAAGGATTCTGACAGGGTATTGTCGAAGGCTTTCATGGCCGGAATCACTGGGTTGTTGTAGGTTTTTCGGGTTGTATGACCATGTTCTAGAAGCATTCTCTCCTGACGTTTTGCCTGCATCTGTAGCAAGCAACCACCAAAGTCTTTAGGGCATATCTCTTCCTCCTCAGTGTATCATCTGTTCTCCTTCGTGGTCTCTGCTTCATGCACAGGAGTCCTGCACCTGTGCAGATCCAACCACCTTGGGTTCCAGCATAAATAGTGCCAAAACCTACTGCCTTCCATTCTTTTTCATCCATCATACGATCTCATCATATGGGAAAGAATCCTCAGTTCTTTCCCATTTTTCCTTTGCTCCACTTCAAACTTTTGCATTTTTCTTTGTCCCTTCCCCATTTTCCCTCTCATTTTGACAGTAGGGACAAAGATAGGTCCAAAATGGATCTGTCAGTATCTAGTTCCACACCAGAATCATTACTTGCCAATCGGTGCGGACAATCTGCAGTTCTCTGGTTCTGGTGAACAATAATGTATAGTTCTATTCCTAGGAGCAGTCAGTGCAGGAGATGCCTCATGCACCAAACCAACCAGCTCTCTAAATAGAGCACCAGACTTCTTGCTGGATTCATCACACCAGACTTCTCAGGACAGTCACTGCAGCTTTCGTCTGATTATCTTATTCCGCCTCATGGCTGGACATCATTGGCCTCCTCACTTCATAACTGAGGCTCCAAGATCTGTACAAAGCATTCTCCATCCTGGGAGACATCACTAGATCAGACATGGGGAATTATGAGAGCAAGGAAAACAATAGCCCTTCTTTCTTTACCTTTCCCTTTTTTTTCTACTGTGGTACGGAATAGCCTACAAGGCAAAGCCAAGCAAATGGAGATGGTTAAGAATTTGGAGGGAATGTGATGACCTAATAATTAAATTTGTGTTACATAGTTACTGTAGATACTATTGATAGCTTGGATGTGGTTTTGGTTTTGTTTTTTTTAAAAAAAATGGTATAAAATTATTTTAATATTGACATGAAGTCTAATAAACGGAGGTCATTCTTACTATATGAAGCCAAGAACAGCCTGAAAAGACTGTCCAAAATCCTTTTGGGTAATTAAATCTTGGTAAATCTGCCTGCAGCAGTTTGATTATGGCACTTCCATATCCATTAAAGGACTGCTATTATTTTACTATTTGAGGAGCCAGCAACATGACTGATTTATGTATTTGTTTGTTTCAACTTGTCTGTCGCCACTCCCGTGCGGCTTGGGGCGACTCACAACACTAGAATACAAATAAAAGCAGATAAAATACAGATAAAATTGCATATATAAACAACACATTTAACCTAAACCATTAAAAATGGAATATACAGCATAGCGTATATAACTCATCACATACACAGCATATAACTGGAGCAAGTTGCGCAAGTTATATGATGAGCAATGGGCCTGACATTCATTGGAACCAGTGCACTTTGGTCCTGTTGTGCATTAGTACTCTGGCTGGGGAATGCTAACACACATTCTTACACGTCTCCACAACTTACTAACAGGATGTCTTAGACCAGTGTTCCCCAACCTTCCTTATGCCACAACCCCTTAATACAGTTCCTCATGTTATGGTGACCCCCAACCATAAAAATATTGTTGTTGCTTCATAACTATAATTTAGCTACTGTTATGAATCATAATGTAAATATCTGATATGCAAGATGTAGTTTCATTCATTGGATGAAATTTGGCACAAATATCTGATACGCCCATTTGAATATTGGTGGGGTTGGGGGGAATGATTTTGTCATTTGGGAGTTGTAGTTTCTTGGATTTATAGTTCACCTACAATCAAAGAGCATTCTGAACTCCACCAATGATGGAATTGAATCAATCTTGGCACACAGAACCCCCATGACGAAAAGAAAATACTGGAAAGGTTTGGTGGGCATTGACCTTGAGTTTTGGGGTTGTAGTTCACCTACATGCAGAGAGCTTCATAAAAACCTTTGTGATCACTGAGATCTGCACAACGTTGTGTCTTTTCTGCTAAATCAATCCACCACTTGTTCTGAATGTCTCTGAGTTTTTGTTGGAGTTTACTACATGCGAGACGAAAGGCTGCTTTTCTTACATGGCAGGATGGCTGGGTGAGGTGTGCCTGGTGAGCAGTTCTCTTCTTTGCCAACAGCTCCTGGATCTCTTGGTTGTTTTTATCAAACCAGTCTTGGTTTTTCTTGAGGGAGAATCCTAGGGATTCTTCAGCAGACTGCAGGATACTGTTTTTGATGTGTTGCCAAAGCGCTGTAGGAGAAGAATCTTTAGGGTGGTCTTCAAGTTTTGTTTGCAGATTTGCCTGGAAGTTGTCTCTCACAACAGCCTGTTGAAGATTGTTGACTTGGAGTCTCCTCTTTAAGATGCCACCCCTCTTTGGTTTGAGCTTAAGATGTAGATTTAGTTTACATCTTACAAGGCGATGGTCTGTTTGACATTCTGCACTGGGCATCACTCGAGTATGATGGACATCACGAATGTTTCTCTGGCGCACTAAAACATAGTCAATGAGGTGCCAATGCTTGAATCGGGGATGCATTCAGGTGGTCTTCAAGCTATCTTTCTGCTGAAAGATGGTGTTTGTAATAGTCAGCTGCTGTTCTGCACAAACCTCTAGCAGAAGGCGTCCGTTATCATTACAGTTTTCAACACCGTGCTTGCCTAATACACCTTTCCAGGCTTCAAAGTTTCTTCCTACTCTGGCATTGAAATCACCAAGGATAATGATTTTATCTTCTGCAGGGACATTTTGTATGAGGTGGCACAGGTCTGAGTAGAATTTGTCTTTCTCCACAGGATCAGCTTGCATAGTTGGGGCATAAATACTGAAGAGAACAGCATGTGGAAGGCGTAAGGAGATAATGCGATCAGAGTGACCTGTCGGCAACGTTTCGACTTTAGAGACGATGGAATTTTTAATCATAAAGCCTACTCCTGAAAGATGTTTCTCAGTTTTGGGTTTGCCAGACCAGTAGAGTGTGTAGCCGGTACCGTGTTCTTTAAGGCTGCCTTCCTCATGGAGACGAACTTCACTAAGAGCAGCGATGTCAATGTTAAGCCGTGATAGTTCATGGGCTATTAGAGCAGAACGACGCTCAGGACGTCCACTATCGGCAGAATCTTGCATGGTTCTGATGTTCCAGCATGCAAGTGTCAGTCTATATGCACCTTTGCAGGCAGGTGTTGGCCTTTGTTTCTTTGTCTTTGTTCGACCGCATCGGAAGATGCCCGTTGACCGCGGCTAGCCAACCAGGTAGATGGAGATGTGCTTTCGTCAGGCCACCTTTTCTAGGCCCCTCTCTATATGGAGCAAGCAGTGCTCTCCTTTAAAAAGGCTGCTTGGTCGTTCAGGATGCTGCCGAACAAGACTGTCATCTCCCGGGTCAGTCTCAAGCGACCAAAGTCCTGAACCACCTGCATGCAGGGTTGGGTCTGCGGGTTCCAGTTCATCTTTACACCTGCCGTTTCGTCCCTCGCCTATCGCTACAGGGCTTTTTTTGGAAGTTGGATGTGTCCTTCAAGCCTGTGCAATAGATTTTTCTGGTGGAGCGCAGCATGCACAGAACTGGCCTCACCCTTTAAACCAAAGGTTCGTCTGCCGGGGCCTAGCAAGCTTGGACGGTGGCAGCAAGGTCCTCAGGTCGTAGGTTTGGTTTGAGTTTCCTTCTCTTAGATGGTTGACCTTACAGGGTTAGACGAGCACCATCTGCCCAGGTTTGAAATTAGAGTTTTCCTTCTCTTAGGACGGTTGCCAAAAGGCTAGAGAGCCCATCCTGCCCTTTGACGCTCTTTGTCAGACGCTTCAGCTGTGACCTGCCTGGCATGGGAGGCCCTACGAGTGGCTATTATGCCACCGCCAGCATAGCTCACAACTTCATTAGGGTACGCAAGCCTCTTCCCCACTGCAAGGGGGCGCTAATGATCACAGAGGTTTTTATGAAGCTCTCAAAGCAGTGTTTGGACCTACTTATCAGGTCCAAAGCCCCTTATACAGTACAGATGGTCAAACACTAATTACTGATAAACCCTCCATCCTAAACCGATGGGCTGAACATTTTCAGAGTCTCTTCAATGCCAACCGAGTAGTCCAAGGTTCAGCTATCCAACACATGATACAACAACCAATGAAAAATGAACTGGACACAGCTCCCAATCTGGAAGAGACCCTTGAGGCCATACAGCAGATGAAAAATGGCAAGGCAGCCGGGATCTATGGAATCCCACCTGAAGCTTGGAAACAGGGACGTCATGTACTTCATGCTAAATTCCACGAGCTCCTTGTGAGTTGCTGGGAAAAAGGTGAACTGCCATCAGATCTCCGAGATGTAGTTATCATCACCCTGTTTAAGAAAAAAGGAACAAAATCCGATTGCTCAAACTATCGAGGTATAACACTGCTCTCCATTGCTGGAAAAATCCTTGCAAGGATACTCCTGAACAGATTAATTCCTGCTATTGCAGAAGAACTTCTCCCGGAAAGCCAATGCGGCTTCAGAGCTAATAGGAGCACCACAGATATGGTTTTTGCCCTTAGACAACTGCAAGAGAAATGTCGAGAGCAGAACAAAGGACTCTATGTAACATTTGTCGATCTCACCAAAGCCTTCGACACTGTGAGCAGAAAAGGTCTGTGGCAGATCCTGGAACATCTAGGATGTCCCCCCAAATTCCTCAAAATGATTATCCTGTTACATGAAGGCCAGCGCGGTCAAGTCAGATCTGGCGATGCTCTCTCTGAACCCTTTCTAATAAATTATGGAGTGAAACAAGGTTGTGTTCTTGCACTAGCCCTATTTACAATCTTCTTCAGCATGATGCTCCAAAGGGCTATGGCATACCTCAAAGAAGAAGATGGCATATATATACGCTATCGTACTGATGGTAGCTTGTTCAACTTAAGCCGTCTGAGGGCTCGAACTAATACTCTAAACTATCTAGTCTGTGAGCTGATTTTTGCTGACGATGCTGCCCTTGTCGCCTATTCAGAAGCAGCCCTGCAGCCCCTCACATCCTGCTTTGCAACAGCTGTAGAGCTGTTTGGGCTGGAAGTCAGCCTGAAGAAAACGGAAGTCCTCTACCAGCCCGCACCACAGGAAGAACACCATCATCCCCATGTCAGCATAGGCGAATCTGTGCTTAAGTCCGTTCAGCAGTTCACCTACCTGGGAAGCATCATCTCTTCAGACGCCAAGATTGACAAAGAGATAGATCACAGATTATCAAAGGCATATAGTGCATTTGGAAGGCTTCACAAAAGAGTCTGGAGCAACAAGAACCTGAGGCAAAGCACCAAAATCAGTGTGTATAGAGCTATCATACTGTCTATTCTCCTCTATGGGTCTGAAACATGGATCACCTATCGCCAACACCTACGACTCCTCGAACGCTTTCATCAGTGCTGTCTTCACACAATACTAAATATACACTGGACCGACTATGTGACGAATGTTGCTGTCCTTGAGCAAGCAGGGATCACCAGCATTGAGGCCATGCTATTGAGAACACAGCTGCCCTGGGCAGGGCACGTCTCTAGGATGGAGGACCACCGCCTCCCAAAGATACTACTCTATGGTGAACTCACCACAGGTCAGCGCAAGAGAGGTGCCCCCCAAAAAAGATACAAGGACTCCCTGAAACAACATCTCAGGCTCGGCCAGATTGGTCACCAACAATGGTCCACCCTGGCCTCACATCGGGAGGCATGGAGATGCACTATCCACAATGCTGCGGCCTCTTTCGAGAAGACACGCCGGATGGGTCTCCAAGAGAAACGACAACACAGAAAGAACCGCAACTTGGAAACAACATCACCCAAGGAGACTTTCTGCTGTGCTTTCTGCAACCAAACTTGCCTGTCTCAGATTGACTTTTTTAGTCATCAACGTGCTTATAGAAAGCGTGGAATGAGTCCTTCCTGAATCTTCATTCGCGAAGTAATGCCGAGAGAGAGAGAGAGAGAGAGAGAGAGAGAGAGAGAGAGATGCAGAGAGCACTGTGGACTCAAACAATGATGGATCTGGACCAAATTTGGCACGAATACTCAATATGCCCAAATGTGATCACTGGTGAAGTTTGGGGAAAACAGACCTTGACATTTGGGAGTTGTAGTTACTGGGATTCATAGTTCACCTACAATCAAAGAGCATTCTCAACCCCACCAACAACGGAATTGAGGCAAACTTCCCAAACAGAACCCTCCATGACAAACAGAAAATACTGTGTTTTGTGATGGTCTTTGGCGACCCCTCTGACACCCCCTTGCAACCCACCCAGGGGTCCCGACCTGCAGGTTGAGAAACACTGTCTTAGATTATAAAAGCAGAAGCAGGCTTCATTCTTTGTTCAGGAAACTGATTGAACTGTTTCCCATACACCAGATTGAGCCTGCTTGGTGGCCCGATAAGGACTCCCTCAGGGGCACCAGGGAAGACCCACTGCCCTATATTATACCTCCCTCCCCTCCCCCATGTCATGGCTGGTCCTATCTGCCTTAGTCTTTGGGTGTTTAGGCTGAGGTATGCCAATGGTTTCTCATAAAGGCTGCTGGGAGCGTGGAAAACACCTGTCTTCCCCCGCCTAGCCTTTTGAGCCATGTCTGGCTGACAGCATCCAGACAGTCCAGGAAAAGGTAAGTGGGAGTGTCTTAACTGGCAATAGCTACACCATTAGGGAGATGACTTCTATCCAGTGCCCCTGGGCTGCCTGAGTCTGGAGACCACAAATGGCTGTCAAGACAGCCTCAATAATTTCTGGCTAGGAACCGGCTCAGTTGTCTTAACAACCCCTAACTCAGTATTTGGATTTTCCCTTGAGTTAGCTTAACTTGGGGAAAGCCATGTTAAGGCTGTCTTCCACTGGGTGAAATCGGCTCAGCCCGATGACGCATTTGGCCACTGCAGAGCTGATCTGAGGTCACACTGACCTAAGAGATCCATGTAGATGTGCCTCTAGTGTTTCTGCTTCGTATTGACCTTTTCCCATCTTCGGCATAGCTAGGTGGCTGGCGCCTTACCTGTCCGGGGATGACCTGGCCACAGTGGTTCATGCCATGGTAACTTCAAGAATTGACTATTGGAATGCCCTTTGTGTTGGCCTTCCCTTGTCGGTGACCCGGAGACTTCGACTGGGTAGAATGTGGCGGCCAGACTCCTCACGGGAACCCCCGTGAGGAACAATATAACATCTGCTCTATACCAATTGCACTGGCTTCCAGTCAAGTTCCGTATTACTCACAGAGGCTGGCGTACCTACAGGAACACCTTTCTCCATGTCGACCCTGGAAACCACCGTGTTCAGACCATCAGAATTTATTACAGATCCCTGGCCCTAAGGAAGCCCATCTGACATCAACCCGGCGTATAGCTTTTTTGGTGATCGCTCCATCACTCTGGAACACCCTCCCTCCCTATATCAGAGCTACCCCTTGATTTAAAAGATTTTTGCATGGCTTGTAAAACGTGGCTGTTTGAGAGGGCGTTCAGCTGAGAAACTGTTTAGATTGTTTAAATTGTTTAGATGTTTAGGTATTTAGTTGTATGTTTTACTGTAAATCACCCAGAGCCATCTGGGATGGGCGATTAATAAATCTCAAAATAAATACATAAATATCTAAGTGTGCATGAGGTACACTATGATAGAGGATTCCAGCTAGTGTTGTTTTTCCCTTGACTTTTTAATTCTGTATTTCCAAATCCAGCTCGCTTTAGATCAACAGACATTTAATTGTGATTAACATACATAGTTAAAATGTATGTTCCTAACATTGTGGAATGTCATCTGAAAACCTGTGATTCTGTTTTGCAATTGCGGTATTGCAAAAAACAAATTTCAGTGAATCTCTGTCTAGTCACAAATCATAAAAAATTCATAAAAACAAATCTCAATAGGATTGCATTATGACTCCTTGAGCCTTGGAGGTAGCACATAATCATTTGCCAGTATGATTTAAAAAAAATAATTCAGAATTTGCTCCCCTGAAGTACACTAGAGCAATAGTGTGATGGACTCATTGATGGAATTGACACTTGTAAGGACTATACTCAAGGGAAATGAGTACATTCTCCTGATTACCCACATCCAGCGTAGTAGAATGTCCTCCTGGAATTACAGTAGTTGCCAACTTTCTCTGAGGAAGAAAAGGTCATTATTCATTTGCATGTTAATACATTTAAATGTATGCAAATTCAACATTTCATCATTGCCTAATATCAAGGGTGAGTTTAAAATTGAAATTAGGTAGGAGGCAGAAAAGCCAGGCAGGCCAACTTCATGCAGGCCATCTGGCAACCCCAACACTTGTTCATGGTGGCCCAAAGGCCACAAACCATTTAGGACACATACAATAAATTGCATACATTTTCTTGCCTGGCTCTCTGCTATCATTTAACTAGTTTTATGATTCATAAAATTCTGATATTAATATATAATTCTCATTGTCTGTTCTAGTAATATCTCTGTTCCTTGTTTGACGTATTTTTCAGGATCACTCTTGATTTTTATATGCCAAACATATTAGGCAGGTTGAGGTTAAGACAGCATAAGATGCATGTGCTGGGAAATGGTAGGTGTTAAGAGCCACTTTTTAACACATTACTTAAATGGTATAGTTCTTGCTAACAACAGTCCCATTGATTTTACCATGTATGTCATAATTAAATCTGGGAGGGGGGTGATCAAGAAAAAAACACATGTGGGGGCTGAGTCATACACACACACACACACACCTGTAAGTTGAAATATTATATCTATGTAAGTTAGTCTTAAACTCCGGTTGGCATACCCTAATGAAGTTGTGAGCTATGCTGGCAGTGACATAATAGCCACCGGTAGGGCCTCCCATGCCAGACAGGTCACAACTGAAGGGTCTGACAAAGAGCATCAACGGGCAGGATGGGCTCTCTAGTCTTTTGGCAACCATCCTAAGAGAAGGAAAACTCTAATTTCAAACCCGGGCAGATGGTGCTCATCTAACCCTGTAAGAAGGAAGCTCAAATCAAACCTACGACCCGAGGACCTCGCTGCCACCGTCTAAGCTTGCTAGGCCCCAGCAGATGAACCTTTGGTTTAAAGGGTGAGGCCAGTTCTGTGCATGCTGCGCTCCAACAGAAAAATCCATTTCACAGGCTCAAAGGACACAACCACTCTCCGTCATCAACGCGCTTGTAGAAAGCGTGGGATGAGTCCTTCCTAAGAATCTTCGTTCACAAAGTAATGCCAGAGAGAGATAGTCTTACTCAATCTAGTGCCCTGGAAACAACCATATTGTTTCTGACTAATGTGCCCTATAGTACAATGTATCTTAGGAACCATTCTAGAATAATTACTTATCATGTCAGAAGCAAAATGAGGGTACAGTTATAATGTATTTTAAAAAGAACACAAAATCTGTGGCTTGCTCTTCTCCACACTTGCATGTTGTGGACTCCACTTTGTAGCCCCATTTCTTAAGATTAGCTGTGCATCTTGTGACGCTAAGTTGCTCAGCCTTCTGTGTGTCCAGGGGGTTGTTTCTCATCCAGTCTCAGCCACAGATTGAGATTCTGGGTCTTAGCCTGCAACTTTTGGACTCTCACTTGCTATGGTGTTCCTGCAGGTATCCCTGTAGATCTTACAAAGCTGTTTCTTGATTGATTGATTTATTTATTTGTTCGATTTTATACCGCCACTCCCAGAGGTTCGGGGCGGTTTACAATGAAGAATACCAAAACATCAAGCAATAAAACAATGATTAAAATTTCAAACATCAGTCAAAAGCCTGTCTGAACAAGTGAGTCTTACATGCTTTGCGGAAAGAACTTAGGTCTCGCAGAGCCCGAATTTCAGGCGGCAGAGAATTCCATACCATCAGGCCTATGATGGAGAATGCCCTTTGTAGGCGGAAAGATCTAATACTGGGGACACAAAGAAGATTCGGTTCTTCTGACCGCAATGATCTCGCGGGATTGTATGGGAACAGGCGATCCTTTAGATACACTGGCCCCAGACCATACAAGGCCTTAAAAGTAAGAACTAGCCCTGCCCAGGTTATTTGTGAAGCGCAGCAGGATGTAGAGTGGGTCATGGGGGCTCTGTGTGCCAAGTTTGGTCTTGATCCATCATTATTGGGAGTTGCAGTGGTATCATGAAATTACTGAAGGTAGTGCAAGTCCCATCATCTCTGCCCCCCCAAAGTGTAGTAGGATGTAGATTGGGTCATGGGGGCTCTGTGTGCTAAGTTTGGTCTGTATTGGTGAATGGATGAGGGATGCATTCTTTTTCGGAAGTGAGTAAAGGTACTTCAAGTCCCATCATCCGTGGTCCGTCTCACAGTAAACTGCACCAGGCTGTAGATTGGGTCATGAGGGCTCTGTGTGCCAGATTTGGTGTTGATCAGTCATTGGATTAGGTTTGTAGCAGGATTGGGAAGTGAGGGAAGGTACTGCAAGTCCCATCATCCATGTTCTCTCCCCCTCCAAACTTCAGTAGGATGTAGAGTGGGTCACTGGGGCTCTGTGTGCCAAGTGTGGACTTTCTCGGTGTTTTGGGGGGGGGCACAGTGGTCTGTGGGAACAGAGGGGAGTGAAAATACTACAAATTCCATCATCCATTGTCAATCCTCCCCCGAACCTCACCAGGACGTGAAGGCAGTCATGGGGCTTATGTGTGCCAAGTTTGGTCTCAATCGGTAATTGGATGAGGGTCGCAGCAGACTTGGGAAGTGAGTAGAGGTACTTCAAGTCCCATCATCCATGGTCCACCCTCCTCCAAACTGCACCAGAATGTAGAGTGGGTCATGAGGGCTCTGTGTGGCAGGTTTGGTGTTGATCAATCATAGGATTAGGTTTGTAGCAGTCTTGGAAAGTGAGGGAAGGTACTGCAAGACCCATCATCCATGTTCTGTCCCCCTCCAAACTTCAGTAGGATGTGGACTGGGTCACTGGGGCTCTGTGTGCCAAGTGTGGTCTTTATCAGTGTTTGTTGGGGGCCACAGTGGTCTGTGGGAACAGAGGGGTGTAAATGTACTACAAATCCCATCATCCATTGTCAGTCCTCCCCCAAACCTCACCAGGACGTGAAGGCAGTCATGGGGGTTATGTGTGCCAAGTTTGGTCTCGATCAGTGATTGGATGAGGGTTGCAGCGGACTTGGGAAGTTAGTAGAGGCACTTCAAGTCCCATCATCCATGGTCCACCCTCCTCCGAACTGCACCAGGACGTAGAGTGGGTCATGGAGGCTGTGTGTTCTGAGTGTGGTCTGTATTGGTCCTTTTTGGTGGCCTCAGTGGTCTGTGGGAACCAAAGTGTTGGAAAGTACTACAAATCCCATAATCCGTGGGTCATGTCCCCCAACCCATGCCAGGACGTAAAGGGGGTTAGGGGGTTATGTGTACCAAGTTTGGTGCAGGTCCATCACCCACGCTGGTCGCTGTGGCCTGTGAAAGTGGCTGTCACATATCCGCCCTGGCCTGTGAAAGTGGCTGCCACATATCCGCCCTGGCCTGTGAAAGTGGCTGCCACATATCCGCCCTGGCCTGTGAAAGTGGCTGCCACATATCCGCCCTGGCCTGTGAAAGTGGCTGCCACATATCCGCCCTGGCCTGTGAAAGTGGCTGCCACATATCCACCCTGGCCTGTGAAAGTGGCTGCCACATATCCGCCCTGGCCTGTGAAAGTGGCTGCCACATATCCGCCCTGGCCTGTGAAAGTGACTGCCACATATCCGCCCTGGCCTGTGAAAGTGGCTGCCACATATCCACCCTGGCCTGTGAAAGTGGCTGCCACATATCCGCCCTGGCCTGTGAAAGTGGCTGCCACATATCCGCCCTGGCCTGTGAAAGTGGCTGCCACATATCCGCCCTGGCCTGTGAAAGTGGCTGCTTCCGCCCTTCTGCCCTCCCGCCCTCCGCATACACACTCCGTTTTATAAAGGTATACAGATTTTATTTTTACACTTATTATTTCCACTCCTTTCCGCAGAGCTAACCAACCCCGCCCCTTTTGATACTTATGTTGGAGAGTGGTCCCTGGTCAAAGTGGTCCCCAGTCAAGTGAGCCCTGGTGAAAGTGGGCCCTGCTCAAATGGGTCCAGGTCAAAAAGAAGTTGGGAACCACTGGTCTATACTAAACTAACTGCTCCTTATTGAGGACTTGAGACTTGGGCAGTGTAGGCTTGAATTCCAAAAGTTGGAAGACTATTACAGGCTCCACGATGAAGAACCATTTAGTGAGCAAACTCCAGGCAGCACAGAGCATTTTGTCCTTTATCTCTGAAGTCAAGAAAGAACAATAACTGATAACAAGATCTGATAACAGAAGTGGATATGGGCAGGAGTAGAATATAAGCTGGTTGACAGTTCTATTCTTATAACATAGAGTTCCATATTTCTAACAAAGACCCCATATGTACATTGCAATGAATGGTCAAACTCCAGCCAGAGCTAGCTACCTAGTTAGCATAGGGAAGAGGGTTTTGTTTTTTTTTTTTCATGTCGGAAGCGACTTGAGAAACTGCAAATCGCTTCTGGTGTGAGAGAATTGGCCATCTGCAAGGACGTTGCCCAGGGGAAGCCTGGATGTTTTGATGTTTTGCCATCCTTGTGGGAGGCTTCTCTCATGTCTCTGCTGACAGAGGGAGCTCATCCACTTTCTCCCCATATTCGAACCTGGGACCTGTTGGTCTTCAGTCCTGCCAGCACAAAGGTTTAACCCATTGCACCATTGGGGGCTCCAGAGAAGAGGTTAATACTCCTACAGTGTTTGTTTTGCTGTTTGCGCCCATGTTCAGTTTATTTTAAACCAGCATGTTTCACTCCCACTGCATCTGCCTGATTTATTTGATTTATATTCTTTCTGTCTCTTGAGATGCATCATTTACAACAAAGTAAGAAGAATAGAAATGTAAAAGATATCTATGCATTCTAAGCTATTACTATTTGCCAATGAACAGATTTTTCTAGGGCAGTGTTTCTTAACCTATGTTCGATCGAACCCTAGTGGTTCGATGAGTCGGTCTCAGGGGTTCAGCGGAGCCTCTGCCACGAAGGTAAAGACACACTTGTGTAAAGTCGTGATGACATGCCCCGCTTGGCCATCACTTGCTGCAGATGATCACGTTACATTGGTTGGCCAATCAGTGCTGCGGGGAATTTAGTGCGCGCATTAGTCAATGGCTGTCGTAGTTGTACGTTGTGTGGTTTCTTTCCTAATATCCATACTAAATATGTCAAGCAAAAAAAGAAATTCGGACGAATATGTACAACATGGATTCACGTGTATCATGGAACAGGATGGGAGTCAGTGTCCTATCTGCATGATATGCAATGCCAAGTTGAGCAACTCTAGTCTCGCACCGGCAAAACTAAAGGAACACTTCTTGAAGCTGCATGGAGATAGGGAATACAAGGACACAACACTTGCTGAATTCAAGTTGAAAAGAGCCAGATTCGATGAAAGGGCCACTCTGCCTGCTCTTGGATTTGTACCCGTTAACAAACCGATCCTCACAGCATCGTACGAAGTTGCTTACTTGATCGCAAAGCAGGGTATGCCACACACCATTGGTGAAACACTCATAAAACCAGCTGCGTTAAAGATGGCAAATCTGATACTTCGAACAGCGGCCAAAGGTAAATTATCCCAAATTCCTCTTTCAAATGTCACCATCAGCGACAGCATAGAGAACATGAGTAAAGACATCTTGGCTCAAATAGTTGCAGATCTAATTTCAAGTCCAGCAAAATTCAGCCTTCAACATGACGAGACCACAGACATTTCTAATCTAAGCCAGCTTGCTGTTTTTGTACGCTATGTGAAAGAAGACACAATAAAAGAAGATTTTTTATTTTGTAAACAACAACTAAGGCAGACGATGTGAAGAAGCTTGTGGATGACTTCTTCAGAGACGGAAATTGGAAGAGAGGAAATGAAAGGGTGGGGAAAGCAAAGGGAGTGAGAAAAAAGTAAAATAATGAAGGGAAAAGAAGAAAAGAAAGAAAGGGAAAGAGAGGGAAGTGAAAAGAAAAAAAGGAGAAGGAAAGGAAGACTTGGGGGAAAAGAATAGAAGAGGAAGGAAAAGGAAGGGAGAATGGAGGAAAGAAGGAAGGGGAGAGGGAGGGAGGGAAAAGGAAGGAGATAAAGAGAAGGAAAAGGTGAAGGGGAGAAAGAAAGGAAGGAAGGAATGAAGAAGGAAAGGAGGTAGAGAGAGGGAGGAAAAAGGAAGGAGAGAAGGAAAGAATGGAAGAGGAAGGGAGGAATAAAGAGGGAGGGAGGAAAGGAGGGAGAGAGGGAGGAAAAAGAATGAAAGAAAAGGAGAAGGCAAAAGAAAGGAAGAGAAAGGAAGGAAGGGGGAGGAGGGCGCGGGTCCAAGGTGGACCTTGGTATCGATGTCGGCGAGGCAGTCCCTCCGGAAGGCGTCGAAGAGGCAGCGGTTCTTGAGCTGCCCAACGATGAGGGCGATGAGATGGGCATCCCCCGGGGGCAGCGAGGCTGAGTCTGCGGGGCCAGGCCCACCTCTGCTGCGTCCCCCGAGGCCCGTGGCGGAGAACGAAGAGGAAGACGAGGAAGAGGCGCCACCATCGAGCTCCGCCATCCCCGGCAAAGAGGGCACAGTGCCCCGAGAGCAGCGGGGGATGAGGAAGAGGTGGCGATGGCGGCGCGGAAGTGGCAGTCGCAGCGCATTTGCGTCACTCCTCCCCGCTGCATGCTGTGAGACCGAGGCCCAGACTGCTCTGGAGAGCCAGATGTAATCATGAAAAGAGCCACATCTGGCTCCCGAGCCATAGCTTCCCTACCCCTGAGATACATCCTTGACAAATTTGGGCAGGCTCCTGGTTTTTAAAATATGAGTAGCTCTTTAAAAAGAATGTTATGGCTCAGGTCCCTGACTATTTTTCCTTAGGTTCCTGAAGTGCAAAGTATTGTGGAATTCAACTCAGGTCCATTGAACAACATGACAGTACTTTCATCTGGAATGAGACCATTGGTTTGCCCAGTGTAGTGTCATGTGTAGTAGGGAGACACAGGATCTTTGGTCTGGAATGCCAGTGATTGAAACTGGCATCTCTGGTGTGGTTGCCACTGAAAACCTGAAAGGGCAGGGCAGGGTGAAAAGAATGAGAGCTAAGGGAAAGCATAGTCAGTAGAAAATCAAGAAGGCATTTGTCAGCCTTAAAGCATGCACACTCACAAAAATGTATTCACTTTTCACATATTTGAGGAATAGGAGAATGAAGATATATATATATAAAATTATTTTTATCTTGGGACTTTCTCTTATTTCAAAAATCCAATATAGTTCAGGGTTTAAGAATGGCTCACAAAGCCCTTTTTGGTCCACACCGTGAAGTGTGAACCCTTTTTGTGGAATAATGTGGGCCACATTTTGTAAAAAGTCTTCATTTTCTTTCGGTGTTCGGGTTTTGTTATTCAGTAGATGTTATATTAAATTGGATTTTGTGTCCATCATTATTAAAATGTGAAGTGTGTCGGTCACAAAACATACATTTCAGGGCAGTTAGCTGAATAATTCTTTTCTTTATTATCCCAAATTACTGTGGAGCTCTGGAGAGGTGAGCAGTTTAGCCAATTATTGCCATTTGAGCTGGATTTGTGGGTGATTAGCTCCTGGTCGAATTCAGTCCTGGTAAGGGCTTTGAAGCCTTCACTTGTGTGATTTTCACAGCAGTGAGGTAGGAATAGACGCAGCTAATGACAGGAAGGTCGTTTGGGTTATGTGACCTGTGAGGTGGTGGTGGTTAGGTTTAGCAAATAGGGCATCCACAATAACAAGTGTGTCACTAACCCTGCCGTGCATAATCGAAGTTTTATAGGATTGTTGGAGATGCTGACAGCTCAATTAAAGTGTAACCCTTTGTACCATACATCCCAGTAGAATGACAGAAATATTACCAACAAAAAAGGAGGGGGCCACAAGGGAACTGGTTAAGGAGCCTTTTTTCACCACTTCATGGAAGGATCTACAGAGTAAGCTGCAAAAAAAAATCATCCATTTGTGAAATACCTTCTCTTGGGGAGGAGTATCGCACCAAAAATGATTTTAAGAAAAGAAAAGCTTCTGTTAAGTGGGGTTGGTTCCTGATGTTTCTATGGAAACAATTTAGCTCAGGATGGAAAGTTTACATCAGTTTTCACAGCACTGTGTAATTCTTCCCCTTCTGACCCCACCATATCCACTATTCCTCTTCTTCCTCAGATATAGAGCTAGCAAACTATATCTGAGGAAAAATGCATTAACTTGCACATTATCCACTGTGTATGAAGATAAGCATAAATCTGTATTAATACAAAATGATGCTTGTCAGTATGTCAGAGCCATATCTCCAAGACCATGAAACCCGCACACATGGACTTTGGCATGGGCACTATTGATTCCAGGGATATGCATCAAGGGGTTATTTGATTTTAAAATAATAGAATCAGATATTTTGATGTTACCACAAGGGCCATAGGTTTTAATTACTTTGAATGTTGCCATGCATTGGAAGCTTGTCGTACCAATGTAATTCATTAGGTCTCTTACTAGTGCATACTGTTGCAAGTAAGAAACTCCTGCCATATTCTGTGCTATGGTAATGTTCTGTTGGATGATCGTTAAGAAACTGGTAACATCTCCAGAGATGGTAGACAATTGCAGCAAGAGCTTCTGCTTATCCTGTGATAGATATTCAGTCTGTTTTAGATGAGGTCACACTCCCCTGAAGCAACACATTAAT
The DNA here is from genome assembly GCA_030556195.1 of Anolis apletophallus. Lineage (NCBI taxonomy): Eukaryota > Metazoa > Chordata > Lepidosauria > Squamata > Anolidae > Anolis > Anolis apletophallus. Next base: position 43,844,011 of record JARBWK010000003.1, on the reverse strand, counting down.
AGTTTGAGCTTTATTCTGGATCTCAAAAAAAAACAAGGCCAGGAGTGTGTGTTTCACCCACTGACTTGTGCGTCAGCTTAAGATAAGCGTGAATAAGGTTATAATATGAGGAATCCTAATTTGCGTCTCCTGGCCTATTTTTAAACTAGAATGCAGTTGGTCTTCAAATTCTGCACAACGTTTGTGAATGGGAAAAATGAGCACAGCAATGTACAGGCATTCCCAAAGTTACAGAAAAGATATGTTCAGTAGGTTTCCATGTAAGTCAGAACAGGTCCATTTTAAGTATAACTCCAGCCATATGGGAGGGAGGGAGGGAGGGAGGGAGGGAGGGAGGGAGAGAGGGGAGAGAGAGAGGGAGGGAGAGAGGGAGGGAGGGAGGGAGGGGGAGAGAGAGAGAGAGAGAGCTTTGGATAGCATAAGGAAGGGTTAACATACCTGTGGTGTTTGTTTTGCTTCTTGTGCTTTTGTTCAGAAGATTTAACCTCACTTCCTTCCCTGTGATAATTGGATTTTGAAAAATTTGGCTTGTTGTGGAAACAAGGATTGATTTAAAAAAACTTCAGTTGAGACATCTTTCCCTCATGATAACTCTTTCAGGAGTGAATTCCCCTTCCTAGGGGTAGATTTCTCTTAATTCCTTTTGTCTTGCCCCCATTCTTAGCTAGGAGTTATTTGTAAGCCAGATGTCTGTAACTCAGGACTGCCTCTATATATTGGAACAAGAGAGGCATATTGGGCAAAATCTCTATGATGAAGAAATAATAATTTTTAAGAAGTGCATATTAGAAGAAATTCAAACAGAAGCCTGATGATATTTCCATGAGAACTCTTGAAAACAAAAGACAGGAGGGATGCTAGATTGCAATTCTTACGAAAATTTCCTTCCATGGAGCCAGAAGAAATATGATCGGCCATCTTCAGAAATCTGTTTTGGTGAGTTGGTTTTCAGAGGAGGTTTTCAGGTGGTGCAGAGGCATGCATGAAGGAGGGAAAGAAAGAATGTGCCATTTCATTAGCAGATGTCTGCTGACATGATATTGGACTTCAGCCAGTATTTGCAATTGATGAAGAAACTGGATGAAACAAGTATAATTGTGGAAATATAACAAATTATCTGAAGCAATTTCGAGTCTTCTCGCTCTGAGAGTAGATAACCCTAGTAATGTTTTTTATTTGCGTAAGTTTAATTTGCTGCATGGGGGCACCTACAAACAGTCCAGAATGCAGCTACCAAGGTTGTCATAGGGGCCACCCATTCTAACCATAGTATATGTGGCATTACTGGTCACCATTTTGCTTCTAGCCTCATTTAGAGCTGGCTGAATTTGATACTTAAACTTTGAATGCTTTGGAAACTGAGGTTTTAAGGGAATTATATGAATAATTGAATTATAGAATAATGAACCCATCTGGGACCCCAAGTTCAATTTGAAGCCCTCTTCTTGGGTACTTAGCCTGCATTGTATATGTGTGACCACTAAAAGAGCAGCAATGATCCTATAATTATGAAACAGAAACCAACTTGCTAGAAAGGCACAGGGCGCCACTACTTTCTTCAGTATCTTTTGCAAAAACAGTAAAGTACATTTAATTTAGGCAGATACACTTTTTTAAAAAAAACAAAACCCTGACCTTGAAAGCTTTTTTACATGGTATTTAAGAACTCTCCACCTCCATCTATTCCCATCCTCAACTAATATGTTTCTGCTTCTTAAATTATTTCCAGTCTAAGAAAGAAAGGCCATTAAACAACGATCTGTTTACTTCTTAGTTTCTACACTGATGATATTTTAGAGCCAATGAATGAAATAGAAATCCATACCACGAAAAAATAATTAGCAGTTTTAACATACATGGGAAATACTAGTGCACATGTGTGTACTATATCAATTCCTTGGCCTGCTGTCCACCACTTTTAATTGATCCCAAATGGGATTCTCCTAATTAACTGCACGGTTTTACCATTATAATCAGGTTGCTGAGCTTGATAGTGGTCTGTACCAAATCCTGATGTCTTGAAGGCCAGTATCACAGAGTGATTTGCTCAGTTAGGAGTTCAGACTTTAACAGCAAATGAATCAATAAATCTTTGTTGGTAAATAATTGCTATTGAATAGAGCTTTAATATAAATTTATGAGTGGCGTTTTATCACAGCTTGGGGCTGCAGTAAGCCACTTAGTGATGGATTTCAGATAATACTTACATTAATTACATTAACTTCGTAAGTTATTTAAACCTTGTATGCTTAACATTGCTTATGGCTTGCAGTGACCTCAAGGGACTCAACATATAATGTGCATTCTTAGTAGAGCTGTTGGATGTCAACTGAGCATTTCTTATGGCTACTAAAATGTTTTTCATAGCAACCAACAAAATATCTTGAAATCATGAATAAAGATATATTATCATTACACAATAATTTTGCATAGATTCAGAGTGAATTTCTGTATTAGGCAGCTCGACTATTGAGCAAAATAAACTCCACTAAAGTTTGTGGTGTCAACACTGTAGACATGATACAAGTGTGTTCACAAGGTTTAATTCTCAACCAATGTTAAAGTATAGTTGGCTTTCTGTATCCATGGAATAAACTACATTCCCTCTTTTTAAAAAACCCCAAAAGCAAACCTTGATTTTCAAGTGTCAGCAGCAATGTCCCTAGTGTCTCGCCTTGCCATCGAACGGAGGCAGGTGGGAGTGACCCAGGGGGATCGCTGGTGCTGAGGGGCGCAGATTCCTGCATGGGGGCCTGGGACGAGAGTCCCGACCCAACTGCGCCTTGTCCCTTGAGTCTGAAGTGGACGTCCGGCCAGACTCTCAGAGCTTCAACTGCTTATAGCAGGAGCTCCAGAATGTCCTGGTGGAGAAAGTCCTCGGGGCCAGCACCGACCTCCGCACAATCCGTCCTCCATTAGTCGAGGCGGTCGGGGGGCTGGCTCTGGGAAGACTCCGTTCTTTGGGGCCGGGGGGTGCTCTCGGTCTCCGGTCTAGGGCCTGAGGGGGAGCTTGTGCGCCGGTCTTCCGCTTCCGGGGGCGCCTCCTCCTCTTCCGGGGGCCTCGCTGAGTCATGGTCGGGTCGGCGCCGGGAGTTGGGTCCTCCAAAGGCGGGACTTCCGGCTGAAGGTCATTTCCGGGTGATGGTTCTTCTTGGAGCCTCGGCACATGGGCTGGCTGAGCGTCTCCAAGGCCGCCCGCCATGTTGGGTCTCGCCTCCTCCAGGAGGCTCCCCCAACTCTTCGCAGGGTGGCGGCGGCAGGCCTCCGGCGGAGGGGCCAGGACAGCCGAAATGTCCAGCTCGGCGAGCTCCGAGCCCACCTGCGACGGGGGGTCCTCGGGCCCCAACCGTCGATGCTCAGGGTCCTCGGGCGGTTCCCGTACGGAAGGTGGTGAGCCAACCTGGAGGGTGGTCTGGGCCGCGGGGCATGTTGTCCTCTCAGGGGCAACCGCCACCACAGCGGCCAGTCCGGCTTCGGTGTCGGGGTTAGTCTTTGCCTGATTCTCCCCGGCTGACCCCCGACTCTCATTGGGAGGGAAGCGGTGGTGATCCTGGTCGGGGTTAGCGTTGGGGAGGGCTGACCGGGCCTCAGCTAATGGGGCAGGCCTCACTTGGTCCGCCATCGCAGAGCTGGTGGGGAAGTCCCATGACCGGTCCCATAGGAAGTCCTGGGTAGCAGGGCAAGCCCGCGGGGGATCCTTCAAGGTGGTGGGATCCTGCTTCCATGCCGGGGGCTGTACCGTGGGGATCCCCATTAGCCCCAGTAGAGCGCCGTATTTGTCCCCAAACTCTTTAACGTGGTCCATAAGTTTAGCATATTCCTCGAGTAGCTCAGCAAGTACCCGGGGGTCGGGTTGGCCGGTGACGGGGTCCTGAGCCGCTTGCTGCGGCCGCGGCCTCCGTGGGGAGCTGCTTCTTTGTGGTTCCTGGGACTTGGGAGCCCTGGGCCTCAAGTTGGTCAGATGCAGGAGATACCAAGAACCCAACTGTAATATCAAGGGAATAAATGTTTTAAAACTTGTCTTATGTAAGGAGTGAAGATCCTCTTGCTTGTAATTATGATTTATTTCAATAGCAGCTTAGGTTAACTGAATTCACTGTGGACTACTCCTGTTTTTGCAGAACCCAGCATGCTGGGTTTGTAACCCAGCCTGACTGTTCTAGCGCTATAGGTCATCAGAGATGGAAGAAGTTAACCCCTGCATTGCCCCAAGGGAGGGTTTTAAGTGTGGGCTTTTTCACTCACCTTCTCCAGACCCCCTTTTTGGCCATAGAAAAATGGGAGTGAACTGCAACTCCTGAAAGCTTCCACCCACATACTGCTTAACACCAAAATCCCCCTATTTTTCAAAACTAGTGTACAGTAAAGGTAATATATCTCATGCTGACTATAGTATAGTCTTTTCTGAATTTTTCCAATCTGCTTTGATTTTTATATTTTGGAAAAATAAGTTTGCTTGATCTAAGTCATTTCTTGAAAAAAGTTTATGCAGAAAAATTATATACAGAAGTTTATAATTTTGGAACATGTGCCTAAAAACAATCAATGTCTGTGATAGAAATCTAATTTTAAACTTAAAAAAAGAAATTCACAAGGTCATGTAAAATTGGACAAAATAAGCTATTGTATTCAAAAATTGAGAAAATGGATTCCTTATGTTGGAATTACTGACTATGTTGTCAGGATTTGATTTAATGGTAAATTATGCCTTCTGTTAGCATTATGGTCATAGATGATATTTTCCTCTTCCTAGAAAATGCTATTGCTATGAAATGACAAATTGCAAAATGATTGGTAGAGTAAATTAACACATTTCATTGTGTCAAAGGCTGGTTTGTACAATGTAAATAGTGTCATAGCTATGATTTGAGGATATGAAATTACTGTCATATTAACCAGACCATTGTCATCTTGCAGCCAATTAAGTAACAATGGATGCTAAGCTTGGATAGATGAAGCCTTCTGTATATTTGCTGTCCCTTAAACTTATCAGTTCATTTCACTGGGATATAAAAATGAAACATTTATTGTATTAATAAAAGTACTAATATACTGGACTTTAGTACTATTGCATAGTTTCAGAACAGGTGCTTACTCAGGAATGAACTGCCTAATGTGCATGAGAGCAGACTTCTTAAATTCCCCCACCTCTCAGCCAATGGGTTCAAATCTCAGTTTAAATCCATTGTCTGGCAGTACCCTCATCTTTCCCCTCATCTTTTGAAGCCATACAGGCCCTTGGGAAGATGGAGCTGGAGATAAAAGATGGCAAGAAACCAACCAACCCTGCAAACCCACCATGTGGTAGGTTGTGCAGCTCCCTACCAGAAGCTTTCAAGATACTGAAAAGCCAGTGAAAAACAGGAAAAAAACATCAGGGTAGCTTAATTGGTTATTTCATTATAAAAATACTGACAATCACTTGTTTTTCTCTCTAGCATATCTCTCCTAGAGATACTCAAGTATTTTTTACTATTAATAACTTAATTGAGATATAATTTTCTCAGTGTAATCTACAGGGCCTCACTGTTGCAGCCTATGGGGCCTCATCACCAGCACGGACCGCAAAGCCTCCCTGCCACCACTTTGACTGGCTTTTTCTGTAAGGCAGAAGGAGGTTTGACTGTAGTAGCTTGAATAGGTTGCTCCTATTAGTAGTAGTAGTAGTAGTAGTAGTAGTAGTATTTCAAAGGCTGATGGTCATCTGTTGGGGTGCTTTGGTTTGTGCTTTTACTGCATGGCAGAAACAGGTTGGACTGGGTGGCCCCTGAGGTTGCTCTTGTTGGTGTTTTTGTTGTCGCAAAAGCTGGATGGCCCCTGGGTCTTCCACTGAAATACTGTTAAGTTTATGTTGGTTAAAATTGTTCTTCAATTTAAATACTATATTGTTTTCTTTCTTTCATTCATTCTTTTGCACAACAAAAAGGTATGTGCAGTGTTCATGTGTTTTCAATTAGTTCACACAAACATTATCTATCCTGCTATCAGGGGCTCAGCCCATCTGTCAAATTTTAGAAGGCAATGCGGCCTCTGTGTCCAAAAGTTTCTTGGAGCTCCACGAAAAACATGTATGCTGGGAATTCTTATTGAGTTCATCATTGGTAGATGATAGGTGTTGTAGTCATTTTTCTCTGCCTTGACCCAGGGAAGCAAAGTGAACCTCACTTTAAGCAAACATGACAGTTGTATAGTATCCCACTAATTATGATATTTTTCATGGCCAAACAATCTTCTGCTTTAATAGGTGAGGAGACTGTTGGAGGAAAGCCCAATCTGTTTTTACTCTTTCACTGGACACCCTGGGGCCTTCCTTGTCCTTCAATGTACTAGTGGGTTAATACTGGTATATACCTCCTGAGAAATGCAACCCAAGCCTTGCTTGTAATTACAGATCAAGGGCTGAGAAATCTGAGCCTAGCCTAATTCAACTTTGCTGAGCTCAAATTCAGAGATGACTTGACACTAGAAACTATTTTTCTCTGTTCATACAATGACTGCGAATTTCCGAGACAGTGACTCTTGCCAAGAAGGAATTGCAAGTTTCAGTGTGCTGTGCTAATGAAGAAGCTACTATAATCTCTTCAGAATCAAATTCTAATTTCGTATTTTTAAAAGATACTTAATGTTTAAACAGAGACACTGAGTCAAAGACACAACGTTTCTGGGACACCAATTGGTCTAGGGCTCAGCTGGCCCACTATGGTCACGATATCATATTGAACTGCCTCTAGCTTGTCCCAGACTCGCTATAATGTCATCCTGGAGATAAAAGGGACATCTGTGGTTCCAGCTTAGAAAGATATGAGCAAATACCATTTGGTTTTTTGTTTTATTTTATTTTATACTAAATATCAAGAACTATTGCAAAGACTGCCAAGGAATTTTGCTTATCTGTCCACCACAATTGTAATTGTAAATTCATCTCAGTCTTCTTTGAAGTGTGCTAACTCCTGACAGAAATATTATTTGTTCTTTAAAGAAGCAAAGTAGCTACAGTGAAAACAGATTTAGCTGCTCCTATGCTTTTTGCTACTGCTTCCATATCAGGATATAGAGATGTAGTAGCGGTGTCATATTATAATACGTATTCTAAAATGTTATAAAATACAATAAATTATTGTTTTCCATCAGTTTCACTCACTCTTTGGTCTTCTAACAGGGCATGCTGCTAAAGAGAAGTGGCAAGTCATTAAATAAAGAATGGAAGAAGAAATATGTTACTCTTTGTGATAATGGTGTACTAACGTATCATCCAAGTTTACATGTAAGTATGTATGCATTTCACTGTTATTACATAGCACACACACCCTTCCCCATTTCTTGATGTCTTGGTTTTAGGCTCTTGGCTCCTAGGGTTATTTGGGCACTGATTTAGAACATTGCATTGGAAAATCACATCAGCTCTAGTTTCTTAGATATGGTTATCATGATGTTCAATGGGCAAGCAGATGAAGAGTGGTATATTCTGTATCTCAAAAACAAGAGATGAAAGAGAAACTGGTGTAAGTTTTGGAATCAATAGGTCAGATATACCTGTCAGCAGCTCTAACATTTGAGGCAACCAAAATGTATGTTGACTAATACTATCATTAAGTCTGACTTTTGATATTTGGCTAGTCACTCATGTTCAGAATTGTCCACCCAGTACCACAATTCAATCTTCTTAGCCATTGGGGGAACGGAGGAAACCATTGACCACAATAACTTAAATACCTGCAGAAATAAAGAAAGAAATAGCAAGAACACTGACGCTGGAGCTTGTCTCTGGACATCACCAAAGACAGGGTCATTCACCTCCTGATTCAATTGGAGGACTTCAAGGGCCAGTGCATTAGCCAGCCTCAGGACCTGGTCCATGAGTGTTGGGCCTGTGGCTTCTGTGGCTTCAGGGGTTGTGGTGGTGTGCAGGGATCTGTGTGATTTTCAGTGCAGGGCCAAGGTGATGAAACTCTGGAAACGCAGTTAAGGGAATTTAGTTTTTCTGAGAGTCCAGTGGGTGGGAATTGAGACACCTGGCTTGCTGATTCTAGCCGCAGCTGTTACTTTCCCAGGGAAAAGGGAGGGAAATGTGAGAATGTTGAGATCTTGTTATTAGCCCTGGAAAGGTTGAAATTCAGTTCCTGGTCAACTTTCGATTCTACTGCAAGCAGTTCCATGAACTCCTGATTTCATGATTTTTTGGTCATTCATGACAGAACTTTGAGCTTGCCTTTTTTGGGACTATCCTAATTTTAAGTTCTGTTGCTTCTTATTGGATTTATATTCAGAGACCTTACAACTTGAGGGTTTGGGAATATTTCCTGGGATTTTCCCGAATGCTTTTTGCCTTGGCTATTTTAATGTTTACTGTTATTTTTTGGACATTGTTTACTTCAATAAATAGACTGTTATTTCCAGCCGTGGTTGTGTGAATATTTAAAGGGCCCTGGTTCTCGGCCGGTGTGTGACAGCGAATGCCTTTAATAATAATAATAATAATAATAATAATAATACTTTAATATTTGTGAGTCGCCCTCCACCGGCGGTGCTCCGGGCGACTTACAACAGTTAAAACCCTAGGGTGAACAATGTACAACAGTTTAAAAACATGGAATATAAACAGGAGGGGTGGCTCAAGTAGTCCAGGGTACCGAGCCAGTCCCGAACGCTAGGCGGAAGAGCCAGGTCTTCAGGGCTGGGCGGAATCCAGATAGAGTCGGAGAGGCTCTGAGGGCGGGCGGCAGTGAGTTCCAAGTCGAAGGGCCGCGACGGAGAAGGCTCTCCGCCGAGTTTCCGCCAGTCTAGCCTCCCGCACTCCAGGAGTAGTCAGGCGGTCACCGTTGATGGAGCGTGCTGGCCTCTCGCTGCATTGGGTCGTCAGCCGGTCACTCAGATAGGAAGGCCCAATGTTGTGCCGGGCTTTAAAGGTGAGCACCAGGAGTTTGTAAAGGGCTCTGAACTCTAGGGGCAGCCAGTGGAGTTCTTTAAGAATGGGGAGATGTGATCCCTCACTGATGACCCAGTAATGAGTCTGGCTGCGGCGTTATGGATGCGTTTCAGCCTCTTAGTTGTTGTCTGGGGGAGGCCCACATATAGGGCGTTGCAGTAGTCGAGGCGTGAGACCAGGAGGAGAAGGTGGAACTATCTCCAATATCCTAGGTTCACCAGAGCATCAATGCTGATGTGTATTTGGATTCAAGCATACAATATCAATTTTTCATTAATATTTATTCAAGAAAGCAAATTTTGCACATGCAAGCAAACAGTGTCATATACAGAAAAACATATTAAAACAGTATCTCCTTCGCAGAAACAAAACAATAAATGTTTTTTCTTAATATATAAAATGAACAAATAACCCTGTCATTTGGCATGCAGCACCATAAAGTTGTAATCAGGTTTCAGAAGTTCCTGACTGTCATGCAGCCGCTTGCACAGCTGGTGCGGAGTTATGGGCTGGTCTGTCACCAGTACGCTGACGACACCCAGCTCATTCTGAGGATGGAGGGCAGGCCAGAGTCCGTCCCCGATAATTTCCAACATTGCCTCGAAGCCGTTACCTGATGGCTGCGAGCCAGTAGGTTGAGGGTGAATCCGGCGAAGACGGAGATCTTGTGGCTGGGCCGCCCGGGCGCGGTGGATGTCCGGCTTCCGACCCTGGACGGTGCGGCACTGCAACCAGCGCCGTCAGTGAAGAGCCTGGGTGTCCACCTGGACTCCCAGCTGTCCATGGAGGCCCAGGTCTCCATGGCTAGCAAGGCTGCCTTCTTCCACCTCCGCCAGGCTAGGAGGCTGGCTCCCTACCTCTCCCGGAGCGACCTAGCCACGGTGATCCAAGCCACGGTCATCTCGAGGCTAGATTACTGTAATGCGCTCTACGTTGGCCTGCCTATGTCGTCGATCCGGAGGCTCAAGCTGGTGCAGAACACTGCCGCCCGGCTCCTGTCTGGGGCTCCAGCAGGTTGCCGCATAACACCAATTTTGCAGGATCTGCACTGGCTGCCTATTGAGCACCGAGTCGCCTTCAAAGTGCTGGTTCTTACCTTTAAGGCCATTCACGGCTTGGGGCCAGCGTACCTGAGGGACCGTCACACTCCATATTGCCCATCAAGATCACTACGGTCCGAGGAGGCCAACCTCTTGGTGATTCCATCTGTTAAGTTGGCTCATCTAACATCGACCCGCCGGAGGGCGTTCTCCGTGATAGCTCCCACGCTATGGAACGCCCTCCCGGCCGAAGCCAGAGCCCTGAGGGACCTACTCCCGTTCAGAAGGGCCTGCAAAACCTATTTGTTTGGGCAGGCCTTCGGTGAGTAGGCTCGTGTGTCCACCCACTGGGCTGTTTGTATTCGCTGCTGCTCTATTATTTTAGTTGTATTGCATTGTTTTAATTGTGTTTTATGTGCTTATGTTTTTAACCCTCTGGCGCTGTGCCATTGGCTCTTGTGAGCCGCCGCGAGCCCCTGGGAGTCGGCGGTGCAGAAATGTCAATAAATGAAATGAAAAATGAAAATGGTGACCACATGTTGGTTGACAGAAGCCCAAGATATGGGTGTTTGGATACTTTTGATCTCTTCTTCCAATAGCTCTCTTTAATTTTTTAAATATTTGTTTTGTTTTGGTTGGTTGGTTTTTTTTGTTTAGTTGGTTGGTTTGGGGGGGGGGTGCCTAACCGCATTATGGGGTAACGGGTTTTTCAGCTGAAAACCTAGGATTTTTGCTTCTTTGCCTTTGGTATCAATTGAGCAGCTTCATCTTGCATAGAGTGTTTGCTCTCGGATTTCCTCAACGTAGACAATGAAGAGGAAGAAGCCAGGGCATACTGAGGTGATGTCCCAGATGTTTCAGAGATGGGCCTTGAACCCGAGGACCCCAGCAGACCTGAAGATATCAAAGATGTCTTTGAAGGACTGGCCTTTGGACCGGCGGAGCACTCTGAAGAAGTGTGTGGAGAGGACAGCATCAGGATCTCCATGTACAAATGAGATCGCAAGAGGACGTTACGATCCCTACGGACTTGTGGTGTAAAGGCCTGACAGTGCACACAGGATTGCACAATGTGCACCTCTCCCAAACATATCAGGCACTTGTGATGCCCATCGTTGTCTAGCATCTTACGATTGCACTGCTTGCAGTGCTTGAAACGTATCACAGAGGACATCCTCTGCGTCCCATTTGGGTTTGTGCAGAAAGCAGTTGAACAATCGAAGTAGAAATGTGAAAATGGAATAGCCAGTCTGTAATCCAGAGCCAAGTTGATAGAGGTCTAAAAAATGAATAAATGAAGGTAGCACTGCCAGTTGCTCATGAAGCTTGCAGCAGCAATGAATGAAATTAAGGTGCTCTGGCTGCAATGGGCACATTTATACCATCTGGAGGGTTGACGGGGTTACCATCAAACATTCTAGGCCTAGTAATTCTAAATGGTTCTGTTTGTGTGATATGACCATTGGACTAGAACTCTGGAAATTAGGGTTCAACTACCAGGTCTGCCATAGAAAACCCTCTGAGAGACCTTGGGCAAGTCACAGTCTCTTAGCCCCAGTGGAAGGAAAAGACAGATCCCCTCCAAATAAATGTTACAAAGAAAACCCTGAGATAGGGTTGGCATAGGCTAAAAGCTGTGTTGAACAATTATTAAGAGAATTTAAAACAAGGGTTTGAATTTGCTCTTGGCCATGGACACCTGCTGGGTGAGCTTGGGAAGTCATGCTCTCTCAGCCTCAGAAGAAGGCAAAGGCAAACCCTGCTCTGATTCTCCTAATGAAATTCCATGATACAATCACTATACATATGAAGTTGCTTGAAGATATATAATAACAACCATGGATAAGACATGAAGAATGCAAATCTATTTATGATATTCATGTATGTGAGTGCTTGTTATTGTTTTATTATCTATTCAGTGAACATAAGAACATAAGAAGAGCCATGCTGAATCGGACCTCAGCCCATCTAGTCCAGCATTCTGTATCACACAGTGGCCCACCAGTTGTACACGGGGATCTCGAGCAGAAGGGAGGGCAAAACCCTGACCTGCTCCCGACCCCCACAACCAGTACCCAGGGAAATCCTGCCTACCTCAACCAACTCCGAGGTGGCACTTGAATGTCCTTTTCAGTAACTACTGATGCACTTGGTATCCATGAATCTGTCTAATCCTGCCTTGAAGTTGTTCAGGCTGACAGCTGTCACAACCTCTTCTGGAAGTAAATTCCATAACCCAATGACCCTCTGGGTGAAGAAATATTTCCCTTTATTAGTCCTAATTTTCCTACCTTGGAGCTTCAGGGAGTGCCCTCCAGTCCTAGTGTTTTGTGACAAAGAAAATAATTTTTCTTTATTCACCTTTTCTATCCCATGCATGATTTTATACACTTCGATCAAGTCACCTCTTAGACGCCGTATTTCAAGGCTGAAAAGACCAAGGCATTGCAACCTGATTTCATAAGGGAGTCGCTCCATCCCTTGGATCATTCTTGTTGCCCTTTTCTGTACCTTTTCCAGTTCCGTTATATCCTTCTTAAGGTGCGGAGACCAGAATTGTACACAGTACTCCAAATGTGGCCTTACCATAGATTTGTAGAGAGGTAATACAACATTTGCTGACCTATTTTCGATTCCCTTTCTGATGATGCCTAGCATAGAATTTGCTTTTTTCACTGCTGCTGCGCACTGGGTTGACATCTTCATTGAGCTGTCCACCAAAACCCCAAGATCCCTTTCCTGGTTTGTCTCGGAAAGCTTTGACCCCATCAATTGGTAGGTGTAGTTGGGGTTCTTTGCCCCAATGTGCATGACTTTACACTTGTTTAGGTTAAAATGCATTTGCCACTTTGTTGCCCATTCACTCAATTTCGAGAGATCTTTCTGGAGCTCTTTACAATCAGTTTCATTTTTAACTACCCTGAACAATTTAGTGTCGTCTGCAAACTTTGCTACCTCAGAATTCGCTCCTACATCCAGATCATTAATGAATAAATTAAAAAGTAACGGACCCAAAACTGAACCTTGGGGTACGCCACTTCTCACCTCTTTCCACCCAGAGAAATGTCCGTTTATTACCACCCTTTGTTTCCTACAGTTTAGCCAGGTTCCAATCCAGGACAAGACCTGTCCTCTGATTCCATGGCTGAAGAGCTTATTTAGGAGCCTTTGGTGAGGGACTTTGCCTTTGCAGAAACCATGTTGATTTTCTTTCAGCAATGCCTGTTCTTCTATGTGCCTAGTAATTTTTTCTTTAATAATGGTTTCCATCACTTTGCCTGGAACTGAGGTTAAACTGACTGGTCTATAATTTCCTGGATCACCTCTGGATCCTTTCTTGAAGATCGGTGTTACATTTGCCTCCCTCCAGTCCTCGGGTACAGTGCCTGATCTTAGAGAAAGGTTATATATCTTAGCTAGAAGTTCAGCAATTTCACACTTGAGTTCCTTAAGAACTCTGGGGTGGATGCCGTCTGGACCTGGTGATTTGTTGACATTTAGTTTAGTAAGGCATGTGAGAACATCCTCCCTGTTTTTCTCTATCTGTTTTAATTCTTTTAATTCCCTCCCTGAAAAAACTGACTCAGCTGCAGGCATATGTTGTCTGTCCTCCTGTGTGAAAACGGAGGCAAAGAAGTCATTTAGCCACTCAGCAATCTCTTTGTCTTCACTGATTTTCCCTTTCTGACCATTGTCGTCGAGTGGCCCAACTGCTTTTCTAGTTGGGTTCCTGCTTCTGATGTACTTAAAGAAGTTTTTGTTATTTTTTTAAATATTCTTTGCTATGTGTGCCTCAAAATCTCTCTTGGCTTTCCTGACTGTTGCTTTGCATTTAGTTTGCCAGAGCTTGTGTTCCTTTCTGTTCTCCTCGGTAGGAAGAGCCTTCCATTTCTTAAATGAGTTTTTCTTCTTTCCAATCACATCTTTTACTTCATTTGTAAGCCATACTGGTGTCCTTTTGGACTTTCACGGCCTCTTTCTTTTTATTGAATGCATTTTAGTTCGGCCTGTTTTAAGGTTTTTTAAACAGTTTCCAAGCATTTTGGAGGGATTTGATTTTTTTACTGCTCCTTTTAGTTTGTTCTTTACAATTTTTCTCATTTTGGTGAAATTCCTTTGTGAAAGTTTAATGTCTCCGTGTTAGTTTTCACTGACAGTTTGCTATCCAAACTTAAGTTGAAGGTTATTGTGTTATGGTCACTGGTACCTATGGGCTCAGTTACAAGGACATCTTGAACGAGATCTTGTTCATTAGTTAGCACCAAGTCCAGGATCCCCTTTCCCCTGGTTGGTTCCATGACCATCTGCTCAAGGGAATAATCAGCTAGCATGTCGAGGAACCTTGTCTCTCTTTCATGCGTAGAACAAGAATTTGGCCAATCTATTTGGGGATAGTTGAAGTCCCCATTATGACTAATGTATTTCTTTTTGAGGCCTGTTTAACTTCATTTTCCAGATAGCAGTCTGCCTCTGGAGTTTGGTTGGGAGGGCGATAGCAGATCCCTAGTGCTAGATTAGTTTTTTGTCCTGGGACTTTTATCCACAATGTTTCTGTAGGTGAGTTTGAAATTTCTTGAAGTTCTAATTCATGAGATTCTAGCTCTTCATTTATGTACAGGGCCACACCACCACCATTTTTCCCTCTCCTGTCTTTCCTGTACAGTTTATAACCTGGAATCTTTGTGTCCCATTTGTTTTCCTCCATCCACCAGGTTTCTGTTATGCCAATATCAATATTTTTTTCTTTTGCCAAATATTCCAACTCCCCTATTTTTGTTCGAAGGCTTCTAGTGTTTGCGTACAGACATTTATATTTATTTCTCTGGTGCACTTTCAACTTTGGCTGTTTGTGAGACTTTGTAGAAGGCCTACCATGTCCTACCTCTCGACTACTACTATCTATCTTTTCTGTTGACTCAGCCATTTGTGTGTGGATTTCGTCCTCCATACTTGGCATTTCACCCTCTCGAACCGGAAGCTGCCCAGCTCCTGTCGACTTTCCCCTGGGGATCAGTTTAAAAGCTGCTCTGAAATCTTTTTAATATTAATCACCATTGATGTCGATGTTATTTTAAAAGTAAAAGAATCAAAAACAGTAGGCCCCTACCTAAGGCATATATTATATATATCTATATCTATCATCACATATATTTTGGACTGTAAGCCTTTGGCAGGGCCTGTTTTTGGTTGTTTTACTTTTACTGCGCCATCTATGTAAATGGCATTAAATAGATAATAAAATAATAAATACTTACATACATGAATACACACACAGAGGAAAGAAGTAAATATAAAAATTGATCTGTAAAATACAAGTGTAAAACTATTCAGATAAAAATAAAAATGCAAAGTAATATATAGCAAATTGACAAATACATATAATCAAACTATAAAAAGTTATAAAATAGCTTTACACTAAAATTCCAAAAACTTTGGAAAATAAGGAGGCTTTTAATTGAGATTTTAAAATAATGAGTGAGTAGTAAGCAAATGTTTAGAGAGGCAATTTCAGGCGTATGGAGCAGCACGTGAAAAAGGATGAAGCTGGACCAAAAAAAAGAAAACCCTTTATTGGGGAGAAATGCAAATACTAATTATGCAGCTATTTGTAATATAGCACTGTTTTATTCATTCCCATACTTCTCCTGTGGCACAGTTTACACTAGGTGAGGCAGAACAGAATACAAAACTTCTATCTATACCTTTTTAAAACAGTGTTGTGAAAGTGAAAACTTCAGCAGCTAACATATGAAGGCTCAACCTTGATAGCAGCAAATTAATAAAGCAATTATTAACATTCCTTGAAAAACTAAATTCCTAAACCTTTTCCATCTACCTATAAATGTATGGTTGTGTTTGTACAAAGGCCAGGTAGAGGTACACTATGTCAGGTTAAATATGCAACTTACATTGTGTTCCAAACCTTGCCAACTTTCCCTCATATAATATTATAACTATGGGCCTCTATTTATAAAATATTGTTCTGGGGGAGCACAATTTTCTCTTTATTATATTACTAAATCGGATCTGGATTTAGGATATAGAAATTCATTTTCTCAGATATCAATATTTTAGATGAAGTAAATAAAAGAAATGTTTATTTCTCAGAGATGTGGGGAAACCAAAGAGAAGAATATATTATAGGTTATATACCATATATACTCGAGTATAAGCCGACCCGAGTATAAGCCGAGACACCTAATTTTACCACAAATACTGGGAAAACTTATTGACTCGAGTATAAGCCGAGGGTGGAAAATGCAGCAGCTACTGGTAAATTTCAAAATAAAAATAGATACCAATAAAATTACATTAAGCGAGGCATCAGTAGGTTAAATGTTTTTGAATATTTACATAAAACTGTAATTTAAGATAAGACTGTCCAACTTTGATGAAATCATTATTCTAACCTTCAGCGTAAATGTGTTTACCAGTATGTATCCTTCCAATAATAATAGAGTACAATAATAAATGTAATAACAATAATGATAGAGTAAAATAATAAATAATAACAACAATAATAAATAGGGTAAATAGTAATATAATAACAATAATAGAATAAAATAATAAATGTAATAAATAATGAAAATAGAGTAAAATAATAAATGTAATAACAACAATAATAAATAGGGTAAAATAGGAGAACGACCGAGCAAAGATGGCGGCAGGTCGGGCGGTGTGAGTGCTCCTCACCCCGCCAACCGTTACCGCGATCCAGGGGGCGAATCGCGCCCCCACCTCAGGCTGCAAACAGCAGTCAAGAGGCAGCAAAACCGGGGGATCTTGCCGCTGGCTCCAGAAATCCCCCCCTCCTCAAGAGGGGGAGATTGAGAGGGCCCGGCGAGTCCTCAGCCCGGCGAGCGGATCGGGGAGCGGGAAGCAGGCTCAAGCCTGCATTTACTGCCAGCCCAGCTCGCCCCGACGGAGTAAGTAAAAGGACCGAACAAGGGGGAAAACAGTCAGCCCCAGAACCCGGGGAACGGAACGGAGCCCCGGCGAAGAGAGATCACGCAGGGGAGAGGGGGTGGTTGCAGGACAGGAGGCAGACATCTCGGCCTGAAAGACCCCCAAAGGCCCGGAAGACACAACAGCTCGGGGGACAATCGGGGACGGATAAGCAGCCGAGAAAAGGAGAAAAGAGGGAGGTAGAGCGCCTGCGGGACCCCAAAAAGCACCCCCGAAAAGCTCCAGAAGGCACAGGAAGGAGAGATCCGAGAACCAAGATGGCGGCCAATGAAGGGTAGAGAGAAAAGATAACAACCTGGGGAAGAAGGCGGCCATTTTTGAGAGGGCTCCTCCCGCCTCAGGGAAAAAAAAAGAAAAAAGAAAAGAAAGAGGCGCGAAACAAACAGGAAGGGAAGGCAACAAGCCACAAGGAACCAAATGTAGATTGGACATTCAAAGGAAGGGCAGAGAGGACGGAGAAAAGAGGGAGCAACAGAACAGACGGGCCAACAAGAGAGTCAAGCAAAGGAACACAAAAGCCCCATAAAACAGAGAGGAATATAAGGGGAGGGAGAGGGGGAACAGAAAAGGAAAACAAGACGAACAGGACAGGGCTGGGTGGAAAGAAAGACATAAAGAAGAGGAGGGAAAAGAGCAGACAACACCGACCCTCCACCTCCCCCTCCCTTCCCCCAACAAACAGGAATCAATCAACGTAGTGGCTCTGGCCGATGCAAAGGATATCACAGCGCAAGACAAAATCGCAAAGACATCTCCCTCCATTCTCAGCTGAGCAAAACATGCCAGCACTCAAAGAATCAAACACAGAAGTAAAAGAACAAGAGAGAATGCAGGGAAGGAGACCAGAGGAGGAAAAAGTAACTCTAAAGGACATTATGACAGAACTACGAAAATTAGGGGAAGCACAAGACAGGTGCATACAGAAGATTGACTCAATAATGGCCCGACAAGAAAAGCAAATTGAATTGCTACAGGACGCAAGGCTAGAATCAAACAAAGAAGTGACCCCCATAAGGCTAGTACTAACAGTCGTTCATGAGGATGGAAAAGAAACACCCCAGGTTGCAGGGAAAAGTGCAGCAATACAGGAGGATTTGGAGAAGGGGGTGGAGAAGACTACAAAATTGCAAGAAGCATTAGGGGAAAGAGGAATTTATTCAAAAAGAAAAAGAAGTGGAGAAGATACTCTGGGAGCTACTAGAGCGATTAATGAAGATTCTACAGTCTCTACCCTCAAAAAAGGAAGAGAGGACAAGAACCAGGAGGTCGATCCAACATCTAAGGGGTACATTCGGGGTGCAAATAAGAACAAAGCTAAACGGAGTGGGGGACAGACCAATGGAATGAGAAGCCGGAGGAGGACAACTCAACAAAGCAGAAAGAAAATTCCAAAGAAAAGACATCCTTACTCTCCAGGGAGGCCCACGGAATATAGTCCTTCGAGAGGTGAAAACATGGAGGCGGATGTAGGAGGTCTAGAATCCCATAAAGAATATGGTTAGGAAGGAGGACAAGAAAGATGAAAGGAACGGACGCAACTACATTAAAAGACAAGGAACGGACTATGGACATGGATCCTCCTACCAAACAACAAACAACACGAACCCCCCCAACCAGGTAAACTCAAGAGTCAACGACCCCTGGCTACCTGATGAAGGAATGGGACTACCTATAACCAGACAAGCTGATCTTCCAAGAGCTAGCATCCCCCTTCTCGCACAATGTCAACCACACCTTAACCCCCCATTTCTTCCCTTTTACAAGAACTGACCAAACGAGACTGTACGGAGGTACCGGAAGTCAACATAACTCCCTTTTCCTTCTCCTTCCCCCCCCCCCCCTTCCTCCCACCTCCCTAGCCTCCCCCTTCCCCCCCCCCCATCGCACCTCCACTCAGACCTCTTACCCATCCTCAACCCCTCCCCACCCCCTCCCCATACCAAGGTCCCAGGAACCCCCCCCACCACCACCACCACCACCACCCTCACACCTTTTCCCAGTTTTGCTGTATTTGAAAACCTTAATAAAAATTATTGGAAAAAAAATAAATAGGGTAAAATAGTAAATGTAATATAATAAAATAATAAATGTAATAAATAATAAAAATAAATAGAGTAAAAGAATACATTTCATAACAACAATAATGAGAGTAGAATAATTTATTTATTTATTTATTGTTCAATTTTATATACCGCCACTCCCCGAGGGCTCAGAGCGGTTTACAAAGATCAATACAATTACTAATAACAGTTAAAACTAAATTAAAAATCAAATTAAGACCAAGTTACAATTCAAAGGCCTTCCGGATCAGATATGTTTTGCATGCCCTTCGGAAGGCAGACAATTTCCGCATGGCCCAGACTTCGGCGGGCAATGCATTCCAAAGCTTGGGGGCCACGATCGAAAAGGCTCTACGCCTACTGGCAGTCAGTCGGAAGATTTTGGGATTGGGAACCTCCAACAGATTTTTATCTTCAAATCGGAGTGATCTCTGGGGTTGATAGAGGGAAAGGCGGTTTCTCAGATACACAGGCCCCAGACCATAGAAGGCCTTGAAGGTAAGAACCATCACTTTGAAGGTGATTTGTTGTTCGATCGGAAGCCAGTGCAGTTACTGGAGGATAGGAGTTATATGGCATCTCGCTGGTTCCCCAGCGAGAAGTCTAGCCGCAGCATTCTGCACCAGCTTGAGTTTCCGAGTCACCGCCAAAGGTAGGCCAATGTAGAGGGCGTTACAGTAGTCTAATCTTGAGATGACCATGGCCTGGATCACCGTAGCCAGGTCGCTCCTAGATAGATAGGGAGCCAGTCGCCTCGCCTGACGCAGGTGGAAAAATGCGATTCTGCTTACAGTGGAGATCTGAGTCTCCATTGTCAGCAGCGAGTCCAAATGGACTCCTAAGCTCTTTACCGATGATGACGGACATAATGTTATGCCATCCAGGGTAGGCAACTGGATATCCCCACTGCCTGGGCAGCCCAGCTATAGGATCTCCGTCTTCGCTGGATTCACCCTCAATCTGCTGGCACACAGCCATCCAGTCACAGCTTCAAGGCATAGATGGAAATTATCGGGTACAGAGTCGGAGCGGCCTTCCATTCTCAGAACAAGCTGAGTGTCATCTGCATATTAATAACATTCAAGCTTGAAACTTCGTACCAGCTGAGCAAGTGGTCACATGACTCATCTCTGGGGCATCTGTCAGAAACCATATCTCTCCAATTTTAAAAGATCTTCATTGGCTGCCCACAGAGTTCAGAGTTATTTACAAACTTATGGCGCTCACCTTTAAAGCACGGCATAATATTGGGCCAGCCTATTTGAGCGATCGGCTGACAGTCCATCGCTCCGAGAGGCCAGCGCGAGCCATAAATGGTGATCGTATAGCCATCCCTGGGGTGAGAGAGGCTCGGCTGATGGAGACCCGACGAAGAGCCTTCTCCGTGGTGGCTCCCACGATCTGGAACACCCTCCCGCCTGCCCTCAGGGCTACATTGGCCCAAATCAGATTCCTATCGGACCTGAAAACCTGGCTCTTTTGCCAGGCATTTGGGGTTTGACCGGACGCGTGGGGACTGAGTCTTTCTGGCGTGTGTACCTATGTTTTAAACTGTTGTACTTTTGGGTTTTTAAATGATGTAAGTCGCCCGGAGCACCAGTGGTGGAGGGCGACTCACAAATAATAAAGTTATTATTATTATTATTATTAAATAACAGAAGGGAGAGAATAGCCCCACATCACTCGCTGCCCACGTTTGTGGAGGAAAGAGGACAGCCATTTCAAGGCCGCACCCCTAACTCCAACAGCACAAGGGTCGGTCAAAATATGGTAATCAACCATATCAAATGCTGCCATGAGGTCCAATAACATGAGCAGTTCCGATCCGCCCTGGTCAAGCTGGCAGTGAAGCTGATCCATGATGGAGACCAGCACCGTTTCTGTCCCATGCCCTAAACGGAAGCCGGACTGGAGGGGATCTAATCCGGCTGTGTCATCATGGAACTGCTGCAACTGCTTCGCTACTGCCCTCTCAATCACCTTACCTAGAAACGGAAGGTTTGAAGCAGGATGGTAACTGGAGGGAGCCGAACGAGCTAAGTCCGGCTTCTTCAGTAGTGGAGAAACCATAGCCCCTTTCAACTCCTCTGGAAAGACTCCTTGCTCAAGGCAGCTGTTTATTACATGCAACAGAGGGCCATGTAGACCCTCCATGCAGAACTTTACCAGCCAGGAGGGGCACGGGTCGAGGGAGCAGGTGGTTGGTCTAGCTGCAGCAATGAGCCTATCGACAGCCCCTGCGTCCAGCGGGATAAACCGATAGAGAGTGGGACCAGCGAGCGGCCATAGAGTCTCAAGTTTACTCACTGTATCAACCGTAGCAGGGAGATCCCGGCGAAGGAGCGAGATCTTGTCTGTAAAATAATTCTGAAAAGCCTCGGCAGTAATTTATCATTACTTAATAAATAATAAATGTAATAACTATAATAGAATAATATAACTGTAATAATAATAATAAATAGAGTAAAATAATAAATGTAATAATAAATGTAGTAACAATAATAAATAGGATAAAATATAAAAGGTAATAACAATAGAATAAAATAATAAATTTAATAATAATAGAGTAAAATAATAAATTAATAACAACTATAATAAAATAATAAATGTAATAATAATAATAAATAGAGCATGGCAACCCTCCACCTCAGTCTTCCTTTCTGGGAACCCCAAAGATACAGGCTCCAACTTTTCCTCAAAAGACAGAAAGAGAGAAGAAAGAGGAGCCAAGCTGTTTAGTATTGGAATATGCAGCTTTGAGGCATGGTGGAGTCTCTTTCCTACTCTAGACTATTTTAAGCAGAGCCATCTGTCGAAGGTGCTTTGATTGTGTGTTTATGAGTGGCTGGAGGTGTGACTGGATGGCTCTTCCCTCTGCTCACCTCTGAGTCTGTTTTTCTTCAGGGAGAAGGCTGTTTGCAGAGACTGGGAGAGAGAAAGGAGGAGCCACGCCAGATCTCTTGCTTTGCCTCCAGGGCTGTTTCTGTCCTCGGGAAGGCAGCGGTGGCAACCCTTCCTCCTCCTCCCTACCTCCTTCAGGACCCACTGAATCTGAGCAGTGGCCAGCCTCCTGAAGGAACAGGAGCTGCCTTGGAGGAAAAGAGAGAAGACTACATTACGCAGCAGGCATGCCCTGCTTCCCCCTCTTCCACTTCCAATCAGTCAACATTCTGCCGAGGGGAGAGGAACGGTGGGAGTTTTGAGACCCAGGGCTCCCAGTGGGGCTGCCTGCCTGCCTTCTTGCTCTCTTCCTCTTGGGGCCAGCAGCAGAGCAGCTGCCTTGGGAAGATTGCAAAGTGAACAAGACGGGGGAGCAAAACGGAGGCCTTTTGCACCTCAGTCTTGCTCAATTTGCAAGGAGAGAAGGCAGACAGGCAGCCGCACTGGGAGCCCTGGGTCTCAAAACTCCCTCAGTTCCCCTCTCCTCGGCAGAACATTGGCTGGAAAAATGGAAAGAGTGCAATGGGAAGGGAGCAAATGAAAAAGTGGGGAAAGGGGTTGGGAAAGTGGAAAAAGGGGGTGGGACAATGGGCAAGACAGGAAAATGGGAAAGAGGCTGGAACCTGGGAAAGGCTGGGATGGAAAGGGAACTGGAAAAGCGGGAGAGCGGGGCAGGGGATAGTGAAGACTGGGATAGGATGGGGAGGAACTAGACTGGAGTGGGAGAGGAAGGCTAGTGCCGAGAGAGATCTGAGAGAGCTCAGCACAGGCACACCCCTCTCGGCACAGCAACCACATGCCCCTTCTCTCCTCCTCTTGGAGCACTTTCCCTTTCTCTCTGCACTTGCCTTCCTCTCTCCTCTCCCAGCTGGGTTGCTGTGCCAAGAGAGCGGCATAGACGGAGAGGTGAGGGTCCTTGCAGGAAGGTGAAGGGCTTCTTTCTGCCCCATGTCTTCTCCCAGGACCCTCACTCAAATATAAGCTGAGGGAGACATTTTCTGCCTTTAAAAGGGGGCTGAAAAATCCGGCCTATATTCCTGTGTATATGATATATCTTATCTGAAATGCTTGGACGAGAAGTGTTTTGGATTGAAACCTACAAGAGAATACTAGTAATTTCCCCTCTTCCTATTCTCCCCTTCTGTCTCAAAGCAGAGTGAGGAGGGGGAGTCAGTGCAAAAAGGAAATAAAATGTGCCGCTTCGAATTTGACTTAATTTGGTTCCCTGTAAAGGACCACTGTGGCCTGGGCTGCCTCCAGATAGTGTGCATGGGCTACCTCAGCCTGACCTTCATAAAAACACAGTCATACATTTATAGTTATAAGGAACAAATTTTACAATTCTTGCCTAAAAATAAAACCTCCAGAAGTATTCTCTCTCTTTATATTAAGTAGAGTCTTTGTAGCAAGAAAAGCCGGCAGAGATATTGGGAGTGTTTGTTGTAACAGTTATAAGATATCAGCTGTTCCCCTCAACCCTGAAAGGTTTGAAAAGGCTACAAATTAACAAAATAGTGGTGATTGCCAGTGGGATTGGCTATATGTAAGCAAAGACACACATTTCTTTAAATATAATCAAATCCCAGGGGATTTTTAAAAACTTCATCTCCCCCCAATTCTCAAAAGTATTTTCCCCTTTCTTGTTCTTTTACACGGTCCGGCCCCGGCCCGGCCAGTGTATTTTGTCCCATCTCTAGTCTGCCTTTCTCCTTCTCCTTTCATAGTTAACTTGTACCCTAATCCCGGCAAAACTGCAAGGACTTCTTTTCAGCTTTACTCCCTGTTCTTTCACTTCCTTCTTCTGTAACAGTTTACTTCTTTTGCTACTCTTCTTAATTTTATTACTTTGTAATTGTTACCATCCTACAAATATTTTTTTTTCCTAACTGCTGCCCTTGCCCCCTTCCTTACAATTCCCCTTTCTTGACATACTAGCTTTTTCTTATGTCTTATGTATACACAAAAAATGAAAATGTTGTGGATGGGTCATTTTCATGAAAAAGCAAACATATGTTACATTGAATACGTTGCATCAAGAGAAAATAGCACTGAGCATTAAACTTCGTATGTTTCCTATTGTTGTTAATTATACATTCCAAGATTTAGATTGTGACTAAAGTGCAGTGCTGCCCTTATTTACTCAGAAGAAAGTCTTGTTTTTAGTGGGACTTTTATATATTAAAACATGGGAGGTATGCATCGCTATATGCCTGCTCTAAATTTGCCTTGAACAGGAAAACTCATTTCCAATTTAATTCATCTTTATTCATTGCTTGGAAATGAACTAACCAAAGAGAAAGAAATAGAGTGAAAGTAGCTGCTGCCTCACACTTTATTCCCAGGCTGTGCTTTTCAGCCCATACGAAGAAGAGAAAGGTGGGATTTAGGGAAATCATCCCCCTCCCCTTGAACACAGCATGCAGCGGCATCTGATGCCTACCTTCAGTTTCTCTGTGGAGGAGGATTAAAGGGGTGTTGACAAAAGACTCCTCACTCCCCATCAATCCAAGTCTTTCCCTTCACCCTTGGACTGGACACAGAGAACAACTATGGCTGTTGCACAGCTGTATTCTTCAACTGTAACTGGATTTCCTCCTCTTCTTATTCCCACAATCTGTCCTTGTCTTAGGCCCATTTTTTGCTGAAAAAAGGTGCAAAAAGAACTGTGCAGAAATAGTCGCAAGAATATTTTTAGGCCAATTTGCCAAAACATCATTTAATTTGCCTTTTCCTTGTTACAAAGAAGAAAGACATGCTAAGTACTGCACAATACATGCCCTTGAATATTTCAGAGGAGAGAGCCATCTCTTGAGTATTCCTTGCATTTAAAAAACCCTATGAAATTCATAAGTCAAGGAGACACACACATATGTTGTGATCCGCCCCGAGCCTGCAGGGAGGAGCGGAATATAAGATTGAATATATATATATATATATATATATATATATATATATATATATATGTATATATATATATATATTTAATTTAGATAGAAGCATAGAACATAATTCTACATATTCACACAACTAAGTTGATAGAAAAATTCTTAGTTTCTGCAAGGAGGAGAGAATGACGATCTCTGATTTGTCAGAAGCATAATGATGTATGTATATCCTGCTTTTTGATTGTTGCTGCTCCAGACTCCAACACAGACACTGCCATAACTTCAGAGCAGGCATATAGCGATACATACGCGTACCATAGTGATCATGGCCTTCTTTAAACCTGTCTTCATCTATGTACGGTGCTATTACTGCCACCCCCACACAGGAAATGTTGTCATGCTTGTACAGTAGGTGATCAATACTGAAGACATTTGTGAATGAGAAAAATACGAAGCAATCCATGGGTCACCTTTTGATTAAACAGTGGTAAGATATTTCTATCAGAGTAAACTAATTAAATGCTTTTAGTGCTGAACTCGCTCAGTTCAGGAATTGCATTGTTTAATGCCTCTTAGGTAATTTTCAGCCGTGGTTCTTTTAAAGTTTCAGTCTGGCCATAAAAACTAAATGTAAATAAAGTAACAATCCAAAGCAAGCCTAACTTGTAGAAACTGCAATTTAATAGTTTAATAGCAAAAACAAACTCAAAATCAGTTGCAAATTATTTTCTTTTAAAAGCTTTCTAAAAGCTGACAGATATTTGTTGCTATATGTTCTTCAAAGTTGTTCCCAACTTATGGTGATTCCAAGTTGAAGCTATCACAGAGCTTTCTTGCAAAATTAGTTCACATTAAGTCTGCCAGTGTGCCATATGTAATTTGCCCAGGGTCACCCAATGGATTTTCACCATTGTCCCTTGGAATGCTAAGTCCAACACTCTAATTACTGCGCCATTCTATCAAAGATAAATAATCCGTAAATCTCTAGGCTAGGAATTGACAAAATTAAGGGGCATAGGAAGACTCTTTTTAAAAAATAGTACCTGACTTACTGATATTAGCCGCAGACCAAAAGGTAGATTTTCAAAACATTGACTTTAAATTTTGCAGGTGTAGCAAAGGGGAAGACGAGATAAGGAAATTGTGGTGTAAGGATATCTTTTCACTTAATTATCCAATTGCATGCCACTGCATGAGCAATACAGTTTTTAAAATATTCATATAATAATATATAGGATTTTATATTACACTGTTATGTGCAGTAGAATCAAGTTGATCTAATCAGGTCAGAAGAAGTTACTGAAGAGAGTCACAGTATACTCTTGATCCTCAGAAAGAATACAAACACTTTACTGCACATGTGTCGAACTAAAGGCCCCCAGGCTGAATTTGGCCTACCATGTCATTTTATGTGGCTCTCTAGATGGTGGAGTACAATTCCTGTATTCTTCATGATGACTAGAGCTGATGGAGGTGTGATACAATAACATTTGGATGGCTGTGGTTTGTTCTCTTTAGTCAGGAGAGTAGAGTTTGAATTTAGATGCAAGGCTTGTGGATATGATGCCTGGCTGTAAAATGTTCTTTACTCTTTACCCAACCTCAGAGCTACAAGTGCTGTTGGGTTGCAATTTTCATTATCCCCAGTCCACATAGCATATAAAGTGGTGGGAGGGCTATAGGAGATCAATAACATTTGGGGACCCAAACTGGATATAAACTAAAGCTCACTGGCCAAGATATCTTCAAAAAGTTTCCACACTTTTATATTTTTGTTAGAAACTGTGAGTATTTTTCTTCATGGTGTCTGTGAATAAACATATGTGGCGCGACTACGCCTGCACAGGCACCAATGGAAACCTTCCCAGTTTAAACCTTTCAAGTTTTGGCGGTGCCCAATTCCTTTGTTTCTTCCGCAAGGCTCGCATCAGAACTTTCCTATGTCCACAACTAGCTTCATTCGAGAAACTATGGAGCTCAACAGCTCCACCTCCATCAGTGTGCTCTGTTCCGGCTGGAAAGAAGCCGCCCCCAAAGCCGCGTTTGACAGTGTCGACAGCGTCAAAGTCCTCGAGGCAGTCCAAGTAGTCTTGCACGCTAACAACAGAGACCGTGCAGGCCCGATGCTCATCCACCAGTTCCATGGCTTCTGCTCGCTCAGAGCACTCCACGAAGTCGATTGTGGCGACTCCACCTTCTTCCACAGCCGTGTGCATCACATTTAAGAGGGCACATGAGGAATCCCGTACAACAACGGCACAGTCAACCCCAGTCCCACTGACTCCGGGGAAACCGTCGAAACTGTCTGCCACACGACTGCCGGTGAAGAAGAAGCCATTGCTGCCATCTTCTTCCTCAACATCACCAAGGGTAGTCACGACTGCCTCATTCTCACCGATTCTGCCAGGGCAATCTTCTCCCTTGACCCAACCTCCCCACCGGCACAGCCGCTTGAGCCCACCCAGGAGCTCCCGGTTTCTCCAGAGGTGTCGATGGAGACCGTAGTTCAGGTTCCCCAACAGCCACCACCGAACTTGGTCTTTGCCAGGCAGGAGCTTTTCCCGCTGTTGCACTCTAGACCTGAAGGATCCCTCAGTAAACCACTTTAGACCAACCATGATTAAATGCTTTATTTAGAATAAAGGGAAAGAATAAAAGAGAATAAAAATATAGACCTTTGATGCCCCCAGTGTGATGAGGTGGGTTATTTGTGTGTTAATGCATATGTTATATGTTATTCATATGTTTGTCTATGTGTTTAAAAAGGGCAGTCTTTAAAAGCCACAGAGAGTAGGCAGTAGAATGTTCGTGGCAGCAAGCCTCAAACAGAAGCTGTTGCCATGACAACGAAAGCCACTCAAGCTTTAGAATGTTCGCAGTTTGAAATGACAGTTGGGATTTGGCAGTTGGTGAGGAGCCAGCTGTCTGTTAGAGCTGCAGGTGTGCAGTTCAGTTCTGAGTGTGGGTTTATTCATTTATTTATTTATTTCAGGATTTTACCCCGCTCTTCTCAACCCCCGAGGGGGGACTCAGAGCGGCTTACAGTAAGGTGCAATTCGATGCCCACACAGTAACAATATAAACCCCCGAACCCTTCAACAATTAAAATACATTAAAATCCAATTACCTAAAAATCATGCGCATTCATTCCAGATTAAAACAATGTTCTGTCCATAAAAGCATTGGCCCTGTTCATCCACTTTCCATTAAAAACTTTCCATTGTTTAGGGCAGTGTTTCTCAACCTTCCCAATGCCGCGACCCCTTAATACAGTTCCTCATGTTGTGGTGACCCCCAACCATAAAATCATTTTCGTTGCTACTTCATAACTGTAATTTTGTTACTGTTCTGAATCATCATGTAAAATATCGGATATATTTTCATTCACCGGACCACATTTGGCACAAATACCCGATACACCCGATACTGGTGGGATTGTGGGGGGTGATTTTGTCATTTGGGAGGTGTAGTTGCTGGGATGTATAGTTCACCTACAATCAAAGAGCATTCTGAACTCCACCAACGATGGAGTTGAACCAAACTTGGCACACAGAACTCCCATGACCAACAGAAAATACCGGAAGGGTTTGGTGGACATTGACCTTGAGTTTGGGAGTTGCAGTTCACCTACATTTCAGAAAGCACTGTGGACTCAAACAATGATAGATCTGGATCAAACTTGGCACAAATACTTGTCCAAATGTGAACACTAGTGGAGTTTGGGGGAAATAGGCCTTTATATTTGGGAATTGTAATTGCTGGGATGTATAGTTCACCTACAATCAAAGAGCTTTCTGAACTCCACCAACAATGGAATTGAACCAAACTTGGCACACAGAACTCCCATAACCAACAGAAAATACGGGTAGGGTTTGGTGGGCATTCACCTTGACTTTTGGAGTTGTAGTTCACCTACATCCGGAGAGCATTGTGGACTCAAACAATGGTGGATCTGGACTAAACTTGGCACAAATAGTCAAGATGCCCAAAGGCGAACACAGGTGGAGTTTGGGGTAAATAGACCTTGACATTTGGGAGTTGTGGTTGCTGGGATTTATACTTCACCTACAATCATGGAGCATTCTGAACCCCACCAAGGATAGAATTGGGTCAAACTTCCCATAAAGAACCCCCATGACCAATAGAAAATAATGTGTTTTCTGATGGTCTTTGGTGACCCCTCTGACACCCCCTCGCGACCCCCATAGGGGTCCCGACCCCCAGGTTGAGAAACACTGGTTTAGGGACAAGTTTGGTCCTAGTTAGGGTTGAGAGTAACCCAGTAGGTAAAGCCACCGTCAGTTATTTACCTGAGTAAGCAGTTAAGTAATAGAACTGCTGGTACCTGTGTAACTGTGTATACCCCAGTGTTAAATTGTTTGGAACTTCAAGTGTATACCTCTTCGGAGTCTGAAACCAACCAAGCATTGTACCCATTTGTGTAATAAATTGTTAAACACTTTCAACACAACATCTGTGGAAGTCGTTTGTTAATAAAGACCCTCTCATCTAGTGGTCAAGACAGGATAAATGGTGGCAGCAAGTTAAAAAGAAGAAAAGCCTTGATAATTGGTGGCAGTGGTCAGTGGCGAGTTTAAATCCAATGGTGCTCAAGGCTAGCTGTCAGCGGCGGTCGAACACTGTCACAACTGGTGCCCTGCCACAATTACTCCACAGTGATTCCAGTAGTAGGCTTTGAACATCTTCACAATTTGGTGGCAGCGGTGGGATTGAAGGATAGCCTGCCCTGCCACGGTTTAGAAAGTTGAACAGTAAATCTTGCTTCTTCACACCCAGCATCTGTATTGCAATGCAATAGTCCAAAGAGTATAAAGCTCAATAAATGCAGAAATAGTCTTGATGCCCCAGTGGGCTAAAATCCTGGATAAGTTCTTGGCAACAAAGACTTGGCAAATACTTGGGTACGATGACTTGAAGGCCCAATGGCCCAGGCTTGAGTTCCGTGGAGCTTGGCAAGGAAATCTTAACGTTGACGCGAGATGCGGCGCATCTCTAGGACCCAACTTAAATAAGCCCCCCAAGGCTTTGAGCTTGAAGGCGCTGACTTCGACGCAGCCCGTTCCCATGGATAGTTTGCCGGCTTGACTTTCTCATGCCTCCCGGACAAGGATGGTATGTCAGCTCATTATTAGCTGCACCTGGAAGCAGGGGAGGTAATACAGCTCTGCCCTCACTGCTCCGCTTATCGGCCTGAGAAAGAGAAAGGCTGCGCCTGCCCTTGACCACTGGCTGACACAGAGACTTTTGCAGAGGCTTGCTTTCAGTCCTAGCTGAGGTCTTGAAATCAACATGGCTTTTGTTTGGCTTAGCTATGGAACCAGGCTCGGGCCTGACACCCCCCCCCCAAGCCCTCCCGAGAGCCCTCCACGAGGTCAGGGCTTGGCAGGGTAAGCCTGGTGGAACCGGGCCCCTAGCTCGTCTGCATGAAGATCTCGAACATCCACCCAACATCGTTCTTCTGGCCCATATCCAGTCCAATCTATAAGATATTGGAGCTTGTGATGAAACTAACAAGAGTCTAAAATCTTTGACCTCGTATTCATCTTCCCCGTCTCTTAGAATGGGGGCAGGGGGAATCTTAAAAGAATCTGGACAAGCCTCGTTCGCCTGGCGCAGCAAGGATCGATGTAACACGGGATGAATCTTCATCCCCTTAGGGAACTGTAGTTTAATAGTCACTGGGGAAATTTTTCTATTATCTTGTATGGGCACAAATACCAAGCATCCAATTTGCGGCAAGGTCTCTGCAGGAGGTAAATACTTGGTGGACAGTCAAACCCGATCTCCCATCTTTAGTTCAGGGCCCTCTTGTCAGTGGCGATCAGCCATCCTTTTGTAATCCAACTTGGCCTGTTCGAGTTGGGCCTTAAGAACTTCCTGTACCGCAGTCAGCTCCTGAAGCCAATCTTCAGCTGCCGGTACATTTCCAGGCTCAACTACCACCGGGTAGAATCGCGGATGGTATCCATAGTTAGCAAAGAAGGGTGTTTCTTTAGTGGAGCCTTGTATCGAATTGTTATAAGCAAACTCGGCAAGAGATAAGAATGAGGCCCAATTGTCCTGTTGGTAATTCACATAACAGCGAAGGTACTGCTCCAAGGTTGCGTTAGTTCTCTCTGTCTGCCCATCCATCTGAAGACATTCGGGCTTCGATGCCCAATAACCGCTGGATCGCCTTCAAAAATTGAGAGGTAAATTGACTGCCTCAGTCGGTGATTAAACTCTGGAGAAGCCCGTACAGCTTGAAAACTTGCTGAAGGAACATATCTGCAGTCTCTTTTGCTGTGGGCAGCCCTTCACAGGGGATGAAATGAGCCATTTTAGTCAAACAGTCCACAACCACCAGTATAGTGGTCTGGCCCCGGGACGATGGAAGGTCGGTAATGAAATGTGCAGAGAGGATTTCCATGGGCGGGAGCGAGTTGGCAAGGGTTGTAACAATCCGGAAGGCTTACCCCCCAAGTGCTTGGCGCGCTGGCACACAGGACAGGTGGCAACATATTTATCTACTTCCCTCCTGATCTTGGGCCACCAAAAATCTCTTAGGACCAGCTGTAACATCTTAAAGAGCCCAAAGTGTCCCGCCGGCCGGCTGTCATGACAAAGCTTCAGGATCTCCATGTCAGCTCATCTCCATGTAGGCATTCAAACACTCCACGCTCACTCCAAAGTTCTTTGAAAGGAAATGTAGTTTATTTGATGCTCAAAGACCAAACTGGCCTTTTCCCGCCTGTCCACACATTCAAACCCTTCTGGCCCAGCCCCCCGCCTCTCTCCTCCCATTTGTCCTTTCTTCCGGCGATTAGTATTTCAAAGGCTGGAGGCCGGCCAGATGTTCTCCTTATCAGATGGCAGTCGATGCCTGGGCCGTTAGGTAAACAAATGGCTCAGGCAATGCTGACGTAACGCCCCCCTCGAAATGGCGACCTGCATAGAGGGAGAGAGAGAGAGAGAAAAAGAGGGGGAGAGATCATGGTCCCAGTTTGGCAGGAAAGGCCGCATGGAATTTTTTGGGCAATTTAGGGGCCTTGACATGCTCGTCCAACACCCATTCGGGTTGTAAGTCCATGGAGGCCCACTGAACTAGATCGCCCTCCACGTATGTGGGTTGGGGGCCCTCTTTTTGTCGGCATGTCTCTTATAGTCCTCTTTGGCCAGCCTGAGCGTCTCTTGAATGTGTGGCACCTTCGGAGGGGAATGAATCCCCGTAGTCCTGCATGAAGTTTTGGACGTTTGTGAGGAAGTAGGAGAGTTGCCTTGGGTCGCCATCAAACTTTACCTTCAAGTCTCTTCGCCCGGGCCCTGCCTCCTGGCTCCTCTCGCTAGTCCCTAAGTTGAAGGTGGACACCCCTCTTCCTGGGAAGAAGCCATCTTCGCCACTCGCGAAAGTCACTCTCCCGGAGGGCCTTCCCCCCCGACCGCTCTGATGCGCGGGCTGGGGCCCTCCCCTTTGCTCGGGCCTCCTCTGGGTATCCCCATGCGGGGTCTTCTGCTCGTCGCTGCATCACCCCCAGCTGGAACTGGAGGCTTTGCACCATCTGGGTCATGTTGCTTACTTGCTTCTCCAACGTCTCTGGCTGGCCCGGGGTGCTGGTTCCGAGGAGGTCCCTCTCACTCGCTAGGGCCGTCTTCTTCCGCACCGTCACATCTTTCAGCAAGGGTATCTGGAACTCCGGTTCGCCTTCTCCCAACCCAGTGATGGCGGCCTGTCTGGGCACCTTTGGGGTTCCGGCGGCAGCTTCTAATCTCCCAGCTTCGAGGGCTTCCTCGTCTTCCCCCGTCTCCTCCAAAGCGATTTCAATCGGAGATTTTCCCTTTTGCTCGGAAGTCATGATTGTTGTGGTTGCGATTGGATAGGGATTCACAGCCGCAATAGAAGGTTAGAGTTCGGTCTTTATGTCAGCTCCGGTAGGCGTTCAAACACTCCACGCTCACTCCAAAGTTCTTTGAAAGGAAATGTAGTTTATTTGATCCTTAACCCGAGGCGGTCAAAGACCAAACTGGCCTTTTCCCGCCTGTCCACACATTCAAACCCTTCTGGCCCAGCCCCCCGCCTCTCCCCTCCTCCCATTTGTCCTTTCTTCTGGCAATCAGCATTTCAAAGGCCGGAGGCCGGCCAGATGTTCTTCTTATCAGATGGCGGTCAATGCCTGGGCCATTAGGTAAACAAATGGCTCAGGCAACGCTGATACTCCAGCCTCTCTGCCCCGGGGTACACAGACTTGGGTTTGTCTGCACAAAACATTGTCCCGAACATGAAAAGGAAACTGTATCCCCTTAAGCAGTTGTTCCTGCACCCACAAGTCCCTTTCCTGGCAGGAGCGGATCCGATCCGCCAAAGAGGATGCATCCGGAGGCAGGGAGGAGTCGCTGCAGACTGCCTGGGGTGGCGATGCGGACGCAGTCGCTTCTGAGGCCGCGGCAAAGTTTTCAGGCCGCAAGAGCTGGGATTCCGGATCCTCCTTGCTTCCTGGAAAGGGCATCAGCCTGTTTGGTCTGAGCTGGAGTTACATAGTGAATCTTGAAATTGAAACGCTCAAAAAACAAGGCCCATCACTACTGCCTCTGATTGAGCTTTTGAGCAGTCTTGGGATGCTCCAGATTCTGGTGATCTGTGTGCACCTGAATCGGGTGCTGAGCACTCTCAAGCCAGTGGCGCCAAAATTCAAAAGAGGCCCTAATGGCCAGCAGTTCTTTTTCTCAGATCATGTAGTTTTTCTCCGGAGCCGTTAATTTATTTATTTATTTATTTATTTATTTATTTATGGCATTTTACCCCGCTCTTCTCAACCCCCGAGGGGGGACTCAGAGCGGCTTCCAAAAGGCATAATTTGATGCCTACATCACAATTGCAGTATAAAACACAAGATAAAACCCTCCAGCATTCGACACTAAAATACATTAAAATACAATTATATTCACACATCCTATGCATTCACCTATGTTTAAAACAGTGTTCCATCCATAAAAGCATTGAGCCCTAACACCCTGGAAAAGTAAGCACAGGGCAACAAATCCTCCCCTTGCGGTTGAAAAAGCACGGCTCCTATAGCCACATTAGAGGCATCCGCCTGTACCACAAAAGGGGTGTCAGGATTTGGGTATTGCAGGATCGGCTGGGACACAGACTTTAAGCCTTTGAAACCCCCTTTCGACAGCTTCAGTCCATCGGAACGGGGTTTTACCCCTCAGACACTGGGTGATGGGCTCCGACCAGGTGGCAAAATCTGGGATAAACTTGCGGTAGTAGTTGGCGAATCCCATGAACCTTTGAATGTCCTTTTTGCTGCCTGGGGATTTCCACTGCACCACCGCTTCCACTTTAACTGGGTCCATAGAAATCCCCTGGGCCGAAATACAGTGCCCCAAGAAGTCCACCTGAGGCACATCAAAAGCACATTTTTCCAACTTGGCATAGACTCCATGGTCTTGCAGTCTTTGTAACACTGCCCGCACATGTTGGTCATGCGAATCTTGGTCCCGTGAGAAGACCAACAAATCGTCTAAATGTATTAACAAAAAACGGTCTAAAAAGTCTCGAAACATCCAGCAGAAAGGTGGTCCTTCCCTGTTCCAGTCTCCACTTGTGAAGACTTTTTGTAGAGTTACAACAACCTCCACCCACCGGTCCATCCACCGACACTGGGTTGGAGCCTCAACCTCGTGCTGGCTCGGCTGACATCACCTCCGTTCGAGCCCTTGGCCACGATCAACCTCCACCTGCTGTCCTGGAAGGTGACTTTCCTGGTCACCATTACCTCGGCTCGCCGCCCGTCAAAGCAGCATTGCGAGTCGACGAGCCCTACCTGGCAGATAGGGCGGTTCTACGGACTGACATTACCTTTTTGCCGAAGGTGGTGTTGTCTTTCCACGTGAACGAGGACATTGTTCTGCCAGCTTTCTTTCAGTCGCCGTCTTCTTCAACAGAGAAGAAACTGCACTCCCTTGATGTGAGGTGTGCCTTGCTTTTCTACAAGGACAGAACTGCTGTTTCGCGTCAGTCACCCCGACTCTTTGTTTCGTACGCTACTGACAAGCTCGGCTTGCCGGTCTCCTCACAGCGTCTGTCGAATTGGGTTGCCTCCTTCATCAAACTTTGCTACGAACTGGCTCGGCAACCTCCTCCTCCTACGGTGAACGGCCACTCGACAAGGTGTCCCGTTGGACTCTATCTGCAGGGCGGCCATTTGGGCCAACCCACTGACTTTTGTCTCTCATTATTGAGTGGACACTAGGTTCAGAAGGGACACAGCCTTTGGGTGGTCGGTCCTGTCTTCCTGTCCCCTGTAGTTGTCAGCTTGTCGATGTCAATGGTGTTCCTCTCTTTGTTGAGGTTGATACTACCTCACTGCTCGATGTCGAGCTTATTACTGTATTTATGTATCTGTTCCCCTCCTGCCATGGAGGAATGTGTTTTTCTATGTTTTCAGTATGTTTATTATTATTATTTTATTATTTATTCGGCTTCTATGCCGCCACTCCCGGCGGGCTCGGGGCAGCTCGCAACACCAAACAACAGCGTAAAAAACAGCAACACATATTAAAAACATAGCATAAAACATCAATAAAACATCAATGACGTTTACAATGACGTGTTTATATGCCATGCCCCCAGTTCCCCATGGGGCACTGTTGTTACTTATGCCTTATTCAGCGCGTGTCCTTCCCCTCGGGGAATGCACTATATACTTTGCACTATGGTGGGTTTTTTGCGCTTGCCTTTAACTGCACATTGAGGCCTGTGTGCCTCCAATTGTTGTGCTTGTTGCACTGTTATTTATTGTTCATGACAATTGTGAGTTTTTGGTATCATGACTTGTCAAGGGCTTTGCCCATGTTATTTACTACCATTGCCTGCTGCAATAAACCTTTACTGTTTGGTCCTTAAACTTTGGTCAGTTTGTTTTCCCGCCTCCTGGACCGTAGCTTGCTAGATCTTCATAAGTGTGCATTCACAGAGCCCACGAAGAAAATTGGTAGGTTACATACCTGTGACCATCTTTCTTCGAGTGGAGCTCTGTGAATTCACACTAACCCCCCCCCCCGGCCACCCCCTCTCAACAAACCTCCCCCTTCCCTCGTTGGCTTTGTGGCGAAGGAATGTGGGAGGCGCACGCAGAGCGGCTTATATGGCCCCCAGGAGGGCTGGGCGGGGCTACCGCCAAAACTTGAAAAAGTCAAACTGGGTAAGTTTCCGTTAGAGCTGCACTGGCGCGCAGACTTCATAAGTGTGAATTCACAGAGCTCCACTCGAATAATGATGGTCACAGGTATGTAATTTACCATTATTGCAGGTAATGGGTGCACTCATTGAACAGACTGGCACTGAGAAGAGTTCTGTTTTGTCACTCTGCAGCCCCTATTCTGTGCCACCTCTCATGCTTTTATGAAGGGATCCCCTAGCAGTCCAATAGAGTAGATTTTGGGGAGCATTTTGAGAAGCATGGAAAGGAAAGATTAAGTAAACATTCCCCTTTTCCTGACTTTCCCAATGGAAGAGTGCATCTTTAAATTGTAAGCCTGAGGGCAGGGAATTTTTGTTGTTGATTTTGCTTGTAAAGCACAGTGATGGCTGTACATTGATTGGTGACGGCGATAATGATGATGGTATGGATCAAAACTCTTCAATTGGCAGAAGAATCTGTGGATCTGGATTAAAGATGCCACTTTTGCACTCAGCATAATTTTGAGATTTCTGTGGATTTCCCCCCAAATCCTTATTTTAGGAAGATAGTCTGCCTGGACATGAAGTTAATCAACTGTCCTTACAAATTTGAACTGAAACTGTCCTTGCTATCAGGAGATTGTAAAGGCAGTGTGTGTAATTACATGGCTACATTCAGCAGATTTCAACTATACATATTTTGACTGAACTCCTAACACGATTGTAGGTTTCCTAAGATCTTTCACAAAAGGAGATCATCTTTTTTCCCCAGGTGTGCCTGTGGCCCCAATGGAAACCAATCAAGGTGCGATTTATGTTCATTAAATGCTTGTCAAAACTGAAAAATTTTCTAATCAACAGCAATCTAGCTGAAGCCTCTTCAATGGCTGGGAGTGTCGCCTCTGCAGCATC
The DNA here is from genome assembly GCA_030556195.1 of Anolis apletophallus. Taxonomy (NCBI): domain Eukaryota; kingdom Metazoa; phylum Chordata; class Lepidosauria; order Squamata; family Anolidae; genus Anolis; species Anolis apletophallus. The sequence continues at coordinate 43,807,097 of JARBWK010000003.1, read as the reverse complement.
GGCTACTTGCCTGTTACAACTCTAGGCTAGAAATCCGCTGATGATTACATTAGGCTAAGCTGCGAAGTAAATGAACCATATCTTATTTAGGTGCAACTAGCTTCAGTGTAGTTCTGCCCTGCAGGGCACTTTATAGCATTTTATGGCTTTAAAATTAGTGTAGCTTCCCATTTGCTGCAGGGTGCTGCATGCTATGCCTTTGAACTCCATAAGCAAAGGGAAGGGGGTCTTTGTGTCCTCCCCCTCCTTTTTGTCTTCTTGCATTTTAGCAGTTTTATTTTGCATCTTTTTCAGACGGCATTTTGCAATAAAAATGTCTGGTGCCCTCTATACACAGCAAAAGTAAAGGCATCAGCATTTGCCAGTTCAAACACACAGCTTTTAACATCAACAATAGATTTTTAGATTATTAACCAAACCTTCCTTGGTGATAAAATCACATTTTCAAAGTAGACATAGTATTTCCTTGTGATTTATTCCATTTGGTAATAAATAGTTTGCAAGAATCACAAGCATTTTTTTTAGTTTATGGTAGAGGAATAAACTAAAGATGCCAGTATTTATAGTCTCTTGTTACACAAAGACATTTTACACATTTAATGTGATAGATATAAAAATAACATTAAACATAAGGAATTCAGAATTCAGTTAACTTCATTAATAGTGGTAGTTTGTGCAAAAAGTAGGTATTATTAATTATCAGAATAGTGAAAGAGTTAATTGGCTGTTTGCTGATACTAATTGAGATAAGAGAACTTGATGATGATAAGATAGAAAACTTTAGAATGTGAGAATTTTGGCTTCCATTTGAGTAAGTAGAATACATTTATAGAATTTCTTGTTGATCTATATTGCAACCTTCATGAGAATACCTAGAGTGGCAGCCATTGTGTAAGATTCTTATATGTACCTATATCTCTTTTTAACTAAATAATAATAGCAGTAGCAGTAGTAGTATTAGAGAAAATTGTTGGCTTTGTGTGATTTCAACACTGTCCAGCAGGGCACAGTATGAAACAATGCAAGGTAAATACATCTCATGCCTGAACTAGTTGGTAATCAGAAACGTATTCTGTGTGTCCCATAAAACATTTAAACACGAGAAGCCATGCGTATGTTCTGAGGTTTCTGAACTGTTCAGTCTTACATGCTTTGGCGGTTTTAAGCTCTCATTCCACTGTGCTTTAAAAGTAAAGCCTGAGTAAAGCTGTCTGAGATCAGTAATGTAGCATGTTGTATCTGTTCTGCACGGTTATAAATGTGGCCACAGAAGAGATGGAGCATGGAATAATTTGTTTAGTTCAAAGAAATTGCAACTCATTATTCTTAGCCAATGTGTTTTATCTTATTTATAGATAGAATGTGTTCTAAAGTCTTGCAGATGAATATCAAGGTTATTTGACTATCATTTAGAAGGGTTGCAAATTAGGAAAAGGAGAGAAACTATAAAATCTGCTCTCGGAATTGTCTGCTTCCAATGAAACTTTTTGCTCTTTTCATTTATTTATTCTCTCCCTTCTCTGGACTGGAGAAAGGGGCTTATTTTGCTCTGTCTGTTGAGGGAACTCAGATCATTCTCTTTATCTTCGTAGAGATGGCAAATAACTCACCAGATCATTAAATTTGTAACCAAATTCATTCAGAGAGGATCTTTGCTTAAGTGGAAGTTTCTATTAGTGTAAATGGGAAGGATACCATTAAAAGGTATCCTGTAATCCCCATGCAAGACTTTTTTTTATTTGTTGAAGTCGTAACTATCTCACCATCTACCTGACATGAGACAGAACATGGGATTCAACAAGAGTAAAATGAACTATAACTGAAAATCTGATGGCATATATGAAAAAAATGAATTAGCAATTGTGTTAAATTTTAATGTAAAATTTTAAAATTACATCAAAGCCTATCATATCATATATTATTGTTGTGAACGGGGTTCCGATATTGAGGTTGAGGTTTAAATAAAAAATAGAGGGGAAAGCCAGTCAAGAGTCCACTAATAGAAAAGCCCAAAATTTTAAGTCTTTGCAAGTCATTGAATTATTGACTTGCAAGGACTTATCCAGCCCAACCCCCTGCCAAGAAACAGGAAAATCACATTCAAAGCATCCCCCAGAGATGGCCATCCAGACTCTGTTTAAAAGCCTCCAAAGAAGGAGCCTCCACCACACTCAGGGGCAGAGAGTTCCACTGCTGAACAACCCTCACAGTCAGGAAGTTCTTCCTCATGTTCAGGTAGAATCTCCTTTTTTCTTTGTGGACTCTGTGAATGCACACATATGGAGTATCTGCCACCTGCGCAGGCCTCAACAGAAAACTTCCAAAGTTTCAAACTAAAGTTTTGACGGTAACCCCGCCCATTCCCTCTCCAGGGCATAAAAGGCACTCTGGCTGCCCGCTCCACAATTCCTGTTTTTCCGCTGCAAAGCTCACTTCAGAAACTTTTTTTTGCTACTGTAAATGGCTTTGAGTCACCCAAAAGGGCTGAGAAAAGCGGTATATAAATGGAGTAAATAAATAAATAAATAAATAAATAAATAAATAAATAAGGGTAAGCCAAGTTGAGTTCCAAAGTCCAATTAGTGAAGTCAAGCCAGATAATACAAAGGTAAGACAGGAACAAACAATAAGCAAGGTCACAATCCAAAGTCCAAAATGCTGAGAGTCCTGAGGGCAGCAGAATCAGATGACAGCCAAGGTCACAATCAAGAAATCAAATACCAGGAGATCTTGAAAACAAAACCAAAGTCAGAGTCCAAAAGTAGAGCATAGCATTTGTCAGGATCCAGAAGTAAAAAAACAAGAATTCTTAAATACAGGCTGAAGTGCAGCAGAGCCATGGTCCAGAGCTAGAATAAAACATTATCTGCTACCCAGAGCCATTCCACAGAGGGCTTTTTATTTTGAGATCTAAGCTGGTGCTCTTTTCATCACCGCTATTTTCTTAGACCTGTAATATTTTCCTTGTTCCAAAGGAAGGAAATATAATTAACCCTTCCCAAACTTGCTGAGAATATTGGTGAGTGTCTTCAGTAGTAGCTGATCTAGCCCAGACGGAATATTGGTCATGATAATTTTATTGTATGGTACTGTACTCTTGGCCACAACAAAAATAAAAATCCTTGTAATCCAACTTCCTTATTATCCACTAGTCTCTCTTCTGGCTACTTCCTACAGTGATTGACAATCTGGTAGATTTGGTTTGTTATTTAACCTTGACCTGACTTCTGGCAGTGTCTATTCCTTAACTTTCTGTTAGCTTTCTGTTTTCTGTCCCATGCATTGGTTTTGAAACATCTTTCAGGACTTTCTGTCGCAGTGCTTCCATACGACTGTTGGTCATCTTTGGCAAGAGACCAGACAAAAACAATCAGGGCCAGCTAATCACCTCCCAGCAAAGGATTCCCCCAGGCAGCAACCAGCTAGGCTTTGCAACTGCAAGGCCATTAAATGCTGGGCAGTGTGGACAATGGGACATTTAGAAATGCATCCAAACAGTTCTTTCTCCCACCCTGACATAATTCCACAAATATTATGAGGCAGAATGAAAGCAGACAGACCTTTCAGCTGCAATTTGGTCAAGCAGATGAACTCCTCTCAGTTGCAGATACTTTCTTGGGCAGAAAATAGCTGCTGCCAAAGCAAGCCTCCTTCTGTTTGTCTTCCCTCATGGCTCGTCTTCGCGCGCTGCCGCACACACGCTCCAAGTGCGCGGCGCGGGCACCCGCCCCCTTCTTTGCTCTGTTGCAGCACTCCTCCCCTTCTCTCCCTCCTTCTCAGGCCACGCCCACGCTGAGTTATCTCAGAGGCCGCAGCGGCAGCTGCGCGGCCCCCCATCCATGCAGCGCTGCACACCTTCCACTTCCACTGCCTCTCTGGGACGACTCCACGACAGCATTGCCTGAGAAGGAGGGAGGGAGGAGGAGTGCAGCAGAGCAAAGGGAGGGTGCAGGGCAGGCGTGGATGGCGCTCAGTCCGCGCGCAAGCTCAGAAGCGCCCGAAGATCGACTTGGGTTTTTTTACATTGGGGGGGGGTCCGGATCTGCGCTTCCCCCTCAGCTGCACCCCTAGGCCGTGGCTTAAGGTGGCCTTATGGGTAATCCGGGCCTGCCGTTATTTATATATGCTGTCCATAGTTTATATAAAGATAGTAATTATCTTTATATAAACTATGGTTTATAAAAATATCTCTAGGATGTTGAATGTACTGTAGGCTATTAATTATTTTTGTCTTAGCTGTGGTTTATAATATGACTTTTAGGGCATTGAATGCAGAGTATTAATTATTTTATATGGTTTATAATAATTCCTCTCCATTGGTGCCCCCTTGGTGCCCCCTTGTCACGGGGAGAGGCTTGTGTACCCTAATGAAGTTGTGAGCTATGCTGGCGGTAGCATAGCCACCAGTAGGGCCTCCCATGCCAGACAGGTCACAACTGAAGGATGGGCTCTCTAGCCTTTTTGCAACCATCCTAAGAGAAGGAAAATTCTAATTTCAAACCCAGGCAGATGGTGCTCGTCTAACCCTGTAAGGTCAACCATCTAGAGAAGGAAACTCAAATCAAACCTACAACCTGAAGACCTCGCTGCCACCGTCCTATGCTTGCTAGGCCCCACCAGACTAACCTTTGGTTTAAAGGGTGAGGCCAGTTCTGTGCACGCCACCAGAAAAATCCATTGCACAGGCTCGAAGGACACATCCAACCTCCTTAGTCATCAATGCACTTGTAGAAAGCGTGGGATGAGTCCTTCCTAAGAATCTTTGTTCGTGAAGTAATGCCAGAGGTTTGTAATATGATTCTTGTATTGTACCACACTCCTGATAGATAGATAGATAGATAGATAGATAGATAGATAGATAGACACTTCTTTCTAGCAAAATTCTTTTTTCCTGTTTGAGTTTTTCACATTAAAATGTATACATTGGATAAAATTACAGTACAGCAACTTGAGGTGGTTGTGATAGTATCTCACTGCATTCTATAATTTGGGCTGGGCAGCATAAATAGCACTTTTCTCATAGCCATTTATAAGATCAGGACTAGTTCAAAATCTGTTATACTTTTCTGAGGGGTGCAGCAGTCTTGTGTAGTCAAATTATCCTATCAGGACCACTGTGTTTACACAAATGCCACAGGTATCCTCAGGAAGAAAAGCAGTAGCAATCAATACTGTGAATGTGTTTTAGGGATTTATTGATTGATTAATGTGTTTTGAGTTTAACTTCAGATGCCACATCACCTACAGCTGACTAAGATGAAGTTGCCTGTTACGGCTAACTGTAGGCAAATTACAGATATTGTGGTTTGCCAGTACAACAGATTTTATGCAGATTGTTAGTTTAACAAAAATGTGTGCTCCTGCCAAGCAGAAGTAGACATTTTCCACATTGTGTGCCACTTACCGATAATTGCTGTGGGAATAGTTAAACCAGATCAAACCCATTTGTTTTGAATTATTATTATTTTTGAAGGAACCACTTTGGTATTCTGAAGTCCTCGAAATATATATGCTGTCTCTACCCCCCCCCCCCCCCAACTCCTGGCTGCCCAAATCCCCTTGAAAACAGCTCTTCGTAAGGTAGTTGCTCTGTTAAGCTGTGCTTCTGTCAGCAAGCTGAGCGCTGCGGGTCTCTGACATGGCACTCAATTGCTAGCAGGTTTCTCTCATTGCACCTCATTTGCATCTGGGACATCAATTAGCATGTTTGTTGAGACTAATTGAATGAAACTCAATCATAGCTCTTAATTGCTTGACTATGTGAAAAGAAATCACATTAATGCAGCTAATTAAGTGTATGGCAATAGATGCAACATAATTAGGAGTGGAATGTAAAAAACCAGTGATGAGAAAGGTGCGAGAGCCCGTGGGGTTCAGAGGATTCAGATGTTTGGCTACCTTGATATTGACACATTTGGGCAGAGGGCTCTCCTTCCTTGGGCTTTTTTTTTTGATGTCACAGAATTATGAACATGGCAAACTCAAGAAGCAAAATTTAAATGGATTTGCAATTATTACTTTTTTTCTCAAGCTGTTGAGGGGCAGAAACCTAGCACTTCTGGGGTGGGCCACTGTTGAGTGGGCTCTGGGGACTTGTTAAGTGCTGTTTAAAAGTACTTGGCTTTGAATTACCCTCATGTCTTGTTAAATCTCTTCCCCGCACCCCCAGCCATTTTATGCGATCAGCATTTTCTACAACCAACATTGAAGGGACTTTTCTTTGTAACACTTGCATATCAAAATTGGGTTTGCTGTCTTTTCTTTAACATAGCATGTTCCAGATGTCAGGGTCAGCTTTGTCTTTTTCCGATGTGATTATACCATAAGTCCTCGTTTGAAACAGCTGCTTTTGTTTTGATTAGTTGTAATGTAAGCTTTTATTTCTCCTGGGCAGCCAGATCTGAGGTGAACATTTTGAGATGAATGTTTTGAAAAGGAAATGCTGTGTTTTGATGTTTTTCTCTTCTGTGAAACAGATTCTGTTACATACCCAATGTACACATTGATAGCATCCTAACATTCAAAAGCGTCAAAACATTAAAGAATTACTGTCACAAATAAACATTTATTTCTCATACATGGAATGCTCCATTAATATGCACAACCATATTTTTCTGTTGTAAAATTAATTCCATCATAGTAATATCATAATAGCTGGTGTAAAGCCAGCTAAATAATAATAATAACAATTTTATTTATATTCCGCCCTATTTCCTCAGTTTGAGTCAAATTGAGAGTTAAGGTACCCTACACTGCACAATTAATTCAGTTTGACAGCAGTTTAACTGCCATGGCTCAATGCTATGGAATCCTGGGAGTTGTCATTTGGTAAAGCACCAGCACTCTTTGGCAGAGAATGCTTAAGGACTTGTAAAACTTCAACTCCCATGATTCCCTAACATTGAGCCATGCTAGGTAACATGGTGTCAAACTAAATAAATTTTACCGTGTAGATGCACCCTTAAACACAGAGTACAAACATTCATGAGAGCTGGATACTTCAAGTCTGGTCTCAGAACCTAGTTCAAGCTGTCTTTGACCAATAGTACCTTTTAAAAAATCTTACATAGACACAAGCAATACACCATGTTCTTGTTGTTTTCAAAAGTATCCTAAAATGATATATAAAGGCACTGTGTATAATCATATATAATTTCTTTTAAAACATGCATTTGGGGGATGAACAGTTTGTCTCCATGAAACTATAGATATATGAATGTGAATTTTCCTGTTTGGTATTTCATGAAAGTGGCTTGCTTCTATGGTACAATCTAATTATTTGTAGCTCCAGTTATAATTCTTTCATTTCATACAATTATGAAGCATATTTAATGCCTGTTTAAAATGGACATAACAATCTTCCTTTCTATCCGTATCATTTTGGACAAACCATCCGTATTAAAGCTGGGCACCCATGTATGCATAGAAATGTTTGTTTTCTTTTCAATTGCTCTTTATTATCATTCCTTCTTAATACATTTTCATCACATTATTTACACAGATTTCAGTTAGGTGTGTATATTTATAAACTTTTTGTATAGACACTTGTAAATCCTATAATTCCTATTTACACTTATTTTCATTTGGTGTAAGTATATCTAGAACACTTTGCATCCAGCATTCCTTGATATTGTTCCTTTCTTTTGTTTGTATCTTACTCTATTACATAGCCTTTATCTTATTAACATTTACTACTAGATTTTTAAGCATGTAATGTATACATAGAAGTGTTTCATATACAGTCGCAGCAAAATGGTTAATATATTTTCTAGATATTATTGAAACAGCGGCTTTAATCACCCCTACTTTTTCCCAATTTGCAAATCTCCTTTTGAATTCATTCATCTATTTTGTATGCTCCTTTTCTCCCCTTTCTCCCAAAATGAGATTCAAAAGTAGCTTACATTATAATTTTAAAAAGAAGAGTTAACACTGTAACGACTCACGCTGTGAATAAACTTGTTTACATTCATCAATTGGGCTTGGCTCCTTTTGTCTCTGACAAAAATAGTATAAAGTTTTTTAAAAGTTTAAGCATGAAATAGTACCTTCAATTAAAACACTGTTTTAAAAACATCAAAATTTCAAACAAAAAGCTTAACATATAAAGTGCATATTAAAAGCAACACACCATATTTAATTATTCTATAAAATAATATGAAATGTATAAATATGAGAGCTCCTTGAGGTTGGAAAGTGTAAAGAGTTCTTCTCAGAAATGCAAGCGCATAGACCCTGTAGTGAAAATAGATGTGTGTACTTCATAAATGGCAATTACACCAGATATTGCTGACATAGATATAGATGCATGTATTGCATTTTAGCCCCCTAGAAACATAATTGTTTTCCTTTGATGCAGGATTATATGCAGAATGTTCATGGAAAGGAAATTGACCTCCTGAGAACCACAGTGAAAGTCCCAGGGAAAAGGCCGCCTCGAGCCACATCAGCGTGTGTACCTATCTCTAGTCCAAAAACAAATGGCTTGTCTAAAGACATGAGCACCTTACATATCTCTCCAAATTCAGGTAAGATGGGTGTATTTTAAAATGAATTGCTATTATTGTACCCCTTGCTTGCATTTTACATTGTAGGCTTTCTACTTGATATATCCCTATAGTAAACATTTCATTGTAATGTAAAGCCATTGTCTTGTGAATAATCATAAGGTTTATTTATTTAAAACTTTTATATCCCGATCTTCTCACCTCCGTAGAGGGACTCAGACCGGCTCACAGCAAGAATTCAATTAAAATAATACAGACTCAAACATCATATAACAATACAAAATTTAAAACCTATAAGATAAAATATATAAAGCCAAATTGCCAAGATAAAATCAAGTCCAACTCAGTCCGCATATGTGGTCATTCACTTTGGTCTGTAACAGGTCTCGGCCATTATTCTGGGAATGCTTCATTCCATAGCCAGGATTTCACTAGCCTCCTGAAGGACAGGAGGGAGGGGGCAGACCTGATCTCACTCAGGAGAGAGTTCCATAGCCGAGGGGCCACTACAGAGAAGGCCCTGTCTCTCGTCCACACCAGATGCGCTTGCGAAGGTGGCGGGACCGAGAGCAGAGCCTCTCCAGAAGATCTTAACACTCTTGATGGTTCATAGGGGAAAATACGTTCTGACAGGTAAACTGGGCCGGAACTGTATATAACTCTGCAAAAGAAAACGAAATATTCTGGACATAATCTGGATTAAAATGTTTCTGCATTAACCTAGTTGTCATTGTAACTGTTAATCAGCAATTCTGTACCCATAAGTATGCATTATGTTGCACTATAAAACAGACACAGTTAGAATTGCCCTGTACTCTTAACAGGAAATGAAATCCTGTTGAACCTGGTATGAGTTATGACTTCTGAACAAATGTGCACATGACTGAGTTAGAAATATTTTGTTTAGGCTGTACCGTTTTAAATAGCAGGGTTAAGCTCATGTAAATGTTCCTTTAAATACTGGGGAAAGGTTTCTAGACTATCCTCTTGGACAACAAATTTTCTATTTCAGTTATTTTTAAAAAAATAAAGAAGTTTCTCATTATATAAATCGCTATCTTTGGTGTGAAATAGTGCAGCTCAGATTGTACAGATTCCTATGTCAATGGGATGCGGGTGTTGATTAAGCCGCACATTATGTGCCAACTGGTATATCGAACTGCTAAAGCAATGATATAGTGTTCTTTCGAGCAATCAGTGAAAGCTGGGATGGGCAACTGGTGAATTTTCTATTTCTTGAATGCGATTTTCCTTCTTCTTGGCAGGGAGTTGGACTGGATGGCCCACAAGGTCTCTTCTAACTATTATTCTGTGATTCTTCATTTTTGTCAAAATTCAGGTTTCATAAAATTCTGGATTTTCATAGCATTGGGAAACCAAATCAGGACAAAAATTGTATGGAATCTAGAATATTATGAAACTTGGATTTTGTCACACACCAGCCTGGTCCCCAACCCGATTCTTTAGCCAAACCAAAGCCATGTTGTTTCTGAATCTGCAGCTAGGCCAGAAAAGCAGCTTCTCCAGGGGCCTCCAGTTCATTCCCCGTTCAAGGACAAAGTCAGCCTGGTTCCATCCCGAACCGATAAGCAGCCAGGGAAAAGCCGAGACGGGTTAACTCCCGTTTACCGAGGTGCCAGTGCTAATTGGGCTTGCATACCATTCTGATGGAGGAGGCTTGAGGGAGACCAGCTGGGAAACTGCTGTGAGAACTAGTTCCAATGTACCAGTGCGTCGTAACTATCAAAGCCTTTGAGACCTATAAGAGTTGGGACTGAGAGATGTGTAGTATCTCTCGTCAACGTTGGATTCAAGCCTTCAAGAACTTTGCCTGGGCTGCTGAGCCTTCCAGCCATTGAACTCTATTTGCCAAGCCTTGTGCTAAGACTTATCTGTGGATTAGCCCATTGGGGCATCAAGCCTTCACCTTTTGTTCCTGGTTACTTTTGGACTATTGCTTTGCAATACCTGGTGCTTGGAAGCATCAAAGGACTATATTTCTATTCCTTTTACTCTATCAATTTATTCTAAATAAAGCATTTAACCATGGCCGATCTCAAGTGGTTTACTGAGGGGTCCTTCAGGTCTATGGTACAACAGATTGTGACAACTTTGGATTGTGAAACTTTGGCCTGATCTGCACTGTCATATAACTCAGTAGATGGGACCTTAGTTGTCAGAACTTTGATGTATGTTTATGTGCATTTTTCTCTCTCTCTAGCACATGAAACTGGGTGATTGACTTGGGTATGCAATGCCATTCGCCATTGGTTTTGTTTGTTTGTTTTGAATGCATGCCTGTGCGGAGGAGACATAATAATGTGGTAAAAGGAAGGGAGTGGCAGTATCAGCGGTCTGAATGAATGAAACCATTCAACTTGCTCCAGTGTCTATGCTGGGGAGAAACACTGAGAAAATAAAGAAGGAGCAAGCCTGTTTCAGGAGGTACTGAATTCCTTCCATTCATCTTTTCTTCTACATGTCCGACGGTGCATGACTAATATTGCCACTCTGCCGTACCACTATTACTCTGTATAAACCAACTATGTCTAGCTATGTTTTGTATGATCGTTTTTAAGATGTAATTTTATGCGTTTTAATCTTAGGTGTTTTATATGCTGTTTTTATATGCTGTTTTTATATGTTGTAAACCACCCTGAGCCTCGGGAAGGGCGGTTTATCAAGTCGAAATAAATATAAATAAAAATAATAATAATAATACATACCTATTTTACTCATCCACACAGTCAAAACCAGGTTTTTCTCAGGAAAGCCTAGAAGTAATTTATTTGTGTATACAAATAATTTTGGATATGTGGGGAAGCAGACATCTAAAGTAGTACAGGTTTGTTGAGTTTGTAAAAATATATTTGAGCACAGGAAGAAACACCTTGGACATTCACCATCATAGGTGATCACTCATGGCTGTGTATGATTGTCCTTCAGATATAGAGTCTTAGCAGTGAATCCACAAGTGACTGTAGAGACCTGTTCTGGATCCGCATGGCCTTTTGCATTTATTTCCAGATAGAAGGCGGCCATGACAAGGCTTTTCTTGATGTGCCTTCTCACTTTCCCCCTCTATTTGTACCTCTTCAGAATCCATAGCACCCTTAGTAACAGTTGACCTCCAGTTGCAATACTCGAGTGCCAGGGCTTCCCAGTTCTCAGTGTTTATGCCACATATTTTAAAGTTTAGCTTTAGGCCCATATTACAATCTCTTTTGTTGTCTACCAACATTCTGTCATCCATTCTTGAGATTGTGAGAGGAAGTCATAGGGAGGAGGGAGCAAGCTTGTTTTCTGCTGCCCTGCAGACTAGGACATTGAACAATGGGTGCAAATTACAATGGAATTCAATTTATTATTTGTTAATCACCCTCCATCACAGATGCTCCGGGCAATTTACATAAAAATACAATTAAAACAGACAAACCTAATCTGACATCTCAAACTACACTAACAACTATCAAGACAAATTTTGCTAGATCAAACAGCAAATCGAGTTCAACCAGGTGAGGTCTTTGGCCTATAGGTCTCAGTAAGGCCAATATAAGAACGGGGGGCTGGGGTGAAGGACAGGTCGCTAGAAGACAAGCGTGATCTACCCTTAAACAGGGGGATCTCACTTCGCTCAACCAATTTTGAGGGGTGATATCCATAACCCTTATCCATCCCGGTGACCTAAGTCCAAGGCTGGGGATTTCCTAAAGATCTTGCCCAGCTTCTGAAACTCACATTCCAAAATGTCCTGGTACGGAAGCTTTTCTGCTTCCTGGATTTTGATGGAATTCCTTGTCTATTTGGAGGGGGCAGGGAGATCCTCTGAAGTTCCCAAGCTACCTCCTCCTTGGAACAGGAGAGTATACCGCACTGGTCCATTTCCGGCTACAGAGGGTGTTACAGAGGGTGGTCTTTGCTTCTTCCAGAATATGGACACTTGTCTGCCTGTCTTCGCAAAAATTTTGCAATATTTTTTGATTCCACGCTGATAGAATCTTTCTAGAAATCAAGAGCGACATTTGTAGATGGTCCATGTTTCACAGGTTTCACAACTTGGCTAGACCCCTTCTAGTCCGGCTTCCATTCAGGGCATGGGACGGAGACGGTGTTGGTCGCCATCACAGACAAGCTGTGTTGCCAACTTGACCAGGGCGGATCGGCGCTGCTCGTTTTATTGGACCTCACGGCAGCGTTTGATACTGTCGATTATGATCTCTTGACCCACCGCCTTGCCGGGGCTGGAGTGAGGGGGACAGTCCTGAATTGGTTGTCCTCCTTTCTCCGGAACCGGCTACAGCGAGTGAGAAGAGGCGAGGTTGTCTCGGGGGCCACCCCCTTCTTTGTGGGGTGCCCCAGGGGGCAATCCTCTCCCCTTTATTGCTTTACATCTACGTCCGACCACTTGCTCAGTTGGTACGCACCTTCGTTCCAGAGTGTCGCCAATATGCGGATGACACCCAGCTCATCCTGGGGATGGAGGGTCAGCCCAACTCCGTACCCGATAATTTCCATCATTGCCTTGAAGCTGTTACTGGGTGGCTGCGAGCCAGTAGATTGAAGGTAAATCCGGCTAAGACGGAGATCCTGTGGCTGGGTCATCCGGGTACGGGAGAGATCCGGTTTCCAACCCTGGACGGTGCGATGCTACGTCCATCGCCATCTGTTAAGAGTCTTGGAGTTACACTGGATTCTCAACTGTCGATGGATAAGCATATCTCCATCATCAGCGGAGTAGCTTTTTACCATCTCCGGCAGGCGAGGAAGCTGGCCCCCTACCTGTCCCGTCATGACCTAGCCACAGTGGTCCAAGCCACGGTCATCTCAAGATTGGACTACTGTAATGCTCTCTACATTGGCCTTCCTTTGTTGGTGATCCGGAAGCTTAAGCTGGTGCAGAATGCTGCAGCCCGGCTGCTGGCTGGCTTACCATCTTGCTGCCACATTATGCCTGTTCTGCGTGAACTGCACTGGCTTCCAGTAGAGCACCGGATCACCTTCAAAGTGCTGGTTCTAACCTTCAAGGCCTTGAATGGTCTGGGGCCAGTGTACCTAAGGGACCGCCTTGCCCTATATTGTCCCGCAAAACCACTGCATTCAGAGTCCCTTAACCTTCTTGCGGTGCCGAGTTGTAAAACCCTTCACCTGACCTCAATGCGGAGGAGAGCCTTTAGTGTCATTGCTCCAATACTTTGGAACGCTCTTCCTCCCGAAATCCGCGTGTTGCCTAACTTACTAGCCTTCCGGAAGGCTTGTAAGGCCTTTTTGTTTGTACAGGCATTCGGTTAGTAAATAACTCCAAGTCTTCTGCCACTGTAGCCGTCGGCCATGGGAGTATTTTATTGTGCGTTGTGCACTATTGTATATTTTCAATAATTTGTGTTCATCTGGATGTTTTAGCTGTGTTTTACAGTGTTTTTAGCATATGTAAGTCGCCCTGAGCCTGACGGGAGTGGCGACTAATAAGTCAAAATAAATAAATATTTATTTATTTATTTATTTATTTATTTTCGGTCTTGTATTCCGCTCCTCCCTGCAGGCTCGGGGCGGAAAACAGCATATAAAATAGGCTGACATGTATCATCCATGCAGCCATACAGTAAAAACACAAGCATAAAAACGCGACATCGTATCCCGAAACACAAAATAAGATACAGTAGCATTTCCTTAGACCAGGGTACCAATTACACAGAAGAATCACGCTGGGCTAGTTTGCCTAGCCAAAGGCTAGTCTAAAGAGGGCACATATAAACAGGTGTGCAATAGATTTGGAAGCTTTATAAACAAGCATACTACTTGGATATACTACTTCTTATGCATTAAACTTTTACTTAATAAAATCCAGATTGGATGCTTTAAAAGTAAACAACCAGGAAGAAATTGAATACTTTTTTCCAAGGCAGATTTTGATTTTTTAAAAGTATTTTGCAAAGGACAGTGTCATGCCAACAGTGTAATACAAAAATTAGTATGATCTTTTGGAGGCAACTGTGATACTTGAGATACTTGAGAAACATGCCTGCCAAACTGTAGATAGGAGTTAGATCAATATGGTGAAAGTTAAAAATTATATGAATATAATTGGTTCTGTTATTTCAAAGAGAATACATGCTAGGAAAATCACCAATGTTGCATACGTTAATAAAAACAATTTATATATTGTATGGTTCCATACAGGACTTCATGAATTGGAAAAATGCTATTCACATCTAGCTTAGGAGAAAAATGATGTATTTCTGAGTCAAATAAGGTGGAAGCATTATTTTCCTATTTGTCTTTTGTCTGTTCTCAAGAAAATAAACATTTTTGTCATTTGCCAAATGCACCGCTAGTTTCAAACAGTAGAACATGTTACATAGGGAAAACAGTTTAAAATCAATGTCCACGCTGACACAGCCTCCGTTCCATCAGCAGCCGCGGACCTAATTTCGACCATGGCAACATTAGGCCTCTCACTTTGCAACTCGGGGCCCACACATTTGGCTGGACACACCCTGGATTTGGTTTTCAGCGCAGGGGTTCAAGTGGACCTAGCCTCCGTAATAGAGGTTCCATGGTTGGACCACTGTGCTCTGAGGATCCGGGTTGAGCAACTGCCGCCCCCATGCAAGGGCGCCAAACGGATTTGGGTTCGCCCAAAGAGACTTATGGAACCCGAAAGGTTCCTGAATGCTCTGAGGAATCTGGAGTCTGCCAGCGTCTCACTCGATGAGCAAGTTCAATCTTAGAATACCTCACTTTCTAAAGCTCTCGATGAGATTGCCCTTAGGCGCCCTCTCCGGCCCCGCAAACACCGATCTCTTTGGTATACTGAAGATCTTAGGTCAATGAAGCGGGAAAGGAGACGACTAGAGAGCGTGTGGAGGGAACTCCGTGACGGAAGTTCATTATCAGCTTATAAGCTATTTTAAAAAGCTTATGAGCATGCTGTCAAGGCGGCAAAAAACACTCACTACGCCGCCTTGACAGCATCTGCTGACTCACGCCCGGCACAATTGTTCAAAGTAATTTGGTCCCTGACGACGGTCCCTACCGTCCCAAAAAAACGATGATCAGGCCCTTACTGCCGATGCTTTTCAGAGTTTCTTCGCAGACAAGATTCTAAGCCTCTGCCGGGACCTCCCTGCCACGATTGATACATTAAGGGAGCTTGAGACTCTGTGGCCCTCTGCTGGGTCCACCTTCGACCGGTTTCGGCCACTGGACGCAGATGCTGTCAATAAGATTGTGGCTGCAACCAGGCCTACCACCTGCTCCCTCGACCCGTGCCCCTCCTGGCTTGTTAGATCTTGCCTGGAGGGGTTACGTGGGCCTCTGTTTAACATCGTCAATACCTCCTTTGAACAAGGAGTGTTTCCAGAGTGCTTAAAAGAGATGGTGGTAGCTCCATTGCTGGAAAAACCGACATTAGACCCTGCGGTTCCCTCCAACTACCGACCAGTGTCGAATCTTTCGTTCCTGGGGAAGGTAGTTGAAAGGGCAGCAATGGAGCAGTTGCAGTCCTTCTTAGATGACGCAACATGGCTAGACCCCTTCCAGTCCGGCTTCGGTTCTGGGCACGGGACGGAGACGGTCCTGGTCTCCATCACAGACCAACTCTGCTGCCAGCTCGACCAAGGCGGGTCTGCGCTGCTCGTGTCTGACACACTCGACCACAATCTTTTGACCCACCGCCTGGCCATGGCTGGAGTGAGGGGGACAGCCCTGAAATGGCTGGCCTCCTTTCTCCACCATTGGCTTCAGCGAGTGAGGAGGGGAGAAGTGGTCTCCGAGGGCTCCCCATTAGTTTGTGGAGTCCCTCAGGGGGCCATTCTCTCCCCTCTGTTATTTAACATCTACATGCAGCCATTTGCACAGCTGGTGCAGAGTTTTGGGTTGGAGTGTCATCAGTACGCTGATGACACTCAGCTCATTCTGAGGATGGAGGGCAGGCCTGGATCCGTACCCGATAATTTCCAACATTGCCTTGAGGCCGTTACTGGATGGCTGTGAGCCAGTAGGTTGAAGGTGAATCCAGCGAAGACGGAGATCTTGTGGCTGGGTCGTCCGGGTGATGGGGATGTCCAGCTTCTGACCCTGGACGGTGTGGCGTTTTGCCCATAGCCTTCTGTAAAGAGCCTGGGAGTTCACTTGGACTCCCAATTGACCATGGAGACCCAGGTCTCCATGGTCAGCAAAATAGCTTTTTTCCATCTAAGACAGGCAAGGCGACTGGCCCCCTATCTATCCAGGAACGACCTGTCGATTTTTTAAGATATAACGGGCCGGGGCCATGTAATGCCTTGAAGGTGAGGACCAGTAGCTTAAAGATGATTCGATACTTGATCGGAAGTCAGTGAAGTTTTTGTATAATTGGAGTGATGTGGCACCTTGCAGGGGCCCCCTCCAAGAGTCTAGCAGCTGCATTTTGAACCAATTTAAGTCTACAGATGGTAGACCCTGGTAAGCCGATGTAAAGAGCATTGCCATAGTCTAGTCTCGAGATGACCAAAGCCTGGATCACTGTGGCCAGGTCATTTCTACGGAGATAGGGGGCCAGGCGTCTGATACGACGCAGATGGAAGAAGGCCGTTCTACTGATGGTGGACACCTGGGCTTCCATTGTCAATCGAGAGTCTAATTGGACACCTTGGCTCTTCACTCGAGGTGAAAGGCACAATGTCTCGCCGTCTAGGGTCGGTAAATTGATGGTCCCACCACTCGGGGAACCCAGCCACAGGATCTCTGTTTTGGCAGGGTTCACTTTCAGCCTGCTAGACCGAAGCCATCTGGTAACGACCTCCAGACACTGATGGAGATTGTACGGCGCTGTGTCTGGTTGACCAGCCATCTTCAGGATAAGTTGAGTGACATCAGCGTATTGATAACACTCTAACCTCATGTCTCGGACCAGCTGTGCAAGAAGTTGCATGTAGATGTTGAATAAGAGGGGTGAGAGGATGGCTTCTTGGTGTACCCCACAAGATAGGGGAGTCCTTTCTGATATCCGCCCTTTCCACTCAACCTGCTGACCTCGATTATGGAGGAAGGAGGACTTATTCAATGCCTACTATCTGTATCTTTCCGAACTTGTTGCTGAACTTGTTCACCATTTTGTGTGAATGCCTTTAATCGTTTTTCATGATTTGGTTGTACCTGGATTTTACACAGACCCATCTCTTAATCTTAAAGTTATCTAACATATGTTGAGCTGCCATCAGCTATTGGTTCTAGCCATATATTCCTTGTGTAATTATCAAACAATAGACATGATTCATCCACAGTCTTTGTTTTCTTCATCCCCATGCACCTCAGACCATTCCAAAATACAATCGGTCCACTATATTTGTGGGTTAAGACCTTTGAAGATTGGAAGATAACCAATGAATTATGTTGGAGGACCTAGAGATTACTATTTATTCATGAGTTTTCCACTTTTGCCAACATCCTGTTCCCCTAATCCCAGTGAATGTGGAGGATTGATTGCACACACCCCCTCTCATTCTCTCAATCAGCCCAGTAGTATTTGGTCAGATATGATAACTTATCAAGTGAAAGAAGGTATTCTAAAATAATTTTGAGATTTAAACCTCCTCTGAAAGTTTAAGGGACTCATATAGAATTCCTTGCTATGGTTGCATTATGTTCCACACATGACAGAAATCTACATTGATTGTTTAGTCATTATCTTTTAACACCATTGGAGCATTTGGTAATACACGGTAATGTTACAAATATTATCAGCATCTATTAACACATTATTGTTTCTTAACTATGTGTGACACTTTGGACATGTTACAAAAGTTCCCTCTCTCATAAATGAACATTTCATATCTTATTAATCTTGATCATCAAGGAAGCTATACAGTGGCTATTAGTAAGTTTATTTTATGGTAAAGTGCTTAGAAACACATTAAGCTGTAATGGACTACCTTCAGATGATTTGTAAAAGGGGGAACAATTTAAGAGTAATGGTGTTAGAAGTGTGACATTTTTATATCCTGTAAAAGAAACAGTCAACGTAGGTGCCATTCCCACCTGTCCTGATCCATGGGGTCTTGAACACATGCTGACAGTGTTTTGCTAGATTAAATGCCTAGCCTTCATTTATGGTCACTACTGCAGGGCTGCTTAAACTTTTTCCACTCATGACCTATTTCCATCCAAGAAATTTTGATGTTACCCCTGGTTTATAGGTATATATAAGAGGTATACAAATAAAACATTTGCTGATAATAAAACAGCATTTGCAAAACTTGCTGATCAGGCATTTTTTTCCCTTTTTATGCAGTACTGGTGAAGCCATTTCTGCAGACTTCAATATAAATGTCTATGTAGCATTCGGAAACCTGTTATTGTTGCCAAATTTTCATTACCCCATCATTGAGCTAACGGGACCCCATTTTGGGTGAGAACCCATAATTTAAGAAGCCATGACCTAGAATGATATCACATTAGCATTTGAAAGCGGGTACTCCCGCTTTCCTATCGTGTGGCTGCCTCCTGCAGAATTCTGGGAAATGTAGTTTAAGGTGGGCCCTTTGGAATTTTCATCTAGTGTTGCGACCCAAGGACCTGGAAGTCCCCTCAGTAGTCCGCTTGACACTGGCCACGTTTAAAATGCTTTATTTAGAATATGATATATAGTAAAGAGGCTAGGATTATAGTCTAAAGATGTTTAAAGCATCAATAGATAGCAACAATTGTTCAAGGAGGCAAGAAGTAGGATTATAGTCCTTTGGTATATGCCGGAGCAAAGCAAAGAGAATCTTCTTGCCCCAAACGGGCTAAATCCAAGAAAGCTAAATACTTGGCTTGAAGCTTGGCAAACAAAGTTCTTGGCAACAAAGTTCTTAACGGGCCCAGCAGCCAGACATGGTTCCGTGAAGCTTGGCTTGGAAAAAATGCAAAGTTGACGAAGGATGCCCATGGTCTCTGAAGCTGAACCTATATAGGTCCCAACCCTTTGATCCCTGCGACGCAACTGCGTCGAATGTCAGTTCTCAAAACAGATCCCAGCTGGTCTCTCTTTAGGCCTTTCACATGGGAATGGTATGTGCTTCCAATTAGCAGAGGCACCTGGGAAGGAGAAGGGAGTCGTACTATCTCCGCTTATTGGGCCGAGAGGGAGATGAGCTTTGCTTAGCCTTGAACAAGAAATGACCTGGGAATCTTTGCAAACACAGTCTGACTGCGGTTTGCCTTTTGGCCTATCAGGCCTCAATGAATTAACATGGCTGTGGTCTGGCTTGACCAAGGAAACAGGTTGGGGATCTCGTTGGGGTGTGACACCTAGAGAGGCCCTTGGCTTCCCTAAACTACATTTCCTAGAATTCTGCAGGGCGTAGCCACACAATTGGGGGTTTGACTGGATGGCCCACGAGGTCTCTTCCAACTCAAGGATTCTATGATCGGAAAGTAAGAACGCCTTGCTTTCAAACCCTAATGTACATCCAAAAGCTAGAGCTCAAAAGTAGTAGTCGAATTATTTTATGAAATTACTCAAATCAATCAGTATTTAGTTGCAATCAAGTACATAATAATCAAAGGCACAATGGGAAAAATGTATCAGTCCTCTTCAATGTATCTGCGGCTTGAGAGCCTGCTTGTATCACTCACAAATGTATCACTCACAGCTTTCTAGAGCTGACGCAGTCCACAATTGCTCCTTCAAATGTTCAGTTCAAAGTTCAATAGAAAGTATAAATTTGTAAATCCAAAAGCAAAGGGTGCAACGCTCCTCATCGGTCGACGGACAGGATATTTTCCTGCGCAAATCCGTTTCGCTGCAATGCCACAGCTTCTTCGGGACTGGAAATCCAAAGTGAAAGCTAGCTACTGTCTAGCTCCGTATCAGCCCAAATATGGCTAAAAACAATATTTATACATTAGTATAGAGCAAACACAGTTAAGGTAGAAAACAACATGTCTTATAAAACAAAATACAGACCTTATAATCGTGAAAGTACAATCAACGCCTGTGGGTCAATTTCTCAGACAAGGGAAGCGGCGCATGTACTGAGCTTATAACCATTAGGTTAAATTACCAGCAGATGTTACTAATTAGATTAATATCTCGTTTAAAGTTAATCTATCATTTAATCCTTGCGGAGACTCACATTTTAGATTTGTTATCCATTTATTTTTAAGGGATAACAATCTCTTTTTAACATCTATGTGGGGGGATGGTTCAAGTCGCTCCAACACTCTAACATTGAAGTCCTCACACCCATGTTTCTGAGTAAGAAAATGCAATTATAATGGTGAATTGTTGCATTTCGTGCGAAGGCACGGATGTTCCTGGATCCTGACCCTCAATTCTCTCCCCGTCTTCCCCGCATAGAGATTCCTGCAAAAACACGTGATACAGTATATTACGTTTTTCAAGCCGCAGGTGGCCCAGGATTTAATCCTGAAGGTTTTGTTGTTGTATGGGCTAATTATACTCTTTTCCTTACTTATGAGTTTACATATGGAGCAGTGCCCGCAGACCCAGGTCACCACGGTCAGCAAAACAGTATTTTTCCACCTACGACAGGCTAGGCGACTGGCACCCTACCTGTCTAGGGATGGCCTGGCCACGGTGATCCAAGCGACGGTCATCTCGAGGTTAGACTACTGTAACACCCTCTACGTTGGCCTTCCCTTGTCGACAATCCGGAAACTTAAGCTAGTGCAAAATGCCGCTACTCGATTACTGGTGGGAGCACCGGTGAGGGAGCACATCACTCCTATCCTGCGGCTATTGCACTGGCTCCCAATTGAGTACTGGATTGCCTTCAAGGTGCTGGTATTGACCTTTAAGGCCTTACACGGCCTAGGGCCTGTGTACCGGAGGGACCGCCTTACCCCGTACATTCCCCCAAGATCACTACGCTCTGAGGAGCAGAACCTACTGACTCTTCCACCGATTCGCTCTTGCCATCTGTCCACCACAAGGCAACGAGCCTTTTCAGTAGTAGCCCCTGTGTTGTGGAATGCCCTCCCGGCTGACATCTGGGCGCTCAATGAGCTCATCCCCTTCCGGAGGTCATGCAAGACCACCCTTTTTAGACGTGCCTTCAACCGAAACTCTGAAATCTATCCTGACTGTCGAATCATGGTCTTTTATGTATTTTATGGAATTTTATGTAATTTTATGTCGCGTATGATGTTGTTTTATGCAAGTTATGTACACCGCCCTGAGCCTGCAGGGAGGAGCGGAATATAAAATCGAATAAATAAATAAATAAATTGTTACTTCCTGAGGTATAGCAATAATTGGGTTGTTCTTCCTTCCTCCCTTGGGCAGATAAAATGTTTAGCCAATTTTTTTATTGACCATAGATATTTATATTTATCATGTCAGAGTTGACCCTAGATAATACTTTAGCAGAGTAATGTATCTGGACTTTGTGCAGAGAAGAGAATTGTGAGTTTGTGTCATGTTTGCTGGGAGAGAGGCCCTTATTTCTACAGTGAACTAGCTAGGTAGAGACATATTAAAAATACACACAAATATCAGACATAGTGCTTAGGTGCCTTGACTTCAGAGAAATATTTCCTCCATCTTCTTCAGTGGAATTGATGTTGATTGCCAAGTTAAAATTGCCAGGAGAAAAAAGCTTATTGTTTCTCACTTCAGTCGAGTGTAGTGGTCCGTCAATGTTCTTTCTGCCAGCTCTTTGCCTAGGATCAAATATTAGCTTGCACTTCCCTTAAACATTCCTTGAGTATCGTTAGTACCTATATTGGATGCTGATGACACTTTGGAGAACTAAGTTTTTTAGTTAAACTATATATCATGAGTTTTGTTCCTGACTTATAAATGTAATTTCCTAATTGGTTCTATTATAAAAACATGGAAATTGTTTATTAAGCTGCAAAAACTTTGTTTTTCGGGACATCCTGCAGCATATTTTCCTATAGGTTTTTAGTTAATATCTCATAGAGTTTCAATCAATTCAACATACTTTGTGGCAGCCATAAAAACTAACTTTCTGGAGTAGAACTACTACTTTCAAAGTAAATGGAAAATAACAATAACACCAGAAACATTTTTTTTCAAATTTTGTTACAGTGTTATCAGGCAAACATATCATGTAGTTTACTTTCAAAACAGTACCTCACTGAAGTGTTTTACTTTAGCCTTACTGCCATCCATCACAGACCTACTCCGATGCCACTTGGATCGAGGCGGATCGGCGCTGCTCGTGTTATTGGACCTCACGGCAGCGTTTGATACTGTCGATTACCAACTTTGTTTTGGGCTGGAGTGCCATCAGTACGCTGATGACACCCAGCTCATTCTGAGGATGGACCCCGGGGTGGAATCTGTACCCGATAATTTCCATCTCTGCCTAGAAGCCGTGACTGGATGGCTGCGAGCCAGTAAGTTGAAGGTGAACCCGACGAAGACTGAGATCTTGTGGCTGGGCCGCCCAGGGGGTGGGGTAGAGACCCAGTTGCCGACGTTTGATGGTGTGGCACTTCGCCCACAGCCCCTAGTTAAGAGCCTTGGGGTCCAGCTGGACACCCAACTGTCGATGGAAGCGCAGATTGCCTGCGCTTGCAAGACAGTATTCTACCATCTGCGGCAGGTGAAACGTCTGGCTCCTTACCTCTCCCGCTGCGACCTGGCCACGGTGATCCAAGCCACGGTCATCTCGAGGCTCGATTACTGTAATGCGCTGTACATTGGCCTACCCTTGTCGGCGATCCGGAAACTTAAGCTGGTGCAGAATGCAGCAGCATGCCTGCTGTCGGGAGCCCCAAGATCTGCGCATGTGACCCCACTCCTGCGTGCACTGCACTGGCTTCCCATTGAATTCCGGGTCTCCTTCAAGGTGTTAGTTCTAACTTTCAAGGCCTTACATGGTTACTGGTACCTGAGGGAGCGTCTTACCCCCATACAAACCCAGAAGATCACTGCGCTCAGAGGGGCTTAATCTACTAGAGGTCCCTAGTATTAAGATCTGTAGGCTGTCGAGCACCCGGCAGAGAGCATTTACAGTGGCCGCTCCGACACTCTGGAACTCTCTGCCGGAGGAGATACGAGCACTACGGGGCTTGTTGGCCTTCCGCAAGTCTGTGAAGACTTGGTTATATAGGCAGGCATTTGGTCCCAACTGATGCCTCCTATAGTTTGCCAGCTGCCAACATATCGTCCTGCCATGTATTGCTTGTGCATATTGTTGCTTGCCGGGATCAGTTGTGGGGAGTGGGGTTTTTGGGTATACGTCTTTTATCTGTTTATTGATGTTTTTATTGATTTTATGTTGTAAACCGCTCTGGGCTCCAGAGAGAGCGGTCTACCAAATCGAATTTATAAATAAATAAATAAATAGTAAGTACTCCGTACCTTCTTGTTTCCAACAGTGCCTTGAAGCCGTTACTGGTTGGCTGCGTGCCAGTAGATTGAGGGTGAATCCAGCAAAGACGGAGTTACTGTGGCTGGGCCGCCCAGTTGGTGGGGAGGCCCGACTGCCCATGCTTGGATGGCGAGGCATTATGCCTGACATCCTCAGTTAAGAGCCTTGGAGTCGTTTTTGACTCGTTGCTGTCGATGGAGGCCCAGGTCTCCAGTGTCATCAAAACCGCCTTTTTCCACCTGTGGCAAGCTAGGCGTCTGGCCCCCTACCTATCCAGAGATGACCTGGCCACTGTGCTCCAAGCCACGGTCATCTCGAGACTGGACTACTGTAATGCTGTTTACATTGGCCTGCCCTTGTCAGTGATCTGGAAACTTAAGCTTGTCCAGAATGCCGCTGCACGACTTCTCACTGGGGCTCCAGTGAGATGTCACATTACACCTATCCTCCAGCAGCTTCATTGGCTTCCGGTCGAGCACCTGATCACCTTCAAGGTTGGTGTTAACTTTCAAGGCCCTGCATGGTCTGGGGCCACTGTATCTGAGGGACCGTCTTTTCCCCTACCAACCCCAGAGGTCACTTCGTTCCGAACAAATGAACCTCCTTGAAGTACCGACCTTCAAAGCAATCCGTCTTACATCGACCCGGCGCAGAGCCTTTTCTGTAGTGGCGCCGTCAATATGGAACACTCTTCCTAGCGATGTACAGGCCATGCAGGACCTTCTCTCCTTCCGCAAGGCCTGCAAGACTCATCTTTTCTGGTTAGCCTTTGATTGCTAGGCCAGAAATCTTTTTTAAGCTAGTTTAATATGTATGCTTTTACCTCTGTGTGTTTTACCTGATTGTAAGCCGCTCTGAGCCCTCGGGGAGTTGCGGCATACAAGTCCAAATAATAAATAAATAAATAGTATAAACCAGTACTGACAACTACAGACCGAGTTCATTCTTTTTGATGCTGATTTCATTTCCTTCAATAGGGAGATGTAGTGAAGTGATGAAATGGCAATGTTGGTGACTGAAGGGACCAGAGAGAGGTTGATGTTGTTTTGTGTAGAACTAGTCGTTAGAGAGTTTTAGGAAAATTATTCCTAAAGGTGGTCGGGAAGTGAAAATTGGCACTCAATAGGAAGTTAAGGTCCAGAGAAAGGAAAAGCTGGGAGTGATTAAAGAAATTTGTTCTTATGTATCTACATGTGAAGGAAAACCATTTTGAAACGTTGTACTACAAGCATTTGAACCTATGTAACCAATAAGCATACTTCATAAGAATTACATAAATAAAAGAAGATACTGTTTCATCTACCAGCAAGCTTTTCTCTCAATCCGTCTCTGGGCTATTATATGCATAAATGGTGGCAGCAATGGCACAGGAAAATCCTCCTGAGAGAAATTAAAGAATCCAGGAGAAGTGAAGTCTCCACGGGAGATAATAGAAGAAACCTCTGCTATAGTGATTGGACTCTGTCCTTCTCCTCTACTATCATGGAAGAATCTTAATATATAAAAAGCTTCTGTGCAGCATGAGTAGGCTAAAAACAAAAAAACTAACAAAAACACACCAAATTTTGGCCACAAAATGCCAAACAGTCCAATGTGTGACCAGCAATCAGAAAAATGAAGAAAAAACAAACAAACAAAGACAATAACTTACAAATCTAAACACAGTTGGAAGACAACACAGAGCATGCACATTTCTCGGCTGTTTCTGAGGGTTCGCTGCCTCCTCCTTTGCCCCCCCCCCCCCCCGGAAATGGCTGACTGGCTTATCTGGAGCCTTCTTCCCATCCTTCCCTCCCTGGGGCCTCTGCATCTGGCCGCCCCTCCCTCTATTCAAACCTCCTCTTCCTCACTTGCCCTCTTTTCCCATGGGGGAGAGAGTAGCAGCAGCACCACTGCTCACTTCCCTCGGCCTCCAGATCCCTCGTTGTTTGAGTCCACAGTTCTCTCTGGATGTAAGTGAACTACAGCTCTATAAGTCAAGGTCAATGACCACAAAACCCTTCCATTGACTCCGGGAGACTAGTAGTAGTAGTAGCAGCAGCAGCAGCAGTAGTAATAGTAGCAGTAGTAGTAGTATATAAGGCAGAAAGAATGGGAGTGCCTGCCATAAGCTTGACTTACTGTTATTATCATTGTTGTTGCTTCTGGAGTAATTCTATCTCCCTGTCTGGCAGAAAGGGGGCTGGACTAGATGGCCTTTGGGGTTCCCCTCCAATTGCCTAAGCCTAATAATAATAATAATAATAATAATAATAATAATATGTATAATAACATAAGAGTAATTCTTTCTTTCTGCCTGGCAGAAAAAAGGGGGCTGGACTAGATGGCTTTGCGGTTCCCTTCCAACTGCCTAAGCCTCATAATAATAATAATAACAATAGTGTATAATAAAATATGAGTAATTCTTTCTTTTTGCCTGGCAGAAAGAAGGGGGCTGGATTAGATGGCCTTTGGGGTTCCCATCCAACTGCCTTAGTCTAATAACAACAACAACAACAATACTGTGTATTTATTTATTTATTTATTTATTGTTCATTTTTGTATTCCGCTCCTCCCAGCAGGCTCGGGGCAGATAACAGAGAGATACACGGGCAGCATGTCACAGCATATTGACATACGACCCTACAATTAAAACATAAAAACATAAAACCACATTAAAACATGTTACATTGTCATACGCGGAATGGGAGGACATATGGCATAGTTCTTAGTCCGGTGTGCCTAGTTGAAGGCTAAGCCAAAGAGGGCCATCTTACAGGCCCTCCGGAAAGGGGCCAGTTCCGAGATAGCTCGGGTACTGTCCGGGAGGGCGTTCCAGAGCACCGGTGCTGCAACGGAAAAGGTCCTTTGTCTGGTCGTCGATAGGTGGCAGGAGCGGACTGATGGAACTAACAACAGATTCTGTTCATCTGAGCGCAGTGATCTCGGGGGAGAGTACAGGGTAAGGCGGTCCCTCAGGTACGCAGGCCCTAGGCCGTGTAATGCCTTGAAGGTCAAAACCAACACCTTGAAGGCAATTCGGTACTCGATAGGAAGCCAGTGCAGTTGCCGGAGCGTAGGTGTAATGTGCTCCCTCACCGGCACTCCTGCCAGCAAGCGAGCAGTGGCATTCTGCACTAGCTTGAGTTTCCGGATTGTCGACAGGGAAAGGCCAACGTAGAGGGCATTACAGTAGTCTAGTCTCGAGATGACCCTCGCTTGGATTACCGTGGCCAGGTCGTTCCTGGACAGGTAGGGTGCCAGTCGCCTAGCCTGTCGGAGGTGATAGAATGACGTCCTGCTGACCACGGAGACCTGAGCCTCCATGGTCAGCGAGGAGTCCAACAGAACCCCCAAGCTCTTAACCGATGGCGATGGGTTAAGCCGCTCGCCATCCAGGGTAGGCAACCGGCACCCACCCAGCCCAGGCCGACCGGGCCACAGGATCTCCGTCTTCGATGGATTCACCTTCAGCCGGCTGGCACGCAGCCAACCAGTCACGGCTTCGAGGCATAGTTGGAAACAATCGGGTACGGAGTCCGGCCTGCCGTCCATTCTCAGCAGAAGCTGGGTGTCATCAGCGTACTGATAACACTCCAGACGAAAGTCGCGGGCCAGCTGGGCCAGGGGGCGCATATAGACGTTGAATAATAAGGGGGGAGAGGATGGCCCCCTGGGGGACCCCACAATTAAGTGGGAGTCTCCCGGAGACCTCTCCACCCCTCCACACGTTGTCCCCGGTCCCGGAGGAAGGAGGCCACCCATTTAAGGGCAGTCCCCCCGGAGCCGGCTAAACGGTGGGTCAACAGTGCATGATCTACAGTATCAAACGCTGCTGTCAGATCTAACAAGACAAGCAGTGCTGATCCGCCCTGGTCCAGTTGGCGGCGAAGTTGGTCTGTAATGGCGACAAGCACGGTCTCCGTCCCATGCCCAATACGGAAGCCGGACTGGAAGGGATCAAGTCCAGCTGTGTAGTCTAGGAACCGCTGCAGCTGCTCCGCTGCTGCCCTCTCAATTACTTTGCCTAGAAAAGGCAAGTTGGGAACAGGCCTGTAATTGGAGGGAGCCGAAGGATCTAAATTCGGCTTTTTCAGCAGCGGTTTCACCATAGCCTCTTTTAACCCCCCTGGGAAGACTCCTTGCTCAAGGGAGCTATTTATGATCGTGCCCAGGGGGCCTCGTAGCCCCTCCCGGCAGGATCTAACACGCCAGGAGGGGCACGGGTCGAGGGAGCAAGTAGTTGGTCTAGCTGCAGCCAGTAGCCTATCGACAGCTGCTGCGTCCAGCAGTTGGAAATGGGTGAAGGTGGGCCCACCGAGTGGCGGCGGAGTCTCGAGCTCGCTAACTGTATCAAGAGTGGCAGGAATGTCCCGGCGGAGAGTCGAAATCTTGTCAGCGAAAAAGTTCTGAAAAACCTCAGCTGTTGGAGCCAAACCCCTATCATTTGGGACAGTTGGGATTGTTGTCAAAGACCAAATTATCTTAAATAATTGGGTTTTTTTGTTTTTTTTTAATAACGGTTTTTATTAGTACTAAAACAAGACAGAAAACACAGGAACACCGAAGACCCCAGCCGGTGCCCCCATACGTACCCCCCTCCCACCCCGGGGTACAGAAACCCTGGATGGGGGGACACAGACCGCCAACATACAACAATGACAACAACAATAACAATAACAAAAAACAATGACAATGACGAAAACACTGCATCCACCCCCACACTACCCTCCTCCCCCCCCCACACACACACACATAACCAACTTCGTGACTCCCTAGACACATGACGGCGACCCTTATTTCACCTCTGGAGAGCATTATCACATATGCCTTCCTTGGTTCATCCGGTCCTTTGGATTCTTTATCACATCCTTTATAAGTCTAACCATCTTGACTTTTGGTAATTTATTTATTTATTTATTTCATCAAACTTGTATACCGCCACTCCCCGAAGGCTCGGAGCG
Source organism: Anolis apletophallus (assembly GCA_030556195.1). Lineage (NCBI taxonomy): Eukaryota > Metazoa > Chordata > Lepidosauria > Squamata > Anolidae > Anolis > Anolis apletophallus. The sequence goes on along the minus strand of JARBWK010000003.1, from coordinate 43,778,318 downwards.
GTTTACAACAGTTTGAGTGCCCAGAGGCAACATCAAGACAACATATACAAAGATAGACAGGGAAAAGAACAAGAGGGTAGGGAGAGGGGAGGGGGGGGGAAGTGTCAACATCAGTGTCCTTAGGGTCTCGCCTCGCCATCGAACAGGGGCAGGCGGGGGTGACCCAGTAAGATCGCCGATGCCAGGGGGCGCAGACTCCCACATGGGGGCCTGGGACAGAGATCCCGGCCCAGCTGCGCAGTGTCCCTTGAATCAGAGATGAATGTCCGGTGTGATTCTCGGAGCTTCAACTGCTAATAGCAGGAGCTCCAGAATGTCCTGGTGACGAATGTCCTCGGGGCCCGTGCCGGCCTCGACGCAGCACGTCCTCCGTTGGTTGGAACGAGAGGGAGACTGGCTCTGGGGAACCCACGGTCATCGGGGCCGGGGTCTGCTCTCGGCCTCCAGACCCGGGCTTGAGAAGGGGCTTGGGCGCCAGCCTTCCTCTTCCGGGGGCGCCTCCTCCTCTTCCGGTGGCCTCGCTGGTTCCTGGGCGGGTCAACGCCGGGAGTTGAGTCCTCCAGAGGCGGGACTTCCAGCTGCTGACTGTTTCCGGGTGAAGGTGCTTCTTGGGGCCTCAGCACATGGACGTCCCCAAGGACGTCCGCCATGTTGGGCCTCGCTTCCTCAAGGAGGCTCCCCCAACTCCTCCCAGGGCGGCGGCGGCGGCGACAGGCCTCTGGAGAGGCGGCCAGGACGGCCGAAATGTCCAACTCGACGAGCTCCGGGTCCACCTGCGGCGGGGGGTCCTCAGGGCCCGGCAGACGGTGTTCGGAGTGCTCGAGCAACTCCCGCGCAGCGGACGGTAGGCCAACCTGGGGGTTGGCCTGGGTCGCGGAGGGTGATGTCCTCTCGAGGGCCTCGGCCTCGACGGCGCCCAGCCCAACTCCAACGTCGGGGGTAGCCTTTTCTCGGTTTTCCCCGGTTGACCGGGCCTCGCTGGGAGTCCTGGTCAGGGTTGGCGCTGGGGAGGGTTGACAGGGTCACCGCTGGTGAGGCAGGCCTCACTTGGTCCGCCACCACGGAGCTGGAGGGAAAATCCCACGACTGGTCCCATAGAAAGTCCTGGCCTGCAGGGCAGGCTCGCGAAGGATCCTCTGAGCTGATGGGATCCTGCTTCAGGGCCGGGAGCTGCACTGTGGGGATTCCCATAAGTCCCAGTACGGCGCCGTATTTATCCCCAAATGCGTTGACATGCTCCATCAGTTTTGCATACTCCTCAAGTAGTTCAGTGTATACCCGGGGATCAAGTTGGCCGGTGGCAGGGGCCTGGGCCGCTTGTCGTGGCCTCCGTGGAGAGCTGCTTCTTTGAGGCTCCCCGGACTTGGGGACCCTAGGCCTCGAGACGGCTAGATGTTCCGCCGTCAGGGGGGTCTGCAAGGACGCTCTTCTACCTGAAGGTCCTCTCCCGAGCAGCTTCAGGAAACGGGCACCGGAGGCCGTCACGGGTCGGACGACCCATCCGTCCTTGGCCATCTTGGGCGTCCGTGGCGGTCCGGTTGCCTTTCCTACCCAGATTTGGTTGCCCGGTGTCTGTGGGTCTCCCAGGACGACCCCCCTGCGTTTGGTAGTCAAACTCCGTCCCCGGAGAGGGAACGGCGAGACCTGCCAGTCGTGTCCAGGAAATTTGAGAGGCTCTGCTGGAGCTCACCCATAGGGAGCTCCACAGCAGGCGCCATCTTGCCTTAAATAATTGAGCTGGGCGTGAACTGGCTGACTCTATCAAGGAAGAATAGTAGACCTTTTTCGCTTCCTTGATAGCTTGCTCATAAACCTCCTTAAATTGTTTATAAGCTGATTTCGACGCTTCGTCACGGAGACTCCGCCACATGTCCTCTAGTTGTCTCTTTCTCCGTTTCATCGCCCGCTGATGATGATGATATAATCATATAGTTCTTTCTCTCACCTGGGACCTTTCACAGATCTATAATAATAGAATAGTAATTCTATCAACAGAAAGCTGGGGGCTGGACTTAATGGGCTTTGAGGTTCTCTTCCAATTGATGATGATAATAATAATAATAATATCATCTCCTGGAGTGACTGCAGGAGCAAAAAAAAACCCTTTCCAGTATTTTATCACTCAGAACTCCCAGTGTGGGAGTTCTGAGTGATAAGTTTGGTGCCATTTTATCATTGGTGGATGGAGTTCAGACTGCTCTGATTATAGGTGAACTATAAATCCAAACAACTCCCAAATGTTAAGGTCTATTTTCCCCAACCTCCACCAGTGTTCAGATTTCAGCAAATTGAGTATTTGTGCCAAGTTTGGTCCAGATCCATAGTGGTTTGGGTTCACAGTGCTCTCCGGAGGTGGGGGCATTATAGTTTTCAGTAACATTTTCTATTTTTATGTATTTGACACACGTGAAGGGCCAGTGACTTCCCACCAAGCAACAACCTTTGTGGTACAGACAGATAGATATAGATATATATAATTTTGATTTCAGGAAGGAAAAGAGGGAAGGAGGATAGAACCAAAGAGGTAAAGAAGAAGGAAGGAAACATAGAGGTAGAGAAAAAAGGAAGGAAACATTACATTTATCAGAATCCAGCTCTTCTCTTTCCTTTCATTATTAGTAAACCACACATAGCCACAGCAAGACTGGCTGGGTGCAGGAGAGAAGGGAGGGAGGTAGGGAAAGACTGAAAGAATGAAGGAGGGAAAGGGGGGGAAGGAAGGAAGGAAGGAAGGAAGGAAGGAAGGAAGGAAGGAAGGAAGGAAGGAAGGAAGGAAGGAGAGAACGAAGGAAAAGAAGAGGTAGAGAATGAAAGAAAATAAGGAAGAAAAGAAACAAAAAGGGGAGGGAAGGCGGGAAAGGTAGAGAAGGAAGGAAGGAGAGAAGGAAATAAAAATGAAAGAAGGAAGGAAAGAGGGAAGGAAGCAGAGAACAGAAGAAGGAGAAAAAGAAGGAAGGAAGGAAAGAGAGAAGGAAGGATGGAACCAAAGAGCAAAGGAAGGAATATAAAAAGAAGGTGGAGAAGGAAGAAAGAAGAAGGAGGGAAAGATAAAGGAGGGAAGGAAGGAAAGACCGAAGAAACATATATTCACACACATACCAGTAGACATATATATGTCTAGACATACACATATAAACATACAGGCACACATATCACATCTGCTGTGAGAGAATTGGCCATCTTCAAGAATCTTCTCCAGATTCTGGGAGGCTTCTCATTATAGATCTGTGAAAGGTCCCGGGTGAGAGAAAGAACTCTTTTCTACTTGAGCCAAGTATAAATGTTGCAAGTTCCCTCCTTGATTACCATTGATTAGCCTTACTGCTTCAAACCCAGGCTTCTTCCTACCAGCGGAAATCCTTGGTTGGGACTGTTACATGTCTGAAAATGTTTACCCACAAGCATTAAGAAAAAACATATATTAAACACCACCACTTTGTCATTACATTATTTTCCAAACCACCAGAGTACGCCACAGCAATGCGTGGCACGTTACAGCTAGTATCTATATAAATAAAAATGTAATGTTCGTTTGTGGGATTAACATAACTCATAAACCACTGGATGAATTGCTGCCAGATTTGGCCACAAGACACCCACTAACCCAAGGGGTAACTATCACTCAAAAATTGATTTGTCATTTGGGAGTTATAATTGCTGGGATTTATAGTTAACCTGTCAGATCTGGGAAATCTGAGCTTGGAAGAAGTTCAGGTTTCCAGCCTGCCATGAGGTGGCTGACCTTTGTCCCAGTTCTCTGGGACCTTTGCCCTAGTTACTGAAGGACATGCTGAGTCAGTCTGGGAGTGATGTAACTTCCAGGTGCCTCCAGGGGAAGTGAGGTAACCTCTTCTGGACTTGGACATTGGACAATGAACTGTTAATGCTGACTCAGAGACTAATGAGGTCACATCCCTTGGGACTATGGGATTTGCTGATTCACCCGGATATGGTGCAACCCTGCCTGGACATTGCATGGGCAAGGGGAGGGGGGTTTGAGTATAAAAGGTGTGTTTGGGTGGCGGGACGGTGCTTTAGCTTTACAAGTGTTGTACCTGCAATAAAATCGTGTTGGACCGTGCTTCTATCTACACGTGATCCTTACCGAAATTGGAGCGTCATTACAGAAGCTAAAGCCCCATTCAACTTTCCCAGCAATGGAGAGGTTGGCTTGGAAGGAAGAGGAGTATATCGATATGTGGAATATTGCTCCTGAAGAGGTCCGGAGAACCATGGATTGGGAGAGGACAACCATTGACCAAGTGGGGTTCCCGGACGAGTCCAGGGAAGTGACGGCGTGTGGTGCGTCAGCCCAGAGGGACGAGCTCTGAGAAGCGGAGAGATTGTGGGACGCTCAGGTGAGCGCTTTGAGAGAAATGAGGCAGCGAGGCCCCATTCAGGCGGGTGTCCGGATGGCCGGAGGAACCAGAGAAGCTGTGCTGAAAGAAGGGCCAGCTCAGGTGGATCCAGTGGAGTGCAGGACCAGAGAAGCTGAGGGGAAGAGTGCCCCAGCTCAGGTGGACCTGGCGGAGTGTGGTAGTGAGACCACGGAACCTGAACCGCTGCCGGAGTTGGCGGTGATGCAGTGTAGAATGGATGCGATGGAGCATACCATGAGAAGGATGTCCCAGGCTATGCCCAGGAGAGAGCCAAGGGATTCGGCGTGGAGTGCCCCGGGAGGAGGAGACTTCACTTTTTATTCGTGGATGGATGGCGAACCATCAGCAGCTGGACGTCCTAGATCTCCCATGGGAGTGTGGGCGGATGGTGGTCATCTGGCGTCAGAGGAAGTGAATCCAGTCCCGGTGAGCCGGCCCCTGCAATCGGCAGGGATGGGAAGGGGAGTCTCAAAGATGGAGGCCCCTCAGGGGAGGAGAGTGCAATCTCAAGAGTTTGGAGGACGATTGAAGAAAGAACCTCTGAGGGTGGAATTTGAAGGGAAGCTTGCAAGGTGGCTTTCTTTATTGCGGCAGTGAGAGATCATATGGAGGACTACGGTCACCTTTACCCCAGTGATGGTAGCAGAGTTCGAGCTATTGGAGGGGTGTTTAAAGGAAGGGCCGCTGAATGGTATGTGCAGTGCCATGACCGGAGAGATCCATGTTTAACATCGGTTCGGGCCTTCTTGCAAGCTATTAGAAACCGTTTCCGTGATCCTCTGGAGAGGATAAAAGCGAAGGAAGCGCTGCGAAGTCTATCCCAGGGATCCCGTTCGGTCACTGAATATGCAGAGGAATTTATGGGATTGGCCGGAAAAGTTGCAGAATGGTCCCAGGCAACATTGCTTGAACTATTTAAAGATGGCCTGCGGAAGGAGATTTTAGAGTGGTGTCTGCATCGCGGAGATCCAGGTGACGTTGATGGGTGGATCCAGTTGGCCGGCAGCGTGGAGGGGATCTTAGCCCAAGTGCAGCGACGACGGTTCCAGTCGACGAGATCCAGGGTGTCGGGACGCGGTTTTGCTGAGGGCCGCTTCCGGGGAGGAGAGTTTCGTCGTGGCGGCGGTGGTGGCAGGGCCAGCGTTGTGAAGAAGCCAGTGATGGGATGTGGCCTTTGTTTCATCTGTTCCCAGCCGGGCCATTTTGCGTCCCAGTGCCGGCAGAAGCCGGTGCAGGATCCTATCCGTTCGGATCCATCTAAAGTAGCATCTGCTAGGGCGGCTTTTGTGGACAATACTGATGTGAAAAGTGTTGGGGTGAGTCCCCCAAGTGTACAATGCACCCTGGGTTTATTTAAAGGGAAGGAAATTATTGAGAAAAAAGCATTGGTTGACTGTGGGTGTTCGGAGAATATCATGTCCCCTAAGTTAGTAGATGATTTGGGGGGGGGGCATGAAAACTTTGGATACCTCTGTTAATTTTACTCAGTTAGACGGGTCATCTATTAAGGGTGGGCCGTTTTCTTTGGGTACTAAAGATTTAAAAGGTCGGGTGGGACCTTGGGAGGGGGGTATTGATTTTGTAGTGACCCCCATTAAAGGACATGAGGTGGTATTAGGACTACCTTGGTTAGAGCAAGTCAATCCCAAAATTGATTGGAAGTCTGGGAAGGTGCAATGTGAGCCAAATGTGGGGAAAGGGGTTTTGGACGAGGTACAGGGGGTGCCTGTAGAATATTGGGATTATGCAGATGTGTTTAACCCTATATTGGCCCAAAGTCTTCCCCCTTTCCGAAATGTACAGTGTAGTATAGAGGTTAAAGAGGGAGCTATCCTGCCTAAACCGAAAATATATGCCATGACTGTGCAGGAGAAGGTGGCTCTGAGAGAGCAGATTGATGGGTACTTAGAGAAGGGGTTTATTCAAAGATCTGAGTCTCCTATTGCAGCACCAGTTTGGTTTCGGGAGAAAAAGGATGGGAGGTTGCGATTATGCATCGATTATCGGGGGTTGAACGCCATTAGCACTACGAATTGTTATCCCTTGCCCTTAATTAAGGATTTATTGGGCCAGCTAGGGGGCGGTAGATTTTTCACCAAATTGGATTTGATAGATGCGTTCCATATGGTGCGGGTGAAAAAAAAGTGATCAATGGAAGACTGCTTTCTCTTGCCCCCTCGGGCTATTCGAATGGACCGTGATGCCATTCGGTTTGGCCGGAGCTCCCGGTATTTTCATGCAGCTTATAAATGAGGTGCTGCACCCCCTTTTATATAGGGGAGTTTTTGTGTATTTGGATGATATAGTGATTGTGATGCGTACTAGAGAAGAGCATGTTCAGTTGGTTCGAGAGGTGAGAGGTTAAGACAGGCTAGTTTGTATGTGAAGTTAAGTAAGTGTGAGTTTGGGAAGAGTCAGATTGATTTTTTGGGGTATCGGATTAGTGAGAATGGAGTGGCCATGGATCCGGCTAAAGTAGAGGATGTGTTGAGCTGGGAGGCTCCGCAAACCCGGAGGCAATTGCAGGCATTCTTGGGACTGGCGAATTTTTATCGTACTTTTATACCTGGGTTCTCAGCTATAACTCTCCCACTCACGGAGTTGTTAAAGACTAAGGGGAAGGGGGAGTCAAGGAAGACCAAGTCCCCGGGGGCGAAATTAAGTTGGACTAAGGAGTGTCAAGAAGCGTTTGATAGATTAAAGAGAGCTTTTACCCAAGGTCCTTTGCTAGTGCATCCAGATGTGGACAAGCCTTTTGTGGTACAATGTGATGCTTCCGCTTGGGCATATGGAGGGGCGCTGATGCAGAAGGATGGACAGGGAAATTTGAGACCGTGTGCATATTTCTCGAAGAAGTTTGGGGAGCTGGAGAGGAAGTGGCCCGTTTGGGAGAAAGAGGCTTTTGCTGTAAGGTGTGCTTTGCAAACGTGGCGTCAGTTTCTGGAGGGGGCGACTTTTCCTTTTGTGGTGTTAACGGATCACCAGAACCTCCAGTATTTAAAGAACCCTCAGAAGCTATCTCCCAAATTGGTGAGATGGGCTCAGTACTTTGCCTGGTTTAACTTTTCATTACAGCACACAAAGGGAAGTGAGAATGTAGTGGCAGATGCATTGTCTCGGTATCCTGATGTAGGGGAAAATTGTTTGGAGAAAGCGGAGGAGGTGTTTACAAGAGAGCATTGGGGATTAGCAGTACAGACGAGGTCTCAGGTAAAGAGAGAGGTGAAAGAGGAGGAAGGAGTAGTAGATGAGTGGTGTTTAGAGTTACAGAAGGGTTACGAAGGTGATGCGTGGTTGCAAGATCATAGGGGTGAATGCAAGATGTTGAATGGTTTATGGGTTATGGGGAATAAGGTGTATGTTCCTCGAGGTGTACGGAGGAAGGTTTTGCAGCTTAATCACGATCATAAGTCTGCTGGTCATTGGGGAGTGACGAAAACGCTTTTGGCTATAAAGAAACGGTATTGGTGGCCAGGAATGAGAGCGGAGGTGAAGGAGTATGTGGAGCATTGTGAGGACTGTGCTAGAAATAAGGATCCTGCTGCTAGACCTCGAGGGCTGATCCAAGTGGTGGCCTCCCCAGTGCGGCCGTGGACACATGTCAGTACAGACTTCGTGGGGGAGTTGCCATCTAGTCGGGGATACAGATTTATTTGGACGGTGCTGGATTTATTTTCAAAACAGGCCCATTTTATCCCTTTGAAAGGGTTACCATCAGCAGAGAGGTTGGCTGAGTTATATGTACAGCATGTGTATCGGTTGCACGGATGCCCAGAACAGGTTCTCAGCGATCGAGGGGTTCAGTTTACTGCCCGGTTTTGGGAGAAGTTTTTAGAGGTGCTGGGAGCTCAAAGAAAACTTACGACCGCTTATCATCCATGCTGCAATGGGGGCGTGGAGAGAGTGCAAAAATCACTAGGAGGATATTTGCGGATATTTAGTAATAAGGAGCAGAATAACTGGTCAGACTTATTGCCTTTTGCTGAGATGGCGTATAATAGCTCTGTGCATTCTTCCACGGGAAAGTCCCCTTTCGAGATAGTTTATGGCCAGGATGTGGCCCCTTTGCCCCAATTATTGGAGTTTGGTGGGGAGGAGAAGAGTGAGTGGAGGATGCGAGCACAGGACGATTGGAGGGAAGTAACCGAAGCTCTGGGAAAGGCGTAACGGGCGTACAAGCTGTTTGGGAATCGGCGGAGACAGGAAGGGGAGGAGTATGTAGAGGGTGATTTGGTATGGTTATCCACCCAGAATTTAAAGTTGGGGAGCCCGTCTAAAAAGTTAAGCCCGAAGTATATTGGACCTTTCAGAGTGGAAAAGGCAGCCAATAAAGTCTCTTATACCCTCCTTTTGCCGAAGAGTTTAGGCAAGGTTCATCCCACATTTCACTGTAGTTTGCTAAAACGATATATGGGACCCCTTCCACCCAAAGACTGAATGGTGTTTTGTTTCTACAGGGGGAGGACGTGGTGGAGAAGGACGTTATGTCAGATCTGGGAAATCTGAGCTTGGAAGAAGTTCAGGTTTCCAGCCTGCCATGAGGTGGCTGACCTTTGTCCCAGTTCTCTGGGACCTTTGCCCTAGTTACTGAAGGACATGCTGAGTCAGTCTGGGAGTGATGTAACTTCCAGGTGCCTCCAGAGGAAGTGAGGTAACCTCTTCTGGACTTGGACATTGGACAATGAACTGTTAATGCTGACTCAGAGACTAATGAGGTCACATCCCTTGGGACTATGGGATTTGCTGATTCACCCGGATATGGTGCAACCCTGCCTGGACATTGCATGGGCAAAGGGAGGGGGTTTAGGTATAAAAGGTGTGTTTGGGTGGCGGGATGGTGCTTTAGCTTTACAAGTGTTGTACCTGCAATAAAATCGTGTTGGACCGTGCTTCTATCTACGCATGATCCTTACCGAAATTGGAGCGTCATTACAGAACCTACAATCAAAGAGCATTCTGAACACCACCAATGATGGAATTGAACCAAACTTGGCACACAGGACTCCCATGACCAAAAGAAAACACTAGAAGGGTTTGGTGGGCATTGACATTGAATTTCAGAGTTGTAGTTCACCTACATCTAGAGAGCACTGTGGACTCAAACAATGAAGGATCTGGACCAAACATGGCAGTAATACTCCATATGCCCAAATGTGAACACTGGTGGGGTTTGAGGGAAATAGACATTGACATTTGGGAGTTGTAGTTACTGGAATTTAAAGTTCACCTACAATTAAAGAGCATTCTCAACCCCACAACAACAGAATAGAGGCAAACTTCCCACACAGAACCCCCATGACCAACAGAAAATACTTAAGGCCATCCAGTCCAACTCCCTTCAACAGGGCAAGAAAAGATCATCAAAGCCCTCCTGACAAAGAATCATCCAGCTATATATATATATATATATATATATATATATATATATATATATATGATTCACACACAATATCATAGATTTGAAAGGGACCCCTAAAGAAGGACAATTATATGTTGCATGTTCCAAAGTAGACAAACCAGACAATCTCCACATCAATACTGACAAAGGAACCGCAAGTAATACTGTTTTCCCACAAGCGTAAAAGAAATTAAATATATTAGAAACACTTTCTCATTACTTTATTATCCAGATCACCAGACTGGGCCACAGCAACATGTGGCAGGGGGCGGCTAGTATAATATAAATATGCTTAGAGTTTACTTTAGTAAATAAAGCGTGTGTTTACCATTGTTCAGCGCTTTGGGAAATAGCTGAAAAAATAGCTTTTCCCAAGCCCAGCATTTATGAAGGTGTCCTGAGCATTTAGGCAATCCACTGTGGGTGCAGTAATATAATCCCTTCTTGCTAGCCGACTCATTCTTGTTCCTGATAGTGTGGTGTCCGTGTCATCCCTTGGTGTGCCTGCTTCTAAGATTAGTGATTCATCCTGTCCTACTGAACTTATTATTTTGAGCTCTTGTGGTTATATTTTGTAATAGTAACCGTTCGGATGTTTAAATCGTTTCAAGGAAATCAAGCGCTTTCATCCCTCCTCCTTTCGTCTAGTGATTTTTCAAATACCGAAGCTATCAGAGTTGAAAGAGCTGATTTAGCCCCTTCCCAAAAAGTGGGGGGTTCGCAAACCTATTTTCAGTATTGAACTGCCATTGACATCTAAAGTCCCCACCATGCTGTTTTCCTCCACACTCCAGCAATCAGGACATCCAGCAAACCCATAAAAATCCAAACTAATAGCATGAATATTCAGTGACCTAGAATACTAATTATTGTCATGAATATTAATGTGATCGGACTTGCTTTTTCCTCTTCTGTTTCTCGCTCTCTCTTTTTTTTCCACTCAGCCAGCTCTAAAGATGGGCCATAATGAGAGCATTTAAGAGAGAGAGCGCTCTCCGCCGTGACAGGGACTGGGGTAATAAGGAGAGCTTGATTAACGTGGTGCACTTGGGGGAGAGATGAGAGGCTTCACGTGGTCCTGTTGTGGGGGAGGCAATGAGGCACCGGCGGCTGTGTTGCTGCTCCCTCAGATTAATGAGGCCTAAGAGTGCATTAGGAACAGTGACAAAGGTTTGATCTAATGGGTTCAGTCATTTTTCCTTTGAGTGACAGACGCACAGAAGTAATTGGCTGTGCAGAATGGCAGCTCATTGGCAGTACTTAAGGATACATTATCCCTGTTGTGTGGCCCGCAGAGGCTGTTTATCAAAACTGCTCACACTGCAGACTTGCATTTACAAAGCTGCTGTTTCAGAGGCAACCGCTTTAAAATAAAATAATTGTAATTACAATAATGTTGGATCAAAAGCTCTCTTCCATCCACCACCCCCCTCCCCAAAAGTTTCTCATCATTTTAGTTTTGAAATGGTCTGGAAATAGTTTAATAACTATAGTTTGTTTTAACTTGCAATCTTTTGCAATTTTGTAGGTTGATAATGTTAAATAATTGTGTGTTGTTTGTTTGTTGTTGTTTTTTTAAAAAGGGAACATGTATATTTAAACTTGATAGGAAATTTGCCATTTTTGGAAGACAGACATTATTGAATGAGAGAAGGCAAACAAATGCTTGTATTTCATTTTTTATTCAGAAGGCAAGTAGTTTTACTTAGAAATGCTGAAGGATCTATCTGTTTGATTTGAAGTTGACGTTAACATATCTCAGCAACGAAAACAAAATCCTACAGAATTAGTAAAAAAATAAACATTTTAAATACCATGGTATTCCACAGTCCTTATTAGTCTATATTAAAGCCAGTACCACTTTGATTTCCCAACTATTTACATGTGTACCCCAATGGTGATGCATTCAGTATGGATGCTTTATATGGTTAGGAATTTATTTTGTTTAAAATGGCATTTTCTTTTTATAATCTTATTCATTTTTTCTTGGCAAGCTTTTTCCTTGTCACAAATAATCCCCTCCTCTTAAGATGGCAAGGTTTGGTACTGTTTTTCTGCTACAGTGAAAATGTCTCAGACTTCTGACATTTTCCTTTATTTCATTTTTATTTTGATTAGCTGGGTTACAGAGCCACAACACCGGGTCATTTGACAATCTTGGGGAGATAGACATGAATGCGCTATTCAAAGGCACGAGAAAAAATAGGCTGTGAAACAAGAGCCAAGCATGCCTTTCTAGTCTAACCTTATTTTAAAAGCTTCATCAGTCAGTTAGACTTAAAATGAAGCTATCTCGCTACCAGGATTGCTGCTAATGATATATAACAAGACTATATTTGTCCCATTGACTTATTCTGAGTGGGTTCTCCTGGATGCTGTTTTTAATTAGATATATGGAGCGGTGTGTCTGCCTTGATTCTATACAGATTATAGTCCTGAAAGAAGAAAGTAGCGGAAGATGTATTTGTCATGATGTATTTTTAAACATTTGTGGTGCATTTTTGGAAACATGGTACTTGCTTTCTGAGGAGAACTTCCATTCTACTTTGTTATGAAGTCATTCCATCAGTGTGAACACTGTGGAAGTCTTTGCAAAGACTCTAAGGAAAATAAATACTTCTATAGTAATTTATTTTTATATTGAGGCATGTAAAGAGGGAGACTGAAAATTGTGTTAAGTTCTGACAGTACAGAAATCTGAATTTTCTCAATGTGACAGTAACTTATATTGCAGCTATGCCATCAGTGTTTTGTCTTGCAGGTTTTTATCATGAGTAGAAGTAACTGAAATTTTATTTTTAAAGTATTGCAGGGTATACCTGTCCAAAAGAAGACTAGTTCCATTCAGGATTCCAGCTGTAGAATTTTGTATCTCAGCATGCTTTATACTTGCTTTACTCTAAACTTCAGTTGCTGTTTCAATAGCCATTCCTTAGTCTGGAGCTTTTTAGAATTCTTTTGTTTTGTTCTAAGCACCACAAATAATTTGATGTCATCAGCAAACCCAGCCTTTTTTGCTGTTCAGTCTTAACTCTAGGTATTTTACGAACAATTTGAAAAGCAGTAATTTCAGTATGGACCTTCTCACTAAAAGCAGTACCTATTTACAGTATCTACTCACAATTCTGTTTTCAATCTACTAGGTGGGCAGAGAGCTGGGGCTGACAGTGGGTACTCACCCCGACCCAGGCTTCAACTGCCAACTTTTCGATCGGCAGAATTTTCTGCAGCTTAATTTAACCCTGCTGTGCTAAACCTGGCCAATGTAGCCAATTGAAGGGTGTGAGACTGACAGGCCCAGATTAACACCTTTTTGCGCCCTAGGCCACACTTTGGAATTACGCCCCCTTTAAGCCAAACTCTACCGCTGCTTTTTTTCTTCAGCTACTTTCTCTGATTTTTTTTAAATAAAAAAAAAAACATAACAAACTGATTGCTGAAACAGCTTCCTGGAAGGAAGTCCCATTAAAATCAATGATCATTAATAAGAAAATATATCTGTGATGTTTTCTACAGAGTGAGCTAGCTAGAATTTCTGGGAGCTGAAATCCAAAACATCTGGAGGTCCAAAGTTTGTCCATGCCTGTTTTAGAGGAAGGAACTGGCAACACTACCTCTGAGTATTCCTTGCCTAAGACAATCATGGGGTCAGCTAAGTCAGTGGTTCTCAACCTGTAGGTCCCTAGGTGTTTTGGCCTACAACTCCCAGAAATCCCAGGTGGCTTGAAGGCACATACATACATGCACACTTCCCTACAGAGGCAGGACAATCAATAATGCAATTATTTCTGGGGAAAACACTGACCCGAAGGGCATATGTCTCTTTGATGTTACTGAGCTCCCTAAGTGCAAAAACACTTAAGTATACTGGTACTTTGGCCATTATGAAGGGCCGAATACCTCCTGTAACTGCAGAAGGTGGAGACTGCATACATAAGCATTTACCCTTTTAAAATAGAATCTGAAGAAGAAAGAAAATAGAATAGTTGATTGGTTAGTGAGATGTGGGCAAATTATGTAGGTTGCCAACCTAAGGATATTGCAAAGACAAATTCAGATAGCTGTATGGCAGGTAGGCTGTGGAAGTAACTTGATATCAAAAGCAGCATGCAAAGGATGAACAGTGGAGGACTAACAGATCTATTATGATACTGTACTCATGAACCCGCAACTTGCTACTATGAGTTGTATTGTAAGGACTGCATTTTGGGTTTGCCCTGGTCTGGTAATGTCTTTGTCTTGTAATAATCTGGACAGGGCCTCCATATACAGTCTTGCAGTCATAAGGCTGATAGCAGAACTTGTGTTGCTTTCTATCACACTTTTCTTTCAAGGAGCTCAAAGCAATATATGTAGAGCCCTCTTCTCACTGTTCCCTCATTTCAAAAATAGTACGCAGGGTCTTTCTAGCAATAAATACTCACAAAGGACGCTGACTGAAAATGAAGTAATTACTGATAGACTAAGGTGTTGTTGTTTTCAGTCATGGGAGTTATTCAGAAAATCTTGGAGTAGCATTTGGCAGCTTAATATACCATAGTGTACTTTTCTGTGTTGTGTAGTGCAGCTGAGAAAAATTAACTGGAGAAAATACACAGAAAATGTGAAAACCCCTGCAATGCTATTCTGTTCTTCACTGGACTTGCTCTCTCTCTCTGTTTCCTGGAGCATTATGAACAGTTCTTTCTACTCCTCTATTTTACAGTACCCAGGAACAGATTTAGAGGCTGACAAAAGCTGAGATGAGACTAGAAAGAAAAGTACAGATGTTCTGAACAGGAAATTATATACATAATAATCAACCATGTATCATGAACATGGGTAGATGTTGTCTGTTCCTTCTACCTGTACTTGAACAAAAGTGGGGGAAAGGATGACAAGTTTTACAGTGTTGAGAAAGGGAACACTCCATATACAATGTGATTTATCAGCAATGCTTGCCCTAGAATATTGCTAAGGCTGATTGGTTTCATGTGTACAGGAGCATACGTGGCTCTGAGAGTGGGATGAGGTAAAGATAAAGGTTTCTCCTTGCCATTAAGTCTAGTTGTGTCCAACTCTGGGGAGTGGTGCTCATGTCCATTTCTAAGCCGACGAACTGGCATTGTCCATAGATACCTCCTAGGCCATGTGACCGTCATGACTGCATGGAGCGCTGTTATCTTCCTGCTGGAGCGGTACCTATTAATCTACTCACCTTTGCGTGTTTTCAAACTGCTAGGTTGGCAGAAGCTCGCTAAGTGTATTAAACACAAAAGAATAAGTCTACTCTTTAAGGCCTTGCATGGTCTAGGGCCTGTGTACCTGAGGGACCGCCTTACCCCGTATGTTCCCCCGAGATCACTGCGCTTGGAAGAGCAAAATTTACTGGTTGTACCATCGTCCCGATCCTGTCATTTGTCCAGCACAAGACAGAGAGCCTTCTCTGCGGCGGCTCCAGTACTCTGGAATTCGCTCCCTGACCACATTCGAGTGGTCTCTGAACTCCTCCCTTTTCGAAGGGTTTTACCCAAACGCTTCAGGCTAGCGTTTGGGTAAATCCAAGCTCAATTGGTTCATCTCGTCTTAATTAAGGAATCGTAGCCCTGCACCATCCTGGCTATGTATTGCGTTTTTACTGTTTTTACTGTATGTTTTATTGTACGCTTTTATTGTATGCTTGTATTTGTGATCCGCCCCGAGCCTGCTGGGAGGAGCGGAATATAAAATCGAAGAAATAAATAAATAAATAAATAAATAAATACTCTATGTTCCGTATCTCTAAATACAACAAGCCAGGAATGTATCTCAAGAGCAATATACTCACAAGTAATTATATCTGTACCATATATCTTTTATCTATATAAACATTACAAAACATATGATATGAAGGAGTGAGTCCCTTTCCACTGATATCTAGTACATGAGGAGTTCAACACAAATAGTTCAACACATAATGAGTTCAACACATCAAGAGTTCAACACAAGAGGCGTTCTACACATTAAGAGTTCAACACAAGAGGTGTAGAATCTTCCCATTGATTTCAGATACTTTCCCATTCAGATCTGCCATTCCAATGTGAGAGTGAGATAAAATCACCATTGCTACCACACCTGCTAATTTGGAAGCCACCAATGGCATTCCCTTTTCATGGTGGTGGGATTGTGTGCTCCTGTGAGGAAAGAATCTATATTGAGGGCTCAGTGCTTCTGGTAGTGTCTCCCATGTCAAACAGGCTTTTGCTGAGACACTAGTAGACTAAATGTGCCAAGGAGTTAGTGGGAGAAAGTCGTGGGGCAATATGACACCTGTGGAGGACTTTCCAGAGACAACAACAGTAGCATCATAGCTAACATTGGTTAATACTGTTCAGCAGGGCTTACAGTAAACCCCATTTACATAATTTTAAACCATAAAAACTCTATGGTGGGCTATTAAAGCTTCTTTGCAGACAAGATCTCACTGCTCTGCCATGACCTCCCTGTCACGGTTGATACAGTGAGCGAACCCGAGACTCCGTGGCCACTTGACGAGCCTACCTTCGACCAGGACGTAGAAGCGATCGACAAGATCATTGCTGCAGCTAGACCAACAACATTCTCCCTCGACCCGTGCCCCTCCTGGCTTGTTAGATCTTGCTGGGAGGGGTTACGTGGATCTCTGTTGAATATAGTAAACAGCTCCCTTGAGCAAGGAGTCTAGGGCAAGTTTAAAAGAGGCAATGGTAAGTCCGCTGCTGAAGAAACCGGGTCTAGATGGCTCGGTTCCCTCCAATTACCGCCCAGTTTCGAACTTACCGTTTCTGGGCAAGGTGATTAAGAGGGCAGCAGCAGGACAGCTGCAGCAGTTCTTGGACGATACAGCCGGATTAGATCCCTTCCAGTCCGGCTTTTCTCTTTGGGCACGGGACAGAGACTGTGCTGGTCTCTATCACAGACCAGCTGCGCTGCCAGTTGGACCAAGGCGGGTCAGCACTGCTTGTGTTATTGGACCTCACGACAGCATTTGACACAGTTGACCATTCTCTATTGATCCACCGGTTTAGCCATGACAGGAGTTAGGGGGTCCACCCTGCCAATAATGGATGGTGAGGTGGTTAGCCCGTCGCCTCTGGATAAAAGCCTGGAGGTCCAACTGGACCCTCTGCTGACGATGGAGGCTCAGGTCTCCACTGTGAGCAGAGCAGCGTTTTTCCATCTGCGCCAGGCAAGGTGGCTGGCGCCCTACCTTTCCGGTGACGACCTGGCCATGGTAATCCAGGCCACGGTCATCTCGAGACTGGACTACTGTAATGCCCTTTACATTGGCCTTCCTTTGTCAGTAATCCGGAAACTGAAGATGGTGTAAAATGCTGCGGCTCGACTGCTGGCTGGAGTGACACTATCATGCCACATTACACCAGTCCTACAGTGCTTGCACTGGCTCTCTATCAAGCACCGGATTGTCTTCAAAGTGCTGGTGCTAACCTTTAAGGCCTTGCATGGTCTGGGGCCGGTGTACCTGAAGGACTGCCTTTCCCTGCATGTTCCCCAGAGACCACTACGGTCCATGGATCAAAGCCTACTAGAGGTTCCATAACTTAAGATCTGCCGCTTGTCATCGACACGGCAGCGCACTTTTTCTGTACCAGCGCCTAGCCTTTGGAACGCCCTCCCAGAGGAGGCACGAGCAATAACTGATCTACAGGCTTTTCGGAGGGCCTGTAAAACCTGTTCCGTCAGACATTCAATCTTTAAGCTGTAACCCCTACTCTGGTCTTAATCTGTTTTTATTATGTTTTCAAGTATGTTGTGTTTTGTTGTTCATTGCTGTAAACCACCCTGAGCCTTTTCGGGAAGGGTGGTATATAAGTCAAAATAATAAATAAAATAAACGAAACTCCCAAGTGAGGTGGCATTGGGATACAGGAGAAGACAACTATGAGTAGTGTTATGACTAATAATAAAACTGGACTGAAATAACATTCTGCTGCTGGCCTGGCATGGTCAAAAGTGAAAAGGATTTGATGTGACAGTCCTTCTGAATGGTCCTGCTAAGGAGGACCATGCTGATTATGGTGTTGGCCATCTAGCAATAATTTAATCAATGAGTCGCCCTTCAGGGGGAGAAGGGGGGTGGGGTGGGTGAAAGTACATAAAATAAATAAATAACCAGTAAGAAAATAGTATGGGAAGCTTGAGGGCAGTCCTCACTTGAGTCTCTACAGCCTGGTCCCTAGAGAGCAGCCTCTTTGCTGCTGTTGATGAGAGTGAAACATAGGAGATTGGAGGTGACATTATGCCCCACTTCATGAGTGATTGATCAGATTTTCAGAAGTGTCATAACTGGAGAAACAGTTCAGGAGATTTTCATTCCTAACCAAAATAAATGTTGATTTATTGATTTATGATGCCCTAGAGTCCTGGCGGAAAAGGTTTTACTGGAGCAAGAGAAGAAGAAGTGAACTTGCTGTAAACATCTCCTGAACTGAGATTTGCCTTCTAGATGGCAGAGCACTAAATGAAAGACTACCTAGATTGTTTATACACAATGAATAAATTGTGACTCCTGGTGGTTAAAGGGAATACTACAATAAAATTGTATTTTTAGAGAAAAAAGTTCTGCCTGCTGTCAAAATTATTGTTCAGACAGGTGTTCAAAGACAACACCAAATGACTGAGCCAAATGATTCAAATCTACTGATTCTACATCAGTTATGACAAATGAGATCAAGGTGAGCTACAAAGTACAGGAAATTTTGCAACAGAATAGAAGAAAACAATTAAGGAGGCATATATATTAGGACCTAAAAAGATTATTGATTCAGATTATTGATAAGTTAGAACCTGAAGGAAATCCTAAGGAGCTAAGGAGAAGGTTTCAAGAAAACAAGATTTGTCTGAAGATCCTTTCAAGGAATTAAGAAAAAAGTCTCTGGAGAAGGAATTTAAATAAGATCCTGAAATGTCAAGATATGTCACTGAATACTAAAGTTGAAGTCACCATAGGGTCATCATAAATCGAAGTTAACAACTTTTCCCAAGAGTAATTCTGAAGTGAAGTCAGCCCCATGTCTAGTTTCTAGTTAAGTTAAAAAAACCACTATGTTACTATTAAGCCATATCGCTTTTGGTAGCCATTTGTCCTTCTAATAAAGTATGTATCCAGAAATGACAACATCCCACAAGTTTTCTCAATTCCATCAAGTTTACATTCTGTCCATTGTGTTTTGTGTTCTCTCTTAAAATCAAACACCCACTTTTCTTTTGACTTGAAGACAACTGACATCAGCAGCAACTGGCTCCTATATCCACAGGATAGATATCAAATGTTTCATTTATGCACTTTGGAAATGTATGGCCCCTCTAAGCATTTTCTAAGTGTCTTTATGGTATTCTTGGACCAGAAGTCCTTCATTTAAATAGGATTTACTATTATCTGAGGTTTTGCGTATCCATGTGAATTCTAGGATTGTATGCTCTGTGTAGACAGAGGTCATACTGTACTCCATGTTCCTTCCACATTTTCCAATTTGATCATTAGATGTCTTTGACTGATTATCATGTTTGCATATGGCCTTTCCCTTTTCCTATGTAGGCAATCAAAATATGTTTCACCTTCACCCACAAGGAATGCCTTTAACCCAACTGGGATGCACACAGATCGGTCAATATAAGATTTTAGCCTGATTGCTAGAGCAAACACTGGAGTGAGTTGAAGAAGAATTTCAATGGATATTGCTTGCCATGTAACCAGATAATAAGCACTGCTGTTTGAAATTTCCTCTTCCTCTGCAAAATATAGAAGCTCTTCCAGTTAACAACCCTAAGAGTCATCAATATTCGTTCTCACAATATTTCATTTATGCTGGCATCTTTCACTCTGGCAAACCAATGGTTACTCAACATATGTGTCAAGCAGTATTTTCTTTGGTTAATTAAAGATGGGAACATACTGTGTCCCAAAATCTCTGTGATAATTTTGAATGGTTTAAGTCTGTTAAATTACAGATTTCCTAAATGTATAGTTTTTCATATACAGTTGGCCTCCACATTTTCGAGTTTGGATTTTGTGGTTTTTTGCAGATTTGATTGAAACATTATCTGTAGAAATCTCTAGCGCATAACCATGGTATTGATCTCTATCACTTGAGGGATAATCCCAGTTACTCCCCCTGCCTGCCAGCCATATCACATACTATGAAATGCACTGATACAGATTTTTGCATTAGTGGTAAAGTTAGCCTGAGAAGCTATTGTGGTGTAGTGATTTGAATTTTGGACTCCATTGACCAGAATTCGGATCCCTGCTCAACCACAGAAATGCAGTATCTTGGGCAAATCAAATTATTTTGTCCTTAAGAGGTGAGCAGTGGCAACCCCTTTCTGAACAAATTTTGCAAAGAAAAACTCAAGTTCAAAACAACTTGAAGGCACACAACCTTTTTGCATATTCCTCCTCTCACCCAACAAAGTTAAGTACCCTTTGATTTAAATGAGAGAGATTTTAAGTATACAGTTTAATTGCACCTGTCCCAGTTTAACCAGGCTTTTGACCATGAAAAATGCATATCTACATTTGAATATAAGCAACATTGGTATTTCATTTTAATCAAATCTGACTTCTTAATCAAAGTCAGATAACTTTACATCAATTGGTGGAGTCTCAAAGGCTTCCAATTAATTTGTAGGTATTTTCTGTTTTCTGTGATTACTTTTCCTTTGCTGTTACGATTTCTTAACTTTATGTTTTTCTGTATGTTTTTGTTATTCTTTAGGGAGTTTATAAAAACCAAATAAAGCCTTTAAAAAGGTTGAGACGCATAGGATGGTTTTTATAAAGCACCTTGAACTTTCTACTGAAAGGCAGTGTATAAAAAATTTCAATGAATAAATTCAATATTTCATAATGTATGTTTATGTTCTTAACTCCTTAATTAATAAAATACAAAAAGTTGCATCCAGTTGTTAGTCCCAATGCAACTAAACCCATTGAATCAACTGAATTTACATCATTGTTGGTTCTCCAAGTCCCCATTGACCTATTCTAGTTGGGACTATGAATTTGTCTTAGCCCAGGGCTTGTTCATAATATTAATTCATATATATGAGTATATCTTCTCAATTTTTGTGCTCTTACTGATTTTAATTAAAAGAACCTGAAGTATATTGGGTATAATGATGATTTTGGGTGGAGAGTAATTTTGTTCTTTGTAACTATTGATTAACGGTTTGGTGAATTTAAAAAACCCATAATAAAATGATTTAAAGTATCAGACAGCTATTTTGAATGTAATAAAGAGTCCTGTAGTAGAGTGTTTTTTCTTCATCCCATTACTTTAGAAGATGAAAAACATTTTATTCAATAGAAAACCAGCATCTTCCTTGCTCATTTGGAGCCATTTTTGGCAACATACTGATAGTCATACATATATAAATGTGATAATCACTTTGAAATGCAAATTGTTAAAGAAAAATAGCATATGGTGGAGGCAAGTACATTTTCAAATCAGCGCCTACATTTTAGAAATATGAGTACAGATGAAATTATTCTTTGGAAAGATTCTGGAGCTTTTGACACATTGAAGCTTGAACTAATCAAGGCTCTTCTGTAAGCATATACACATATCCATATCAAGGAACTAGTGCTGAGAATACATGGATTAGCATAGTAATTTAACTGCCCCCTGCTAATCAGCTAAAGCCACCAGATGATGCGTACATGATGCATTTGCGGAGGCACTCTTTCAGAACTCTGAATAAGCCTGGTAGTTGACCATGTATTTTATGGTAATTCTAATAAACTGAGAAAGTGAGACAGATGCTAAAGGGCTGCTGGGCCTTGCATGTAAGATTTTGGCGTGAAGGTTTTACAAGAACCACTTCACAAAAGAATCTCTCTCATGAGATGCAGAATCCCATTAAGCAACTGAATTCAGGATGTAGCAGACTGATCTGCTATGTTCTGGATAACATTTCAGTACTCCTAAAAATGTATTACATAAGTAGGCGCAGATTATATTTTTTAAGTCCTTCTGGAAAGTGAGGAGGGGAATTTTCTTGATGAGTACATTTCTTGATCTGTAATAATTGCTTTGTGTTGAATAAATGATAGGAGCTGTAGTCGTCATTAACAGGTTAAGGATGCTACTCTTTTGACCTTGTCACACAGCCACCGAAGTTGCTGTGCTTCATTGGTGGGTGTGGGAAATCCAGCGCCCCATGCCCCACATTACCAGGCTCCAACTGAGGGCGATTA
The DNA here is from genome assembly GCA_030556195.1 of Anolis apletophallus. Taxonomy (NCBI): domain Eukaryota; kingdom Metazoa; phylum Chordata; class Lepidosauria; order Squamata; family Anolidae; genus Anolis; species Anolis apletophallus. The sequence goes on along the minus strand of JARBWK010000003.1, from coordinate 43,756,324 downwards.
CATATGGGGGGGGGGGGAATGTGGAGCATGCTGCTTCCCCACTGATTCTAACAGCAACACAGGAAGCCTCCCATGTTGCAGTGGCAGCATGCGCCAGCTCCACCCTCCTTTACCCACAGAGCTGCACCAGCATCGTCTGGTGGAAGCTGGCCATCTCCGTGGGTGACCTGGGCTAAACCGGTGCATGCCACAGGATTTACCTCCATGTGAAGAGATCCTTTGTTACCACTGGACACTGTGTGGGTTTCGGTATTTGTACATCTAGTATATCAAGTATAGAAATAACTGGATAGCTGCAAAATTCATTCTAATGTCAGAGAAGAAAATATGTTGAGTTGCTTTTACCTGTTCTCACACACTCCTTTATATCCTGCTGTTATCACTGAATTAGCAGAAGAAGTGTAGCCTGAAAAAATTCAATCCATGCTTCTTTTGTCACTGAGGGCATTTCCGAGCAGAACACTACTTAGGCACGCACCTAACTACAGAATCAAATTTTGAATCTCACTCCGTAGACACTAGGTTTGACCGAGAGGATTTTGTTGAATGACTATAACTTTGAGTCGAATTGGAAGGGGCCTCATGGGCCAACGGGTCCATACTCTTGCTCAGTCCAGGTTTTTAAGCTATAGCATCCTCAGCATGTGGATGTCCAGCCTCTTTTGAAGACATCTAGAGAAGGAGACCCCACCTTCTCTAGGCAATTGGTTCTATTACTGATCCACTCTCATTGTTAAGGCGTTATTTCTTCCGTTCAATCAAACTCTACTCTTTTGTAATTTAAAATCATTAGGTCTGGCCCTACCTACTGGGGCAATAGAGAATCAATCTGCCCCCTTCTCTTTGTGAGCTAAATAAATACCTTGAGATATTTAAGGGATCTAATAATGCAATTCCTTAGTCTTCTCTTCTCCGTACTGAACATGTCCAGTTGATACCTCATAGGTTTTGTTCTCCATACCTATTGCCATACTTCCTGCACTTGTCTATATACAGTCAGATACAAATTGTACAAGTTCTCCCTCTTAAAAAGATGAGAGAGGCCTGCAATTGACATCATAGGTAGACCTCAACTATGAGAGACAATATGAGAAAACACATCCAGGAAATCACATTGTCTGATTTTTATTGAATTTATTTTCAAATTATGGTTAAAAGTAAGTATTTGGTCACCTACAAACAAGCAAGATTTCTGGACCTCACAGACCTGTAACTACTTCTTTAAGAGGCTCCTCTGTCCTCCACTCATTACCTGTAGTAATGGCACCTATTTGAACATATTATCAGTATAAAAGACACCTGTCCACAACCTCAAGCAGTCACACTCCAAACTCCGCTATGGTAAAGGTCAAAGAGTTGTTGAAGGACACCAAAAACAAAATTGTCATGCTGTACCAGACTGGGAAGACTGAATCTGCAATAGGCAAGCAGCTTGGTGTGAAGAAATCAACGGTGGGCGCAGTAATTAGAAAATGGAAGAGATACAAGACAACTCGATCTGGAGCTCCACGCAAGATCTCACCTCGTGGGGTCAAAATGATCACAAGAATAGTGAGCAAAAATCCCAGAACTACACGGGGGAACCTAGTGAATGACCTGCAGAGAGCTGGGACCAATGTAACAAAGGCTATCATCACTAACACACTATGCCGTCAGGGACTCAGATCCTGCAGTGCCAGGCGTGCCCCCTTGCTTAAGCCAGTACATGTCTGGGGCCGACTGAAGCTAGAGAGCATTTGGATGATCCAGAAGAGTATTGGGAGAATGTCAGATGAAACCAAAGTAGAACTGTTTGGCAGAAACACAGCTGGAGAAGAAAGAATGCTGAGTTGCAACAAAGAACACCATACCTGCTGCGAAGCATGGGGGTGGCAACATCATGCTTTGGGGCTGTTTCTCTGCAAAGGGACCAGGGCGACGGAGCCGTATACAGGAAAGTGTCAGGCCGCTCAGATGCTGAAGATGAACCACGCGGAATCCGTCCGGTCAATCCAAATTCTTTATTGAGGTACACAACAGTTGAAGCCAAAAAGTACAGTCCAACTTCCCCCCGACCCTTTTATACCCCTACCCTGAGAACCACCCCATCTCCCTGGTCAAAGGGCTGCGCCGCTCCCTTGGGAACTGCCCTATCTTTTTGGTCCCAGGCAGCCAGCTGGGATTTGTTATGGCTAGAGTGCTGGTCGGGATCCGGATCCCATCGGCCATGACCAAGGCCGTGGGCATCGGCTACTGACAGGATGGCCACCTCTTCTTCCTCCTCCTCCTCCTGCGGAAACAATGGGGTGCCATTAGTCTCCTGGACCCACAGGACCATGATATCGTTTCAGTAAACTGCAATGGAAAGATGGGTGGACTTTACCCATTTCCCTGGGCAGGACTAACTCATATGTAACCTGATTGATTGCCCTGGCTATCCTAAAAGGGCCTAAGTATTTAGGCCCCAGCTTACGGGATGGGAGGCCCAGCTTTATGTTCTGGGCCGACAACCACACCAAGTCCCCCTCGCGATAGGTTTCCTCCTCCCGCCGCTTCCGGTCAGCAAACCGTTTGTGGGCTCGCTGCGCAGCACCCAACGCCTTTGTGACCCTTTCCCAATCCTCCCTGGCTCTGGATCCCCATTCCTCACCCTTCTCTTCTCCCTCCCATTTGGGGAGTCTGGGCAATGGGGCCACCTCCTGACCGTATATAATGGAGAATGGGGTCCTGCCGGTGGAGGAGTGCACCGACCCGTTGTATGCCATCTCTGCATACGGGAGTAAATCCGCCCAATCCGTCTGTTCCTGGTTAGTATAGATGCAGAGGTAATGGCTTAAAGTCTGTTGCGCTCTCCACGCCGCCATTGCTCATCGGATGATAAGCTGACGTGAGATTACACTCCGCCCCCAAGCTTTGGAGGAACTGGCCCCAGAACCGGGCAGTGAACTGAACACCCCGGTCACTGATCACCTGTTCCGGGCACCCATGTAGCCTGTAAATGTGTTGTATGTAGAGTTTCGCTAACCTCTCTGCAGACGGCAACTTGGCCAGGGGAATGAAATGTGCCTGCTTAGAAAACAGGTCGAGAACGGTCCATATATATCTGAACACTTGACTGGGGGGGGGGGGAGTTCTCCCACGAAGTCCGTGCTGACATGGGTCCACGGCCGGGTGGGGAACGCCATCACTTGTAGCAACCCCCTGGGCTTTCCCGTAGGGACCTTGTTTCTGGCACATGCCTCACAACCTTGAATGTATTTGGGGACGTCCCCTCGCATCCCTGGCCACCAGTAATTTTGTCTGAGGGAAAGGAAGGATTTGGTTGGGCCCCAATGTCCCGCACTCTTGTGATCATGACTTTTCTCTAGGACTCTTGTCCGGAGTGCTAACGGAACGTACAATTTGGTCCGGGCAAACCA